>OV725081.1:95178272-95693272 GCA_928085145.1 Nezara viridula
TATAATTTCGCTTCCACATTTCAGAAGGCAAGCTTTGTATTCATACGAGAGGTTTTTTATACTCAGAATTGAATATTTCCAATCGCGTTTTAAATTTTTAACACGAAGAGATACTACCGTTTATCCGATTTTCATTGAAATTTTCAGAAATTGTTAGAGTTTGTACTCAGATTGTTCCATATTAATTTTATCAAATTCCATCCTCTACTTCCACAAGCATAAATGTATTATCTTAGAAAAGCTTATGTTTCAAAAGCGAATCGGTCGATTGGACCCAAAGTTGGGGTACTCCTAAGTTCTCGGATTTGATAAAATCGTAATTACTAAACCTATAGTAATAACGATTTTATCTAATTCCAACTTCTACATTCTTTTACATATGCTCAAAAAAATTAAGAAAGGTCAGGTTTGAATAAATCAAAAATTACCTAATAAGAATAAATTTGATCAAAAACCATCTTACAGAAATACTTTTGTTCACGGATTCGCAAACGTACTCTCCTTAACATGCTTATATTTCAAAAACGGTTCGTCCAATTAGTCCAAAATTGGGTAAATTTATTGAAGAAATTTGTAAAAATAGTCAAATATCAATTTAATCAAATCCCATTTAGTAATTAAAATAAATATATCCAACTTTTAAGATTATAATGCCTGTGAAACCTTATAGGCAATGGCAATCTGAGGTTATATTTATAATATAGTTATATTATTATTGAAGGTTAAAATTTTCAAAATGGGTATAACATCTACTGCTGTTAATTCGATTTGATGAAATTTTTATAGATTGCGAGGATTAATGCTTAATGATCTAGTATAGATTTTAACTTTACAATATCATACTTGTAAAACGGATTTTATCTCTGATTTTATTCTCAAACACCAAATCATCAATCTTAAAATATAGTTGATTATGTAACCAGCAAAAATGGCGAGGAAGCTATGACTACTTGGCAGACATTTTATGTGTGTTTGTCTTCACTGCTTTCCCAATCATATTTTTACTTATATAAAAAAATAAAATAAAATAATGATTCGTTCTTGCTTATTAAAAAAAAAATTACATAGTGATTTATTTATCGTTTATTCAAGGAAATAGCGGACAAACACATTTATTTAAAATATTTACTCGTAAACAGTTGTTTCTACGTAATCTTTTAGGTAATTACATCATTCATAATTATTGGCAGATGTATTACTTAATACATTTTTTTTTTATTTATAATTAAATTTTTGTTTGATCACGGTAATTTGGTGTGAACCAAATATTACCCATTGATCTGTAATTGAATTATGTTGCGATGGTGATTGTGAAAATTGGTGTGGACTGTATGAGGTTGGATCACTGAAATTTGATGATTGATTAAATTTTTTTTTTTTTTTTTTTTAAATTTCTTTATTGAGTATTATAACAATCTGTCTGTTCGACATTGGTTATAGTGAGGTAGGATGACATTCACACCATATGTACAAAAAAAATAAAATAAATAGAACAAAATAATAATCAAAAGTATATACAATAGACAATAAAATAAAATAACCTAAAAAATAAGAAAATTAAAACTAAGGAAAAAAAAAAAATAATAACATGCATACCTATATACAATCAGGCGAGGGAACTCCAGGAGAACCCTGCGCTACTCTTCCAACCGCGTCACTGGTACTAAAGCCAGCGGAGATTGGTCGAGAGCACTTTAGCCACATACACACATGTCTTGAGTGAAGAATCTGGCCATTGCCAGAACTCCAATTTATATAATTTACAAAAGGTCGCGAGGCCACTGCCGTTTCAACCTTCTTGGAGGATTATAGGGATGGGAGATGCTTGATAGGGATTGTGCAAGAGGATTTGGGTGGTAAGTAAGGTTCTGGTGAAATTTGGAGAACTTTTCTGGGATAAGGTCTAGGACAAATGGGATGTTAAGGTCATGATGTAGGGTTTTGTTGGATACATAGAAAGGAGCATCGACTATTGTTCGAAGGACTTTAGACTGGAAGGATTGGATGCGCTTGATGTTAGAAAATTTTGCTGATCCCCACAGTTCTAGTCCGTAAGTCCAAATAGGTTTCAGTATTGTCTTGTAGATCAGTAGCTTGTTTTCAATGGAAAGTTTAGATTTTCTGCTTAGTAGTCGGTATAGTTGGCCGTATCGTCGGTTGAGTTCTTGTCTTTTGAGTCTAGTATGCGGGTTCCAAGTTAGTCTTCGGTCTAAATGAAAGCCAAGATACCGGACTGTGTCTGAATAAGGAAGCTGGATGGAATTAAAGAGTACTGGTGGACAGGAATTGCGTCGGAGTGTAAAAGTAATGTGTTGGCATTTAGATTCATTAACTTTAATGCGCCAGTTATTACACCAGTGCTCAATCAAGGTGAGATGACTTTGGAGATTTAAGGATGCTATTTCGGGATCAGAGTTGGATGATAAGATTGCGGTGTCGTCAGCGAATGTTGCAAGAAAAGTATCGGGATGAACAGGGATGTCAGCAGTAAAGAGGATGTAAAGCACGGGACCCAAGACGCTGCCTTGGGGAACACCGGCTTTAACGGAGTAGATATTGGAAAATTCTGTTCCACAGCGAACTCGAAAGGAGCGGTCAGAGAGGTAGGATCGGAGGACTAGGTACAAGGACTGAGGTAAATGGATTTTAAGCTTGGAGAGCAGTCCGGAGTGCCATACCCGGTCAAATGCCTGTGCAATGTCCAGAAAGGCACCCGAACAGTATTCCTTGTTTTCTAGGGCTGAGGAAATATGATCAACAACTCGGAGTCCTTGTTGAACAGTAGAATGTTGAGAGCGAAAACCAAACTGATGGGAAGGGATATTTTGGGATTCTATAATGGGTAGGATTCGTTTCAAAAGGATCTTTTCAAAAATTTTTGAAAGGATTGGGAGTAGGCTGATTGGTCTATAGGATGTTGAGCTATTGAGAGGTTTTCCTGGTTTTGGGAAAAGGATAATAGTGGAGTGTTTCCATAACAGAGGGAAGTGGGTGGTGCGTAGGATACAATTGTAGATATATGTAAGGAATATGACTGCTTTGGATGGAAGTTGTCGAAGGATTTGAGGTGTAAGGAGATCATGTCCAGGAGCTTTACGGAGGATTAGTTTTTTTAATTGAAATTTTACTTCGGAAGGATGAATAGCTTTTGGGGGCAAGGAAAGTGGGATTGGTGATGTAAGGAGTTCTTCTACTGTTACGGTGTGGGCAGGATGGGATTCCGGATGTGAAATAAATGTATTGGATAGGTGAATGGCGAACTCCTCAGCTTTATCTTCGTCAGATGCTGCCCAGGAGCCATCACCTCGTCGGAGAGGATGGGAAATGCGGTGAGGATTTAGGATTTTTGTTGTGGTTTTCCAAAGGGAATTGTCGCGAGAAGAGAGGGAGGATAGGTAGGAGTTGAAGGATTGTGATCTGAAGGTGGCTAATTCCAGTTTTAATTGTTTGCAGTAGTAATTATAGGAGCAGCGGTCGGTAGGATGTCGGGTTCGTTGCCATAATAATCTGGCACGGCGTTTGGTGCGGATTAGGTTAAGGAGGTGTTGGGGTAGAATGGTCTTTATAGGAATTCTGGAGGAGTCTTTTGGAAAGGAGGCAGTCCAGGCGGCTTGTTGGATTGTGGTAGTAAAGGAATTTACGGCACTATCAAGGTCATCGGGAGTTTTGAGGGATATGTTGAGATCAATATTATCGGAGATTATTTGGCGGAAAAGGTCCCAGTTTACTGGGCCCCTAATGAATGACGGTGGAGAAGGTTTGGGAACAGGTTCAAGTGAAACATTAAGGATTAGAGGACTATGGTCAGAGGAAAGTTCATTTAGACGTGTAATGGAACAATTGAGGGGACTTAAGCCGCTGTGGATAAAGAAATCAAGAAGATCAGGATTACGGTTGGGATCTGTGGGCCAGTAGGTAGGAGAGTTGGGGGAAAGGAGGTGAAAACGTTGGGAATTGAGTGCAGACAGCAGGGTTCGGCCACGAGAATTCGTGGTTCTGGAACCCCATTGTTGGTGCTTGGCATTTAGGTCTGCACCCAAGATGAAGTGATGTCCTAAGGAGTCGAGGAGAGAACTGAATTGGGCATTGGATATGGATCGGTTAGGAGGGCAATACGCTGATGCAAGAGTGACCGGAAAGGAGAAGGTTTTTATCACGATAGCGGTGGACTGTAGGAAATCATGTATTGGTAATGGGAGTAGGTGATGGGAGAGGGATTGGTGTACAATTACAGCAGTACCGGCATGTGCTTTTCCGTCAGGGTGGTCAGTACGATATGTCAGGTATTGTGGTATATTGAAGTGCTGTTTAGTGGTTAGTCGAGTTTCAGTAATTAGTGCCACATCAATGTTCTTGTCAAGTAGTAAAGTAGATAGTTCGTCTGTATGATTTCTAACACCATTCGCATTCCAAAGGAGAATGGATATGGGTTTAGGGATGTGAGTCATTTAAGGATTTTTCAAAGGAGGGATGAGGTGAGATACGAGATTCGTGAGGAGTGATATGAGTGGAGTAACAAGGGATTTGAAATCGGTGAGGAAAGATGCTAACAAACTTGTGAGATCTGTTGCATTTGAAGGAGGAGGAATATGAGGAATTTGTTGTTGGTGGTTAGGTATATTAGGATGAAGAGGATTTTGAGGTTGGGTTTGAGGTTGTTGTTGTGGCAGGGCTTGACATTTATCGGTTAAAGTCTTACCTCTAAGTAGTTGGGAGAATGATACATCATTGTTTACAATTCTGGAAGGCTCTCTCTCTCTTCTTGTTCTTAGTGCTTCATCTTGAATCCGGTTTTTCTGGTGTCTGGTTTTGAGATTCTTGTAAATTTGGCAGCCTTTGTAGTTGGCCGGGTGTCCCTCCAAGCATAGGGCACATACTGCTGGATCTTGTATAGGTTTGGTGCACTCTACAGATTTGTGCTGTTCACCGCACTTCACGCAACGCGGCAGATGGTGGCAATATGTCTTCGTGTGGCCATAGGTCTGACAATTATGGCACTGCACGATGTCTCTCTTGGGATATGGCTTCTCAACTTTCACCATTGTATAGTATATTCTTGTGATATCATATATTTTTTCGATACCTGGTGATGGCTCCAAGTCCACGAAAAACAATGGTAGTGGGATCCTATTTCGTAATCCTGGCTGCTCCCTGTCCTCCTTCAAAACGTTTGTTACCTGGCGTACATTGAAACCAAGCGTCGTTAGTTCTTCTTTAATAACTTCAGTGGGGGTTGAGGAATGTAAATTTCTTATCACCACTCGTAAAGCTCTTTCCTGCCTCAGCTGGTAAGTGTGAAAATTCGCATTTGTTTCTGATAAGTACTTCACTATTTTTCGGTAGGCTTCTGCAGAATCAGGTGTTATCTTGGTGTCATTGGTCCTGTTAAGGCATGAATAACTGCCAGAGCAGATTTTATTTAGTTGGGTGCAGAACATCTGGAAATTTTTTATATTTTTCACAAATATCGGAGGAGGCTTTGGTTCTCTGGGTATTGCTGCAGACTCCATTACTTCTTTGTCATTTTGAAGCACTTGGTAGGGGTTTGGAGTAAAGAAAGGTGATTCTTCAATCGTTTCTTGTGCAGACGTACCTGGTTGGGGCTGAGGTTCTGGTTCTGAAGTGTTCATTTTGGTCACTGGAGGTATTTCTCGTAGGCAGGGACGAGTCCATTGTTTGGCTGGTGAGCTAACTCCGTCTGACCGAGACCTCTTGGGCACCTTACTGGCCATCACTTGCTGATCATACCGCATATCATAAGAGAAAAATAAATAAATAAATAAAAAAAAGAAAAAAAAAATTTTTTTTTTTTTTTTTTTTTTCCTTAAAATAACAAAAAAAAAGATGCCAACAGTAAATATCAACTGCTCTGATATACACTTTAACTATATCACGTGAATAATCAGAGAGATTCCGCTATAAAATTGGTAAAAACTGAGAGAGGAGTTGAGGAGACAACCTTCTCATCAGCTGATCCACTGCCTTCCATATTGTCTTTTTAATTATAACTTATTATTTGCTTATAAATTAAAGTTTATTTGTTTTAATTATATTTCATCATTCTGCCATTGGTCGATAAATCAGGGTTGGCAACTTTACTAGGGGTGGGGTGGTAGAAAAGGAGAAATGAGAAAGGAATGAGTCCAACTGGTGGGGCTCCACCCGTCGAGATGCGGTCTGTGGTTTTCTTCATCTCCTGGGGAAAAACGTATGGTTAGAGCCTGAATTATTTATATATACCCTTTGCCCAATAATTGTTGTTAAAGTATAATTATTAACTTTACATTAATATAATTGTTCAATAATTTAATCTGACGCCTATACTTTACTCATGAAAACTATCGCCCAGTGCACATCGAAATCGACTTCATCAGTTTATGTCATTAATAAATAACTTTACTGATATAATCATTATTTATTTAACTTATAAAAATCGAAGAGTTAAATTCAAATAAATAAATCCTTGTCTTGGCATCCATATGGAAGAGAAGCCGTTCTTCTTTTGATTTTCCTAGATAGGACCCTTTTTATATTCAAGTAACAAACTCAGTTATACTAACGAAGCTGCTTCGGACCCTTTCTAGAACTAACCTCTTCAGAAAGAATTTCGAAGTTTGTGCCTTCATTATTTATGCAACTTCGATACCCGTTAAATGACGAGCTATTTGGAGATATATGCTGTATAGTGAGTAAGACATCACCTAATATATTGAAAATTTGATCTTAGTAATAATCATGTGTGTATCAAAAATATCAAGGAAAATATGGCCAGATTGGTGGTCATGATTAGAAACTAGTATGCTGATGTTTTGACACACACACTGTGGACCTTGTTTAGGGTTACAAAGAAATAATAATAATAATAATAAAAGGCTTAGCGAGCCCGAAGGTTCGATGCCGACACCACCAATCGCTTATTACACATCTCCCTCCACCGTTCGCCGTCCAAACCCTTCAGATCGGTTTTAATGCAATCTTCCCACCTTCGCTTCGGTTTACCCCCCGGACGTTTACCATTCGGTACAGCAAAAATTAACCTTTTGGGAATTCTCTCGTTACTAAGCCCAACAATTTTACAAAACCCATTTGATTCGCCGGTATGAAATCATCTCAATTACATTATCCGGATACAGTTCACGCAATTCGGCGTTGTGAAACTGTCTGAACTCTCCGGTTAATTCATTTTTCTTCTGTCCGAATTTTCTACCCAATACTTTATTTTCCAAAACATTAAGCCATTCCTCATCCCTTAATGTGAGCGGCCACATTTCGCAACCATAAAGAACTGTAGGTAAGATAATGGTTTTATAGATGCTAATATTTAAGTTCAGTCTTATCTCTTCTTCAATTTCGTTTTTTCTAGTTATCGTAGATCCTAGATACTTAAACTGATCTACCTGTTCAAAAATAATACCATCTATATCGATATCACCAGTAACATCGTCATTTTTACAGCTAACCATATATTTTGTCTTATCCGTGTTTATTTCGAACCCTAGTTCCTTAATGGCATTCATTAACGTTGTCGTATATAGTTTTATAGTTTCCACGTCTTCGCTTAACAGTACCAGATCATCAGCATAGCCCAGAACGAGTGTTGTCCCACCCAGATCCAATCCTTTTTCGGTACGCATTACCTCCCTAATGGCATGTTCTAATGCCGAATTGAACAGGAGAAGTGAAAGGGAATCTCCCTGTTTCAAACCCGAACGAACCTCGCAGTTTTTTTTTTTTTTTTTTTATTTTCGGACAGACTATTACCGATTCTAACTTTATTGAGTGTTTCCGTCAAGCACATCGTTACTAGATTTACTATTTTTTTTTTGAAACCCCCTGCTTGATTAGAATATAATATAATTTCTGACGGTCAATGGACAACGGATGTGCAGTTTCATATGGCAACGAAATAATATGATATAATAATAATAATAACTATCATACAAATTAATTATTGCTTGTCATGATATTGTTTTTTATAATTTCGCTTCCACATTTCAGAAGGCAAGCTTTGTATTCATACGAGAGGTTTTTTATACTCAGAATTGAATATTTCCAATCGCGTTTTAAATTTTTAACACGAAGAGATACTACCGTTTATCCGATTTTCATTGAAATTTTCAGAAATTGTTAGAGTTTGTACTCAGATTGTTCCATATTAATTTTATCAAATTCCATCCTCTACTTCCACAAGCATAAATGTATTATCTTAGAAAAGCTTATGTTTCAAAAGCGAATCGGTCGATTGGACCCAAAGTTGGGGTACTCCTAAGTTCTCGGATTTGATAAAATCGTAATTACTAAACCTATAGTAATAACGATTTTATCTAATTCCAACTTCTACATTCTTTTACATATGCTCAAAAAAATTAAGAAAGGTCAGGTTTGAATAAATCAAAAATTACCTAATAAGAATAAATTTGATCAAAAACCATCTTACAGAAATACTTTTGTTCACGGATTCGCAAACGTACTCTCCTTAACATGCTTATATTTCAAAAACGGTTCGTCCAATTAGTCCAAAATTGGGTAAATTTATTGAAGAAATTTGTAAAAATAGTCAAATATCAATTTAATCAAATCCCATTTAGTAATTAAAATAAATATATCCAACTTTTAAGATTATAATGCCTGTGAAACCTTATAGGCAATGGCAATCTGAGGTTATATTTATAATATAGTTATATTATTATTGAAGGTTAAAATTTTCAAAATGGGTATAACATCTACTGCTGTTAATTCGATTTGATGAAATTTTTATAGATTGCGAGGATTAATGCTTAATGATCTAGTATAGATTTTAACTTTACAATATCATACTTGTAAAACGGATTTTATCTCTGATTTTATTCTCAAACACCAAATCATCAATCTTAAAATATAGTTGATTATGTAACCAGCAAAAATGGCGAGGAAGCTATGACTACTTGGCAGACATTTTATGTGTGTTTGTCTTCACTGCTTTCCCAATCATATTTTTACTTATATAAAAAAATAAAATAAAATAATGATTCGTTCTTGCTTATTAAAAAAAAAATTACATAGTGATTTATTTATCGTTTATTCAAGGAAATAGCGGACAAACACATTTATTTAAAATATTTACTCGTAAACAGTTGTTTCTACGTAATCTTTTAGGTAATTACATCATTCATAATTATTGGCAGATGTATTACTTAATACATTTTTTTTTTATTTATAATTAAATTTTTGTTTGATCACGGTAATTTGGTGTGAACCAAATATTACCCATTGATCTGTAATTGAATTATGTTGCGATGGTGATTGTGAAAATTGGTGTGGACTGTATGAGGTTGGATCACTGAAATTTGATGATTGATTAAATTAAACAAAATATTGAGAATATGATTATATTGCATACAATTGAATAAAACAAAAGAAATAAAATTTGTGCCTTTCTAAAATTTTGTGGTTCTTGACCTATGAAGTATATATTACTGTGAAATTACAATTTTAGTATGGCATTGTAATATTAGAAGTGAATTTGCTTTGATTGAAACTGAAGATTGTCAATTTGGACTCACTTACTGTCTGCAATTGAGCTTCATGGTTTTGGCCACCTTTCTTCCTCCCCATATTTCCTCAACCAGGCTGTTCTCTTGAGTTTAGCAACTAATTTTCTTTTTTTCTTTGTGATTTTTGGAGAAAAGTAACTCAGTGTGCACACTTCACCAATGAATAGAATTAACTCAACAGGAATGGTTTTCAGCAAAATGAAGACCATAAAATGGTGGCGAAGTTCTGAATTGAGCAATTGTTTTCATTTGTTATTTTTTGTGTTTCAGGAGTTAATCCATGAACAAACCTCCCTCCTGAATCAAGAATCAAGTATAGCTGATTCTTTTCTCTATTATCAAAGGATCTTATGATCCAAGTGGAAAGCGAGTATATACAGGTTTTTAGTACCTAATTAAATGGACGAAGTTTGCCGACCTACAGATTGAAAGCGCCCCAATTCCAAGCGTTTTCGTATATAAAATATTTGTATGTTATAAAATATGAGATGAAGCTATTCACGAAGTTTCAGGTAGATATTAATAATTTAAAAAATGGGTCTGTACCACGGACTGTTATTTTCGTACTTGAATTTGAGAATTATTTCATGATTCAAAAGCAACAAGTTTAGTAATTTTTTTCCTATTGATAATGATGATTCTTTTTCGATATATTAATTTACTACGTAAAATTACTACCTTTTGTATCTAATTGTACAGTAATACGCAGCATTTCTTTACAAAAATTATTATTTTCAGGGTTTTTTTTATGAGTTATTTATGTTACATAAATGATAAATTATTTATTAAAATTGCATAAATAATACGATTTTCTTTCAGTTGAAAATTTTGCCAGAGTCGTTTTTATTACTATTATTTTTTAAATCTATTTTTACTACTTTTAAATGTTCTTTCTTTGAATATGTTTTCTCATGAATAGTTCTAAGTATTTTAGTTTAAAAGTTTAAGAACTAGTTAGAAAGTAAAAAAAAAAAAAAAAAAAAAAAAAGGTCCGGAGCCTTATTAAGATGACTTTTAGAGCTGTAGGCATTCTGACGACGTGGCTCAAGTTAAAACTTCGGTTCTAATGACGTGATACAAAGCAGAAGACCCTTTGTGATCATCAATTCAAAGTTTCACAAAGTCTTAAAAGTCTCTAAGCTCGCCTTGGTAACTGCTTCCCATCACCTTCTGAACTTAACCGTCGGGTAACTTAAACTGACCGCTAACGACTACAATTAATTTTTGAGGCTTAAATAACCAACTCTTCAAGCTTAACTCACATGCTTCCAAGTGCTGAAGTGAAGAACATTATTAATCCTTTCTCGTTTCGAATATTAATTATCAGCCTCTCTTCTTCTTCATAGCAATTTTAAAGGCAATAATTAATTTAAACCACTGCACTCAAAACTCATTGTTAAGTATGCTCGTATTAGCTACTAATTTTATTACATATTTCCATTCTTTTTTTCTTTGTGTAATAAGGAAAAGAGAATAAAAATATATAACAATATTAGTTGCACATAATAAAAAAAAAAGAATACAATGCTTAAGTTAATGAATTTTTTTTTTCGGTTAGCACTACATACCACGAAGATCTTTGGCCTCGAGATGAGATCTCTTTACAGATGTATGTTGCTTGCGGGAGTTCAGATAGCCTGGAGGAGGTCACCCAACCTCACCTTGCTACGAACTATGGTGTCCATGGTGCAGCTGCAGGCCACCCATAGCTCCATAGCCGATTGCTTTGAGGCCAATCTGGCAGTGTCCTTCCCACCGACCCATTCGGGTTCAAAGACAGTAACAAATTGGTCTAGATCCATGGATTATGCCAGCTCGGAGTCAGCAGGCGCACTAGGATCTACATTTCTTTCCCCGAAATAGACCGTCCATGGACCGAACCTCAGGGGGCTACTAACATCCTGGTAAGCCACATCCCGATTTCCGATTTAATAACACGGAGTCATCAGTATTACGCCCAGTCGGTGTTGCCTCTAGCAGACTGACGGTCCTCACATACCCGGAGGAGGTGGAAGAGACTCGGGCAGCATGGCCTTCCCTGGTGGTCGATCACCCCTAATTGAGCGGTCACCCATCCAAGTACTAACCACGCTTTGATTATCTACTGCAAGTGCCTCAGCCCGTACTGTTACCCCAGCCCCTCTTTAAATCAATTAATACCTATAAAATTATTATGAGCCTTTAGTCCCAGGTTATCCTGATTCAAATCCGTCTTGGTAGGTTGAAATTTAAAATTTGGATCAACACGAAATGAATCTGGACTATACCACTCTGGTTAGAATAGATTGTTTGTATTTGTAGAATAATCGGAATAATTGGAATGTCAGAACTCCTAAAATTTCTGTAGAAAATCTTCAAAATGAATGTTGGGTAAACAAATAATTCTAAAGGATTGTGAGTTAAGCATTATTGTCACAGTTAATAAAAAAAGTAGCTCCACTGATTGTGAAAGTTACAGGTCTACAAGCTTACTTTCGGTTGCTTATAAACTATACACCTCAATCCTGAAAAGGAGACTAAGGGTTGCATTCGAGGACCAAACAGAAGATGAGCAAGCAGGCTTTCTTTCGTTCATAAGGGGAAACTTAAGACCATTTCTTCCTACTAAGAAGCATTGCAGAGAAAGCATGGGATAAAGACAAGAATGCGTTTCTAAGTTACCATTACTACTCTACATTCTCTACAACTATCTTTAAACTCAGGTAGCTGTTATTTTGAATACTCATGGGGGATTAAAACCTGTATTGTAAGAGAGGCGTTACTTTGCCCAAATGGACCGAGGTTGGAGAAGTTGGTAAATTAATCAAAAGTTTGAAATGGAAAGCGGCCCGAACAGATCATAATGTTAACGAATGACAGACGGATTAAGCCGTTCCATTATTTAGCAAAGTAAAAGTTTCAGTAAATTAGCTCTCCCAAACACAATAGCCAACAAACTCTAGCCTCGAAAAAAAAAATGAAAATATAACTTTCTTTAATTATTCCGAAGAATAATAAACTTCATTAAGTAAAAATAAAAAAGGAAGAAAAACTTTGATGTAAAGCATAGTCCTTACATCATTATAAAGACTGTACTCGTCATTTTTTTTTGCGGATAATTAAGCTTGAATATATATCTAAATAATCAGTTTTCGAATTAAGTTCAGAAAACTGAGATCTAACTTGAATTTTATGAGGATTAAAAAACAAAACAAAAGTCATTGATTGACGCAAGGCTTTTGTCCCTTAACTAGGTCTCCTTAGGACGAGGTTGTTAGAGGAAGCGGATTTCCTTGATCCTTTCGAGAAAACAAGCATGGTAAAAGAACCCGTTTGGAGTTTTAAAAGAGTCCTCCAACCGAAAAAACCTTGGTTGATAACAGTAAAAGTATAGATGAAATCATTTTTTTTTTTTTTATAAAATTGGACATTCTGATTTAATTACCTCATCTATTCCTGATTTTTCCTAATCTGATAACTTAATGGTAAACAATACATCAATGCTTTGAATTTGTCGTGAACAACACGAAACGTATTTTTAAAGTAAGATAGGCAGTTCACTTTTGGTTATATAAAAAAACATATTCCACAATTTTCTTTCCTCACACCGCATTGGATTTTCAGGATTTGAAGAGAAGATGGTTCGGCGTGGATCTGAAGATGGTAATATTAGTTAAGTTGCGAATTAGATATAAAGAGATATCCATATGATTTTGTTTTCCACATTAAATAATCATGATTGTTTTGAGACATGACAATCTGATGTTTTAGGCTATTAAACGTTTACAATTCTAATCTTTGATTCGCATCTTTCTTGCAACACCTATGTGTACCCTAATGTTTAGCTTTCCTTTGGGTCTGAGTAAGTCTTGTGGGAAGATCGAATAGCCACCAGTTATCCTAATGCGGTGCCACAAATCACTTCAAAGGGCCCCTTACACGGTCAATATTATTGAGTCAATATCAAGTTTCGTCAATATATTGACCGTGAAAAGGTATCAATTATATTGACTTCAATTGAACTGGTTCATATCAATATTATTTTATTTTATTGAAGCTCCTTCAGTATTATTCAAACTTTTTTTTTTGGTTCCTCGCCGTTAATACGGGGTTTTCCCTTACCCGGGCGTATGAGCGAGGAAATATTATTGAAACTGTGTCAATATAATTGCACGTGTATATTGAGCAATATTAAACCACATATACGGATCTTAAGGAACTCTGGGCGATACCAAATTTACGGTGCCCCTCTTGGCAACATGTTTGGGTAGGTGGGTGATATTTTTTTTACTTTTTTTTTTTTTTTTTTAGGGGTTGGGAGTACAATCCAAGAAACCAAAAGAACATCGAAATGTTTTTTAAAAATTATATAATAGCAATATGTTTGGGCAGGTAGGGGATACTTTTTTTGAGGGAAGGAAAGGAAGAATTCCCCCTACTTTTTATTTTTAATACAAAATAGGAGTATTTTATGCTCTTTAACAGTTTTGAAGTTCCTTTTTTGTTCAAAACTGGATTTTTATACAAAATTTCATAACAACTTTTTTTTTATTATAAACTGTTTTAAATTATTAAATAGTTAGAAAACAAGAGCAGAATCAATTTGAAACAAGAAACGTATTAATGTCTTTGAAAAAAATAAACATAGCAAAGAACACAATTTTTTTACTTTCCTACTTATACTAAGTAAGGAAAGTATTGCGATAGGGTAAAATTTCCGATGTGCGGTTTCCGACGGAACTATACATTTCAGAGCCCCTTCCGTCAGTTTTTTTTTGTAGGTATTCATAATTAAGTAATGATAAAGATAATTCAATTTCGAAAATAAAATTATGAGTTCAAATCCCGGTGTCAGAAAGGTGTGAAAGAGAGAAAAAAAATAGAAAAGTACGCGAAAGTAAAGCGATCTGGTGCCGCATCACTGAAGTTCCACTTTCCCCCCTACTTTTAACAAAAATAATGGTCTGACAAATTCGGGCTATGGAAAAAAAGTTTTTGATTGAAAATGTTGGAGTGTATTAAATTTTTTACGCTGAACTTCCACGTGCCAGCTTACATAGAAGTTTAGTTTATATAGCAGTAGTAATCGAATCTTTTCTTTGATCAATTTTCAGGAAAATAAATCTAATTAAATTTATGTTTTGTTTTTGTTTTTTTAATCAAAATATTTTAAGATATAAAAATTTTTCTGAAATCGATAGGAAAGTCGTGTAAGTGGACACACGAGTTTATTTTTAATGCTAAAGCCAAGGCAATTAAAGTAAGAGGGAATTCATTTCCGCAAAAAAGAAATATTACCTCTTTGGAAACCTTCTTTAGTGGAAGCAAGATCTTAACTGATATAATATTGACTCAATATAGTTGACCCGTGTGAGGTACCCCTTCAATGTATTGCCTTCAATTATATTGACCGTGTAAGGGCCCCTTAACGTCTTGGTGCCCTTTCCCTCATTACCGATATCGGTGAATATATATTGAAATCGTTGAAATATATTAAAAACATTGACTATTTATTATAGTTAGAAATATGAAAACAAAATATAACAAACTGTTGAATAGGTCAAACTATCCGTTTAGATTCGCGTAAGGTTACTTCGAACCTTTTCCTTCCGAGTTACAGGAGATAATGGGATCGGAACCGAAGACTGTAGCCTGCCTCTATTAATTATTGGAATTAATCAAGATTTAGAAGGGACGCGATGCCATTGGATTGAAGCTTAATCGACCACTTAAGACAGCCAATAACTGCTCAAGCATCCACTCCCATTTCCTAATCGACGCCGGCTCTGGGTTGAGGACATTTCCTTCACCCCTCCAGCTAAATCTTATCAAAGCGCCAATCCCAACTTCCATTTACTCTTCGCTATTTACCGCAATATTAAAATATTTTAAATTTTCCGTGAACTGTGAAAACCATTGGTGTAGTGTTAAAACATATGGCAGACAGTTTAATTTACTACTCTTATCATATACACTGCTCCAAAAAGGAATATGGATATTTCTATTTAATTCGTTTAAATTAAAATACAGTATTTTTTTTTAGTTTGTTAGGGATTCTCCTAATTATTGGTAAACATAATAAGTATTGATATTTAATTACTATGTTTACCAACAAATATATTATATGTATTAGTTATTTTTGTTAAATTACTAACTGAGAATAGTCATTTAGTAAACCAACTGTTGTTTTCGACTTTTCTTAATTTTTTTTATTTTGTTTTATTTCTTAAGTTTATCATGCCCTGTATAGATTGTAAATTGAAATATTTGAATTCTGAGTTCTTCCTGGCTAGGCACCATGGAATATTGATCATTGGGGAAAGATAAATAAATATAGCGGCTTTCTTTATCAGTGGGATTTTTGTCGAAATAAAAATATTCCGTAGCTCTTAATTACATAGATAGATAGATAGATAGATAGAAAAAAAACCTTTATTCTGGGACTAAGTCTCTTTAGAATAACAATATTGTACAAAAGAATAGAATATTACTGGCCTAAAAGTTTGAAACAATAAATAAAATTGATAAAATAAAATAAAAAGTAAAGAAAACCTTAGGTGCACAAGCTATATACAATACAGATAAAACTATGTACAGAGCATTTAAAACTATGCACAAAACAATTAAAACTATGAACGAATCACTTAAACTATGAACAAAACTAAACATTATAGTGGTTGAACAACATAAACATACACTTTGAGAAATGAAGAACGAAAAAGAGATAGAATGAGTTCATTTCATAAAAAAAATCTTTACTTGAATATATATATATATATATATATATATATATATATATATATATATATATATATATATATAAACAGTTAATTATAATTGAATAAAAAAAAAATGTATGTATTGAAATTCCTACGTCGTTAGTAGGAAATGCATGTACTATCTCTTACCAAGTATTATGATTATATGATTGCTACACAATACATATATAGTATTAATAGTTAGCTGGTATCTAACTGTTTTTGGAACAGGAATTGGAATAGGAGGTTTTTGAATGTGGATAGGGAGGGGGCATGTCGAATTTTGATCGGGAAGGAATTCCAAAAGTTGACAGAGCGGGCAATAAAGGAGTTATAAATAAGGGTATATAAGGAGCTATATATATAAGACAAAAATCATAAATACTAGTTGGTCCGTGCGAATAATTCGCAGAAAATTTTGTTTAGTGAAGAAATAGCAAAACAATAGAGAAATAAGTAGATCATATGTATTACGTCAGGAATGAATTAATATTTTTTCCTTGTTCGATTACAATATTCCATTTAACATAATAGACTAAAATATTTGTACAAATTGCTTTGCTACGCCCTATTTTTAAACGCTGACTGAAATATAATAAAAGAAATAAAGACAAAATGACGCCCCGATCATTAGGTTTTCTAAATTAATAAAAAATATAAAATGCAAGCACAAACAAATACCTTTAAGAAATAATAAAGTTAATTCATCAGCCAGGAAAAAAGTGTAGTAAACTATTCTACTCCTAAATGCAATATTTTTAAAGAGGAAGACATTATTAAGTATAACAAAACTAATGGACTGTATCTTTGTTAATAATTGTCCGATTTTTTTTTGTTTTGCAGGTAATTAATATTATTTCTAATTATCGTGAGTACGATACAGAAAAAAATGCATACTTTTTGAGTAATTCGCGAATAAAGTTTCTTTTCCTTCATACCTTTTTTCCCAGAAATTTCGAGGGATAGGACTATTTTTCGCATTCGAAGGAGAAAAATATCTTCTAAATGAGCGGTAAATCATTGGATTTGAAAAGAAATGACAAAGTTATGGCGTACCGACAAAAAAATTTTCTCAGAAAATACACATTTCTACTAAAAAAAGGTTGGTAATTCTGAGTTGTGTGATGCGCTCACTGTACCAGATTTTTCCCTTTTACTATTGAATCTGTGCTGTTACCTACTTAAATCCAGAAAGTTATGGTGATTCATCACACTACACAACCAGGTAATTCTTCATGTTATGCAGGTACTTTGCGTTTAGAATAGGAAAAATTAAATTCCTTTCAATGAAGGGGAAGACGTGAACCCTTATGAATAAAATAACAGAGGGAGGAGGGAGGAGAATATTTTCATGAACAAGAGGCTGTTGACTCCTCACTCCAGCTGGATCGTCTGTTTGCGCTCCATTGTCGTTCTTTTCTTTTCGCCGTTCGTAGTCTCAAACTGTTATTTTTTTTTTTAAATAGTTTTGAATGTACTTACTCATTTAACTCTGTTACCAGGGCGCGAAAATTTTTTTTCGAAAATTGATTATCTCAATCTGCGTGTACATTTTTTTCTTTCTGATTCAACAAAATATAAAAAAAACTATGGTGTATGCTTTTGACCACAAAATATAAGTAAAAACATCAACAAGGAGAAATTAATAATATGAAATATAAATCATAAATAATTTCTCATTATAAAGAGGATGAAATTCTGAACATTTCCCTTGGTTACATTTCACTTGCCGATTTTTAGTTTCTGGGATATTTTAATCCATATCTTCCATAACGGTCGTTATAAGTTGGTTTTAGACACTATTTTTTCCTTTTCGCTTATCTAACACGGCAACGCGTTAAGATATAATTTTATGTTAAAGCTAATTAAAAAGAGGATGGAATGATAAACATTTCCCTCGCAATAACGTACATATCCGATTTTTAGTTTTTGAAATATTTTAATCCATACGCAAAAAAACTTCAATTAATCGACTTTACCCGAGCGTTACACATTGGAGATCTGACGACAAAATCTAATTCATTTTCTACAAAAAAAAGTGCAAAACGCACCTAAAGAAGTTTTCACTTTAAAAAAAAATCCGTTTAAGGATAATAAAGTACAATATAAAAGACACATTTAATTAAAAAAGGGTGACTCTACGGTAGATTAATTTTAAATCTTCAAAATACACCAAAACTTGAGCTAATCCTAAGACATCTACGAATTTACAGCAATAACAATTATTGCTGATTGCCACTTTCATAACAGGTGCGAAAGAAGGTCTAAAGAGAAAACAAATTATATTGAAAAACTAGAAAAAATCTAAACTTTAACAATCGATCTAGTGATTAAAATAATTATACTTACAACATTTTATCTTCAACAAGAACTTAAAGTATTCAACATTGATAAGCTCGTTCTAAAAAAAAAAAAAAAAAAACAGGTAGAGATGCAATAATTGTGTTTTGAATATACACATATAAAAAAATGTTCATCCAAAAAAAAATATTGATTTCTGTGTAGCGGTCAATGGGAGGAATAACTCCTTGCTCCTTTTTACCCAGAGGTAAACGCATCGAATCCACAACGTACGATTTAATGTATATTGACGTAATTCATCAAAAACTTGTTAGAAAACAATATGCATTGGTTAATCGGAAGGGAACTATACTCTTACAAGACAACTCCAGAGCTCATGTTTCACGGAAGACAGTGAAGAAACTAAAGGAGCTGTGTTACGAAGTAAAATTTTCTTCATAAATCCACAAAACCTTGTTTTTTTTTCCAGTTCTGCGATTGAAAATTTCTTAATAACACGTTAGGGACAATTTATAAAAAAGAAGGATAAATATTTTGAATAAAATTGTTTTGAATTCATAAAGTAGTTTCATAAATAACCTTTCCTGTGAAAACTGTCATTTCACATGAAACGAACTATATATTTCTATTTTTACTATTATTTATTTAATTTTAACCATCTTCTTCGGAATATCATATAGTAAAAGTCTTGATGTTTTCAATTGGTTGATAAAGAAAATTTTATAGATCGAGAAACAAATTTAGAATTTATCTTTAATATACTCAATCCTTGCAAGAAATTCGAAATTAAAACTTAGACAGAAATTTAATACGTATACTTACCTACTTAAGCCTGTTTGGACCTACGCTTCACAGATATATGGGACAGCCAAAAAGACTCACATACGTAAATTACAGACTTTTCAATCTAAAACTTTTAGGACTATCACCAAGGCTCCCTGGTACGTCAGTAACATTACTCTACATAAAGACTACATACAGATGCCAACAGTTAACGACCACAAAAGATTTCATAATAACTTACACGGACATACCAACTCATTGATTCGAGACATGGCCACAACTAACATGGAGGAGGCTTAAAAGAAGCTGGATGAGGGATCTCCTCCACTAACCATAAATATTACACTCAAGACAGGAAGGACGCCGCTGGGTACCCCTCTCCCTCACGCCTATTCCAAGACCAATCTTCCACACCTTGACATCATACTCACTGATTGTCGGAACTTCTGACAGGTGTGAGTTGAAGAATCGAGTTAAAAAGAAATCTGTAATTTAATCTATCTATCTGTAATCAAATTCATGGGACTAGTATGATGACTAATAAGTTCCGTTGATCTAGTTTTGATGAAATCGTCAGGGAACGTGTGGATTGGTAATTGATAGTACTATATCTATTTTAATGATGTAGGGATGGTTGACAGTCGATATAATGTGAGAAGGAGTTAGTCGAGGGTGCGGTCAGATAAATACTAAATTAAAATATAGTAATTATTTTATTTTAATTTTGCCGACGTTTCGACGCACTTTGCAGGTCGTCTTCAGGGCGTAGTGTGTAGCACTGCGGTGTACACAGTGTTTCAACTGCCTCCCGCAGTGCTACACACTACGCCCTGAAGACGACCTGCAAAGTGGGTCGAAACGTCGGCAAAATTAAAATAAAAAAATTACTATATTTTAATTTAGTATTTATCTGACCGCACCCCCAACTAACTCCTTCTCGTATATCTATTTTATTTTCTTCCATCACTACTTTTGTTCACAAAAGTTCTTATCTATCTGAATGTTATTGATGCACATGAGAACTTTCTTCTTGTGTATGTCAGGGAGGCTATCAGAGAGTTAAAGTAAAATTCCCTGTCTTTTCCCTGTTTATTGATACCAATTTGTATCACCAATATGTATGAGAAAAAAAATATACTAAAAATGTAGCATTTGTAACAAAAATATTTATTTATTATAAACAAAGAAATAGCCAGACAATAGGCAGAGATGGAGCAGGCTTGTTAAAGCGGCAAAAGATCTAGATGGTCAATAATGCCAACAGAAAAAAAAAAAAAAGATTATTTATTATACTTGAAACAAATTTGACCACAAAATAATTTGATTAAAAAATCAACCTTTTAAATTAATAATATGTTTTAGAGGAAGCGTTTTTAAGCTTGATAGGGATTTTTTATTTAGGATCGAATAATGTTCTAATGGAAGTAGTTTATAAAAATAAATAAATATGTCCATCGATGTGTGTATTGCAAGCAGTAATGCAAGCAGTATTGCTGTTTTTTTCTAAAAGCACAGTTTTAAGTCGATTTTACTCATAATTTTTTATACACTTTTTGATTTCAATATAACCAGTATCGTTATTGACTGTTAAGGTTGGAGGATATAGTGACTGCAGTCGTTTATAACGACGATGTTTACCCCTTTAAGGTCGATATAAACGATATCCACTGTCAATTTATCTGTAGTTTGAAAAGATATTTACGTACTAAAAAAATTCCGTGATTTCAAAAATTTTTCCCTAATTTCTCTCTGTTTTGAAAATTCCCTGACTTTCTCCATTTTTTCATGTTTCCCAGTTTCGCCATCCTGGTATGTTCTTGATGACTTTTTGAATATTTACATCTATTATATAAAAACGTTTTTAGTGACCGATATTTTATTTTACACATAAGGTGGCATGCACGCAAAGCACCGCTGACGTGCTGGTTTACTGACACTGCGCCCTTAGCCGAGGTAAGATTTTTTTTAACTCTTCAGGATATAAGTTTTTAATTATTCTCTTCTTTTTTTTTCCAATTTCTGTCTTTCATACACCTTTTTAATTTGTAAATGGAGGTTGGATCGCCGTTGGGTGGACAGAGAATATCTCCCTAATATATATATATATATATATATATATATATATATATATATATATATATATATATATATATATATATATATATATATATATATATATAAATTCTAGTTGTTTACCAAGTGAATTACGAACTCAGTATTAAGGGAGGTCTTATTCAAACCTGAATAGCTTAGACCTTTTTCAACTGGATTAAAATATTTATAAGGCTCTCCCTTCTTCTAACTGAACTTTTTAATTAGAAATACTGAGATTTTCCCAATAGCACCGAGAGGGAAAATTCTGAAACTTTGTCAGTTTTAAAATTAAGAAACGTTTCTAAAATTCTTTTATTAAATGTTGAACTTTTGTTTTTAATTAGGTGATTTTAATTCATGATTCATTAAAGTAAGTAGTCACAGTTGAATTTCGTACAATGATATTATTATTTCATTATGAGAGCTAAAATAAACATGACTGAATTCATTAAAAGTAGTCCCTCTTAGAATTCAAACGGAGCGAAATAATTTGAATCTTAAGAAACCAGTTCAATAGTACTTAATCCCGGGATCAGGGAAGAATCTGTAATTTCCGACACACAGGCCAACAGTCCTAAGCCATATTTCTGTAGGACTAAAACCCAATGGATCCCCTTGGTTTATCGTCTTAATGTTCCTCTAAGCTTTTTAAGTCCTCTTTGTTAACGATTTATTTGAATTTACTCAATTAATTATTTATAGATGAATTAAATCTTTTTGGTTGTAATGTCTTCTGGATAAATAATTATATAATATTCCTATGGACTATCCCGATATTTAAGGACTAATGTACAATTTTAGTTAATTATTTTCAATAAATTGAATTTCATTAAAACTGATACAGAAACTGAATACTTATATTTACCTACATGAGACCATTTGGACCTAGGCTTCACCGGACAGGTAAAAAGACTCACATACATAAACTACTAATTTTCCAGGTAAAAACTTTCAGAACTATTTCTGTGGTACTGCACAAACATTACTCTAAATGAAGATCTTCACACTCTTAATGACCACATCCGGAAAATCCGGAAACTTTCATACAAGGTTTGGCCATAATTAAAATGTCTGATAACACCTGTAGCAGACTAAAAAAAAAAATTGGTCTCCCCTACTTCGCTTTTTAGGCTATATGTTTTTTTTCCGGCGGAGGATATGGAAATTATGTCAGAGTTAAAAGTCCCTCCGGCACCGGCATTTAAAATCGTAATCTCCGGTTTATCAGGTTGCCCGGATAACACATGTTTTACACAACGCGTTAGCCGCTCGGCCACCCCGTCCTTCTCTGTTCGCTTAACTATTAATACTAAATTAAAGATAGGAAGCGATGCTGCTTGGGTACTTGTCTCTCTCACGTCTGTTAATTTCTTACAGTATTCTTTTTTTTTTATTGAGAGAAAAAAAAATACATTTTGCCTCAATTAAGGGCATACAGTATTCTACTTCCCGACAGCATACTCACTGTTTGTTATTATTTCTATAGATGTGAGTGGAAAAAGAAAGTTAAAAAAAAATCATTCACAAATATATATCGAATAATAAAGACCTTGCATTCAGAAGAAATGAAGAAACGGAAACCGTTCATATTTAAATATAGTCCTTATCTGGGCACCATCACACTGTGGTATCCTGGGTAACGAGAGAGCCGATGCTGCTGCCAACTCTGCCCGGCATCAAGGAACTGCACGAACCACAATAATTGATGCTATTCCTCGAGAAGATTGGACACACCAACTTGCCTGCTCCTTTCAAAATAAATGGAACATTGAATGGGAAATGAGTTCGGCAAAACTTCAGGAAATAAAAACAACATGTATCAAATGGAACACATCAAACAGGAAGTCTAGACGAGAAGAAGTGATACTATGTCGCCTAAGAATTGGCCACTGTGAGTTTTCCCATGGATACCTGCTGCGAGGATTAGAAGCTCCAACTTGCACACATTGCCTAGTACCCAGAACAGTAAAACATATACTATTAGAATGTAGAAAGTACACCAATATAAGGAAACAATTTCAAATGGGAACGGAAATGAAAACAATTCTGCAAGATGGGGAGAATGAAATAGAAAAACTGTTCAAATATCTAAAGAATATTCACTATTATCAACGAATATAAAATGGAAACATTAAGCCAATGACCCTTAGGGGTAGAGGCTAAATAAACAAATAAAAAAAATAAATAAAAAAAATAATTTTTTTTTTTTTAACTTTTATTATGATATTTACAACTGTATTAGTATGAATACATCAAGTAAATGTGTACAGAGGAATATAATAGTTGAGAAACTACCCATTGGTAGCACTGTAATAATTTGTCTACATGAGGAGATCACGAGGCCATTTTCTTTTCAAACGCCTCGGAGGGTTATCAGGAATCGAAGAGGAAGCAAGGTTAGAAACATGAGGATTCGGATGGTTATGAAGTTTATTATGGAAGGATAGGTATCTGGATTCGGCCAAAGCGGAAACATGTGGAACATTGAGGTCTTTATGGATTATTTTATTTGTGACAAGGTAAGGAGCATTGAGGATTTTACGAAGGATTTTGGATTGTAAGGATTGGATGCGAGAGGAATTCGATGGTTTAGTGGAGCTCCATAGCTCAACTCCGTAAATCCAAATAGGTCTTATTATAATCAAGTATATGAGTCTTTTGTAATTAATGCGAAGTTTAGAGCGTTTGTCTAGAAAGTGTTGGAGTAAGCGGAAACGTCGAGCAGTTTCCTGTCGTTTCAATCTTGTATGAGGATTCCAAGTGAGACGTTTGTCCAGCTGGAGTCCAAGGCATCGGATTTATTCTACAGGGATAATTTAAATAATTAAATCAGTATTGTTATTCGGGCGTGTTCTATGAGCGATATAAGCGGAGAGGAGACTTCATGCGGACAGGAAAATTAAGAATAAGAATGCATAAGAACATTAAGTAAAATATCAACAGTGACATCCATAGCCAAGTCAAAACGTACCGTATGAAACGATTATGTCACGGCTGAAGAAGGAATACTTTTAAAGAAGCTATTCTTGGCAGATTCTTGACGATGGAGACCGGGACTCCGTTGATGGGTTCTTGTCAAGCCGAACGACGGGTCATCAATTCCCAGCACAAGGCTGTGGACAGTTATAGGTGGAAAAGGTTCTTGAAAGTGGAGTTAGGATTCATTGGCTGAAGCCATGGAGAGCTAGTTTACTTGTAGTTATTATTATGTAATAATAATTAATGTACGTGAAAATCTAAGTGATGCATCTACGTACAATTTTTGTGAGATTATTTTTGTAATGTTATTTTTACTGTGTTCAATACTGAACAATTTAGAGGGACGTTCAGCAATTATGTATAAATACTGTTATTATTTAAATTTACTGTTCTTGGAAACAATATTGTTGAGGACTGAAATGTCATCCAGTAGAAGATACTTTCTTCAATTTAGCTTCATCATAAATAAATCAACATTTACTTTTGGCTACAATTGACAAAATGTATATAATATAAAATATATAGTATAATTTAGTTTAATCTAGTAAGCCAACATTGAGAGCAATAACAACAGTATTCCTGTTTCAATAATCAATTAAAATAGTGCAAAAACAAGATATGATATGGACTTTCATTTATCGCTAACTAAATAGATGCACACTGAAGTATTTAAAAAAATCTGATTATCAGAGTTTAATAAGTAAAATTAATTATTTAGCATTTATTATTACTCTATATCAAGGTATCCAAAAATTAATGGTATAGCAGCCTATTGGTTGATTCCATCCATCTTCCTCACTCCATCCACTAGCACTGGGTGTCACAAGCTGTAAATAGCATGTGACACCAGCATAATAAAGTAAAAGGTTATTAAAAGATAAATAAAAAAAGATATTTAACTATAATAAAATTATAATATTTATTTGTATTTATAATAAATATTGCTTTGTCTGTCACAGTCTTCTACTTTGAAACTTAGCAAAATAAACTCTCTGAAATTCACTCTTCTCTCTTTTTTTTTTTCATCTTGCTGATAAAAAAAACAGGAATGTCCATGAGGAGGAAGGGGAAGGGTCACAGTATGATATTAATATTTTTTGGGAGGAAACAAAATGAAGAATTTTAGGAGTGACCGGTGGGGGGCGGGGAGCATGTTGAAAAATAATGATTTTACTATAAAATAATGTATAATTAATAAATAAGTAGGTTTTTAGAGGATGGTAAGACATTGGCTATCGGAGATAGACTAACCTAAAGAAAATAAAATAATTTTTATTCATATATTTCTCCACATCCTTATTTCATAGAATCGGTTCTTTAATCATTTGTTGATCTATTTCAATAATGGGAAAAGTATGGCAATATGGGAAAACTGGTATCAGCTTTTGCTTTAACTTTCTAGACATATACCTACCTTAAATATATAACCACACACAAATGTATAAAGTTAGGAAATATATAGACAGTGGAAAAATAAAATATCATAACATAAACAAAGGTTTAATTTTGTTAACACCAAAGTTCAGCTGATAATTTAAAATGATAAACATGAATTTTGAATTTGTATTAAATAACAGTAATACATTCTAGAAAATTAAGATGTTCAGTCCATAAATTAGAAGTTAGATGTTTTAGTTTAAAAACAAAGAAAAAAAAAATAATAATGGCAGTATATTAGGCAACATTGAACACTATTTAGAATGGTTCTTCTTATAAAAGAAATGCACAACATAAAACATTTAGTAGTTTTTATATACTTGGGGTATCTACTTTTATTATTTTTGTTACATCGAACTTTTAAAACAAAAGAAAATATATCACACTTTATCTATTAATGCCTAATGTAAGGATTACTATATTTTTATGTTACATCTCATGAAATCACACATATTATCTTGAAGGTTTAATAAAGTTAGGATTAGAAACAACTAAAAACCAAATAATTTTGTGCTTTTGTTGGCAATTCGATTGCTATCCAACAATTAAATTCATACTCTTAAATTGTCCTATGTACATAAGTTATAACTAACCAATATATTCAAATACACCTTATATAAAGGGTTGCCAATAATTTGTTGTAATTATAATTATTGTAACTATGATATTGCTGAAATAGTATTTAACAATCAATTTTTACATATTGATATTTGGTTTTCAATAATAAAACCACTTTGATTCAGGCATAATCCTAAAATTTACAAGTTTTACTTATTATGGTTAAGTGTTGTGATTTGATTTTTATTCTTAATTCAAAACTCTTACTAAATATATTCAAATTGAAATTTATTTTGTTTTGGCAGATTTAAACGAATATAAAACAAATAAAATAATAATAATGAAAGAAATATTCCATGAGGATCAATGTTATGTATGCTATGTCAGCGTAACAAAAAGATTTCAAGCAGAACTACGAGAGAAAGCAATATATGTTGATCCAGCTGAGACAAAACATTATTTCACTGATTTTTTGGCAACCCTACTTGGTCATCAATTCTACATTTGAGGAATAGTTAAAAAAATATTTTTGCAGTATACCTGCAAGTATGTTGGTAAAGAAAGGCCAATATGATACATATACATATGATCTCATCGTGCAAAAATGAAGTTGATCTGTAGATATATTCAATCTCCATTCATACAATAAATGGAAGAAATTGAATAGGTACACAATTTATACTAAATTAAGACCACATGTTTTATCAAGGTCAAACTACTGAAAACACCTTGCATTTAATGATGCTACAATTAATAGCATTTCAGAAACTGCAAAGTAACTGTACACTATATACATATACAACAGCATGAATAATTTAAGAATATAAAATGGTATAAACAGATTTTTAAATGAAGGGTTCCCAACTTTAAGAGCATGCTCCTCATGGCAGGTATGAAAGAAATGTAAGATGGTTTTAATCAAAAATAATAATCAAACTTGTTATTAAATTATGATCTTATAGCATAAAATCACTTCGGTATTTGGTATTAATCTCCACTTCAGTGTTTGTTACTACTTAAAACAAAAATACCAAAAATTTTATATAAATCAAATATATTCATAAAGTGGGCTTAGTCTATATTTGGTTCAATTTTGCTAGAGTATAAACTTTTGTAAGCATTTATTAGAAAAAGGTTGAGAACCCTTGTTCAAAACAAACCATTTTTTTTTTTTTTTAGAATAAGAATATTTGAATTTGAAATTTTGATAAAAAAACCATTTAATTGATTATGTAAATTCAACTTTCCAATGCCAATGAGTCTTCAGGAAGACTTATTTTTTTATAATACTTTCCCAATCTTTCTATATTGCAATTCTTATAATCTAAATAAAAATCCGGTAGGTGGTAGGGATTGATATGCTTTAAAAATTAACTAAATATTTTGAAGTCAATTATTTAAATTAATTCTAAATTTATGACAAGACTTCTCATTTGGCAATTGGAAGTTCAATCCAAATAAAAAACTTTAACTTAGAAGAATGTAAAAAAAATATTTGCATTAAAAAAAATTACTGTTGTCATCAACAGTTGCACAACTTTATTATATAGATATATGATTCATACATGACAATGTTCTAATTCTTAACCACATAATTATTTGTTCATATATATTTATTATACAATTATTTGAGCTTATAGTTCCATGCACTTGGCAATATAAACATCATATTCACTTTTTCAATTCTTTTTATACATATTTACATATTGCTAATATAGAAATCAAATTTAATTTACAGGTATTCTATGCTTTTGGAAGCCTTAGACATGGCATCTAAAAATATATTAGTCAGTTTCCATAGCACAGTTAATAACTCATTCATAATTATTTACAATCTTTTGCGAACTTGCACATAGTAAATTGTTATAATTTGCTATGTGCAACTGACAACAAAACTTAAGATTTTTCCTGCCAGACAGTTCAAAATAAAACAAAAAACGGTCAATTTCTTATTTGCAAGGCCGATTTGAGTTGGAAGTAGTAAGAAAATATATAAAAGAAATATAGGGTTTATCAGACTGTTGTTTAACTAAAATTGTGTTTTTTTAATTTTGAGAGATTCATTCAGGATAATACATTGATCAACCAAATCTAAAAAAAATCTGATTGGTTTTTTTTTTAAAGCATGCTACAGTATATATATATATATATATATATATGAGGTATTTCGGATCATATACTTAGTCAAGTCTGGAGGAATTTGGAGAAGATTCCATATTGCTTCTATAATTTCCATATTGATGCTTTGTCCAATGTAAATAGGTTTGAAAATTCTAGCTACACTTTTCATTAAAAGTGCTTTGAGTTGTCCCTGTAAATCGACCCGGAGTCAGGAAGAGGCAGGATTACCTGATACTTGATTTTAATTTTATAACATTGTTTTTTCTAATCTCTTCCAATTCAATCATAGATACCAAATTGTTACATATTTCCTGTGTTCTGTGATTGTCCAAAATTTATTTACTTATTTATTTGAGCTAGTAAAACTGACTCGAATAATTGCACAAATATTTTCTTTTAACAGTGATAAAATTTTAATAGTAATAGTAACATTGAGTAATAGTACTAGAGGGTAGCTATTTTTCTTCCATAACAGTATTTAACAGATAACATTAACTAAAACCCAACAATGGTTCTCATTTTTTCATAATTTCCTATAAAATATTAACAATCTAAAGAAAGAAAATTTTCTAATAAAAAAAATAATATCATCATTCATATTCAATTATTTGATGAAATTAAAAATTATATAAATTTTAGATAAAATTTATTTAGTTTAATTTCTTTACTTATTTAAATTTTAGAGGGTGAAAAGTAATTAATTAATGTTAACACCTCCCGAGGATAATTAAAAATATATTCAGAAATTATATTTTTTTCATTAGAAAACTTTCTTCTCCCAGCATAAAAACTGTTAATGTCATAAAAATAGATATAAATACTTTTGTAAAAATTTCAAGAAAATATACTTTCATAAATTCTTGAAATTTGGACATGATATTCTATGAAGAAGCAAAGTCCCAACATATTGAAGGATTCATATCATGAAGAATTATAAAACATTCACTGCACATTGAGCACTTCACTGGTTATTTATATACAAAAATTGTCTTTATTATATTCTACCCGAGGTATGTCCCCGGCCTTTTAATATCTGGAAAAAAACAAAGATCAATAGAAGTGTTAATAAGTGTTAAAATAAGTGTTATAAATAAATAAGTATTAGTTGTATATAAATAAGTATTGGTATATAATTAATTATAAATAAATAAGTGTTAAAAGTATTAATATAAATAAGTATTAAATATAATATATTAAATATAGTATATTTAATAATACTAATTAAATATAGTAATACTATATTAAATATAATATTAATTATAAATAAATAAGTGTTAAAAGTGTTAAAAGTGTTAATAAGTTTGTATGATAATATTAAAGTCTAGTACACACTTATCCCACATTACACTACTCAAATAAAGTTTTATTGCAAATTCCTTTTTTTTTTTCTTTATGTATGCATAGAAGAAAATCAACTTTAACTGTTCGATAAGAATAACAAATAAACAGAAAATACTGGCCGAAATTAATAATAAAGTTCAGTTCTATCGGTATTCTCAACAGTAAAAATATATGCACCAAAAAAAAAAAATCTCGAGAATACAACTACTTATCTTGAAAAACAAAGAAAGAGAAGAAAAAATATTAAAAATATGAATTGATTCAAGAGTTAAAATTATTTATTTTATTTTATTATTTATTATGATATTTACAATTGTATAAAAAAATACAACTAGTCAATTAGTACTAATGGATACAATGACATGAAACACTTCTTGAGAAACTACCCACTAGTATCACTCTAATAATATGTCTACATTAGGAGATCACGAAGCCATCTCTTTTTCAGACACCTCAGAGGGTTATCAGGAATTGAAGAGGAAGCAAGGTTAGAAACAGGAGGGTTGGGATGATTATGAAGTTTATTATGGAAGGGTAGGTATCTGGTTTGGGCCAAAACTAAAACATAAGGAACATAGTTAAAACTTAAAAATTAAACTATAGACGATTATAGATTCTAGTTTCTAGAAGGAACTATTGTTGGAACTAGAATTTGAGAAATTATTGTTGAGGTAAAGAACCACTTTAGATCATCATAAAGGTGGAACACATGAGATTTCTTTGATGCACAGAAAAAACCTTGGAAAGCAGTACCTGACATACCAGACAGTCATATTCAAAGTGGAGGACAATGAGTGAGGATAAAAGAAGCTTGCATATAGGTTGTGAAAAACTACAGAAGCAATGGAATAAGTTACGTAGCGAACCAATTGACCGTTCCAAAATATTGGTGATATGAGGTACCCAGGAAAAGTTTTGGTCAATGGTAACACTCAAAATTTTAACAGAGGAGACGATAGGATGATCATTTAAGACTAAAGTAGGAAATATGACAATAAATCTAAGTAGGGACTGAGAACTTACAACAATAGCCTTAGTTTTTTTTTATTTTATGTAATGTATAAAGAAGTTACTTACAAATAGTGTGTGGATTGGCATGCAATATGTACAACTTGGAAATAAACTTCCCTTGCATAGAGTTACAATGAATGGGGCAAAGAAAAAGTATATGTATCAAAAAGTTTGGAAGCCATTAGAAGATATAAGATATTTATCGTATTCAATTTTGACTTATTAAAATTACCCTAACAAATAGACGTCAAACAAATTTTGTCTTCTTTTTAAAAAAAATTGCTTTCTAAAATCTCAATCATGTAAGATAGCAATGCTTTATCCTTTAGACTAAGGAAGGTAAATCTGATCATTGAAATAGATCCAATTGGTTAGTTTATAGCTAGAGTCAAGTGTTATAATAACAGTATGATAATATGGAGGTCTAAGTAAAATAAACTCTATAACAACCAAATGTATTAATCTGTTTTGTCAACAAGGCAGATGAATACACTTATTAGACATTGGTATGATAGGATAGTTTACAGGCAATCGAAAACTTAAGAGATATAGGAATCCTTAGAACATTAAACTGTTTAATTAATTAGCGAAATTGTGGAAAGCTTTGGAAGCTACATATATTAAGAGATACCTCATCAGAGCAATTCAAGAGCTATATAAAAATATAACGGGGGCTATAAAAATAGAAGATAGAGTGTCTAGAAGCTTCTCCATTAACAAAAGATTGAAACAGGGCTGCTGCCTTTCTCCCCTGATTTTCAACATTTATATAGAACAGGCCCTTAAAGACTGGAAAAGATCGTGTTGTGGAATGGGTGTTCAAATCGGGAATGATGTCATATACAATTTGCAGTTTGCCGATGATCAAGTCATAATCGCATCGGATCCAGATGATCTGAGCTATATGATGAGGAAGTTGCTAGAAACGTATTCCAGATGGGGTCTGAAGATCAGTGAAAGTAAAACAGAGTGCATGGTTTTCAACGCTCCAAATTTGCCCCTTGAAATTGATGGCTGGACGCTAAATGTCAGCCAGCAATTCATGTACCTCGGATACTGGTTAATTAGAAACTAAAAAGAAGATATACCATTCCTTTGTAGAAAGCGTAGCCACTTACGGATCAGAAGTTTGGACAATGACAAAAAAGATGGAAAATAAGTTGCTTTCCATGGAAATGGATTTCTGGAGAAGAAGCTGTGGCATATCTAGAATCGAGCGGATCCCAAACGCAGCTATTAGACATAAGTTCGGATGTCAAAAGAACATCCTTCACCTGATCGGGACCAAACGGTTAAAGTGGTATGGCCACTTAATGCGGATGGATGAGAACCGCTGGCCAAAGAAAATTTATACCTATATGCCATCTGAAAGAAGGAAGCGTGGAAGGCCAAAGAAGAAATGGATAGAGAACGCGCAGGAAAGCATGGCAGCCAGAGGGCTCCTTGAGGGAGATTGGATGGAAAGGGAGCAGTGGCTTTTGGGTATTGGGGATATGACTCTTTAAGTTGTATAAAATCGAAAAAAAAATGAGTAAACTTTTTTTCCTCCTCTTTTTAATAGAAAAAAAGAGAAGAGAAGATAGGTGACGAAGTGATCATGGTAATAGTTACCGGTAGAAATAAGTCCTGTAGGCCGGGGAAGGCGGGGGCTAGCTGGGCCCAGGTTCGCCTGGGCCAGGCCCGGCTCAGGTTTCCTCTTGTGCCAGCCTGTCAGGTGCGAGGCTGAGGAGGAAGCAAACGAGGAGGAGGGCCACCGCCCCTGTCAGCAAGTGCAGCGAGTACCATAGTTCACAAGAACCTGAAACGGAACAGAGATTTGTTATAATTTTAGAGTCGATTACATATGAACTAACATTGATCAACTAAAGGCTAAAATAGTTAATAGGGTATGGGTAGGCTGAGAAGTTAATGAGAAGATTATGTTCGATATTATGCAATAGATTTAGGTCTCAGTGGAGTTAGATGGAGAAAGATAAGTTGTTACAGCACCAAAATTCCTAGTCAAATAAAGTTTTTCATTAAAAAAGGATAGAATCAAGAAATATGAGTTGTTAGAAATATGACAGCTTACTCATGTGTTATCAACATTGACCCTATCCTCTTAAATCGTTAAATTATCAAAGTGATCATGGTGAATTGTAATTCTATGACATGAATCATAAAACTGCGGATTCATCAATCTAAACAATCATCTGTGGAGCAAGATAATAAGGTATCTCCTGAAACATCAGATTAATTGCATATATTGATGGTTTACTCCACACAGTGTCGGCCTTAGACATTCGGCGCCCCCGAGGAATGACGTCACCTTTCCCCTCCTAATTTTTTATTATTGAAATTTACAACAGTATTAAATGATAAATATGACAAGTAAATATGAAACAAGAAATAAGTGTACAACATGAAGAGAAACTACCCATTGGTAGCACTCCAATACCTAAAAACATAAATTTATTTCTTAAGCTATTTTATATTAGTAATATTTGAATTTTATTTCATTTAATATTTCTCTAATATAATTGCTTTATTGATAGCTTACGCTGAGTTGTCAAACATTTTCACATTTAGTTTGTAAAGATGAACTAGATTTTAATGGAATAACTGAGTGTTATACCTATGAAGCACATCAGAAGGAAGTAGAGTTGGAAAAGAATATTGCTGAAATTGGAAAAAAAAATCACAGAGATGGCAAAAAAAATGTTTTTATATCTTCAAAAACACAACTATTTAACAAAATTAATTATTTTTATAATTTTAATTTTCTTGTTGTAAATTTTGAAGTTTTAATCTCTAATACCTTCAAGTTTATTGTTAAATTTTGTGTTCTGTAATATAAATATTGTGTAAGGACTAAAATGACCCATAAATTGTTGAGTAAAACAGGGGGGGGGGAGGGAGGAGGAGGGAGCTTTCTGGCTGAAGCACCTCTCCTAAAATGGTAAAATATAACCATGTCTTATGAAAGATATACTAAACAATTATCTCTAAAATTATTATTGGTCGTGTAGTTACATTTAATAGCACCTCAAGAATCAGTTAAACACCATTTCATATAGGTAGTTAGTTTATTTCTTCTTCTTTCAAAGTAATAATCGTTATATAGCTGTGTGTGTGATTGTATACACTTATATACACACACACACACACTTAAAAAAGTGTATATATATATATATATATATATATATATATATATATATATATATGGAGGCTGGGGTAGCCGTACGGGCTAAGCCTCTTGCATGGTGGCTAGCACCTGGATGGGTGACCGTCTACCAAGGAAAGCCACACTGCCCGAGATTCCTCTCTCCCCTTGGGTATGTGAGCCCCGTCAGTCTACTGGAAGCAAGTCACACGACCGGGCGTAGGATTGATGACACTACCCCGTATTTTAAATCGGGAATGGGGTTGTGGTCTAGGAGACCACACTCGCGGTCGAAGATCTTCATGGTCTGTAGCGCCAACCGAAAATATATATAAGATTGTTTTAGTAAGTGTAAGATAACAATAGTAATGTAGTAATGTAGTACACTGTAGCAAAACTTAGATACACACACACACACACATATATATATATATATATACATAAATTTCGGTCTACAACCCCCTCCAAAATCAAATCTTGGATCTACTAGTGTTGAGAAGCCCCCTTGTTATAAATAAATAAAAAAAGGACATTTGTTTTGTCTAATATAAAAGCTTTCCGTAGCTACAGTGTGTTTTTATGAACCTGTTTTCAATAAGAGTTATATACCATCTGAAAAACCAACGTTAGAAAAAAAAAATCTCGAGTTATGAATCTGATCCAATTATTCTGTATGGCTAACTAAATTTCTATTTAATTGACTACCGTATATTTAGTATTGATAAAAGTCAAAGATGCCATTGGCTGATATGATTCAGATATACTAAAGCGTTAAATAAAAGATTTTCAATTAGAAACAAAATTGTTTTGAGCGAGGAAAGGCTGAAAAGTTAGTTTGGGGCGGATGCTAATGAGAGCTTTGTTGATGGACTCCTACAACGGCTAATCTCAGCAACAGAGCTCCTGAATATGGATTTCAAACCGCTTTTAGAGCCTTCACGAGTTACCACTCTCCATTCTCAAGATTTTTTTTTTTTACAAAAGTTAGTATATGAATACATTTTTTAATAAATAAATAATAGTAAATATTTAAAATAATTCATCTAGTATGGCTCAAATATCCTTATTCACGAATGAACCTAGACAGAAGAACAATCTATAAGATAAATCTAAAACTTGAGTTACTAGAACAAGCAAGACATTAATGACAACTTATTCTTTTGATTCATAATTGGTAATTGGTTGACTGTCGTGGATAATGAAGAGAAGAATAGTTGGAGTGGTCAGTCAAAAAGGAAGGCAAAAATAAATGATAATATTTATTTTTACATATGCCGACGTTTCGACCTGAAGTTCAGGCCTTCATCAGGGCTAAGAAAATAACCAGATAACAAGGTATGAGAAACATAAGTAGTGATGGTAAAAAAAAAATAAAAAATAAAATAAATAAATAAATATAAAGTAAAATGAAATTGTTAGAATAATGACTAAGAACTAAGAGATAAATAATAATAACCGTTACAAAGTGTGGAATGATGAAGTAGGCATAATCAAAAAGGGTGACATAAGTGTTACAATGGGAATGTTAGAATAAAATGTAAAACATAAAAAAGAAATATGAAGTTATATAAGAAATGAAATGACGCCATATCAAACGTCAAAACGTCAAAGGTCAAAACGTCGGCATATGTAAAAATAAATATTATCATTTATTTTTGCCTTACTTTTTGACTGACCACCCCAATTATTCTTCTCTTCATTATTCTTTTGATATCCGATCTTTTAATACCAGTTTGCAAACCGTGATGCGCAAGAACATATCAGGTGATATACGAGCAATAAAAGAAAAAAAAAGGACATGGGTAAAAACTTATTTTTAACAAGTTCAACGAGAGTTCAAAACTTATAATAGAGTCTGTAAATTATAATATGAATGAATACGGTCCGTGGATAATAATAAGAATCTATGTTACGATAGATAAAAGCATTAAGTTCTGAAGAGAACGTATGGAACCAATTCAATTGATTTTCAATTGAAGAATTTATCTTCTTTTTCTTAAATGGATGCTATAGTCCTCATAGGACCTACTCCTCTGTTATATGAATTAAAAAGTAATATTTTTTCATTATTAACAATTATCTGTTTTATAATATTATATCTCTGCTTGTATTAAACAATTTTCAACTCTGATGACCTTGACCCACATGCTTGGGTTGAAACGTCGGCTCCAATAAAACCTTAAAAATAACTGCGTTCTGACTATTTATCACATACGGTACTGATATTATGGTTGTCAAAAATGCTTCTAACTATATGGGTGGAAGCTAAATAATTGCGGATTTTACGAGTATGGGGCTTTAATAATAATATTATCCTTGAATAGTTAAAGAATATTTGATTTTTTTTTATTTTCGTAAAGGAAAAATGTCTTTGCAATCACACAAAAAGATATGTGCTTTGTAAGGTTGTGAAGCTTTAAAAGACAGACAGTGTCAAAATTGGTTCGCGAAATTTCATGATTGTTTTTGTTGTCAATCGAAATTGATATTAATATTAAAATTTATTATTTCCTACAGCAAAGCAAAATAAAATGGTCGTTTTTATTTTTTCAATTTATCGGCAAAATGATGGCCTAAACCTTGACTTAGAATATCGAACTTCGAAGCCTGATTAATAAGCAAAATATAAACAATGGCATTATTAAGGTCACATATTAAAACTTGAAGAAAACAAATACAACATGACTCTTGCATTAATTCAAAATCATCTTAATCTACAATCCTACGAATATCGTCCGCCATCTGAAATCAGGAATCAGGCAAATCCAATTCCAACAGGAATAACAAATTAGATATTAGTCTCGAACTCGGTCTATTTGTGATATTTGCTGCATGCAGTACCATTGTTGATTCTATCTATCCATCAGATGTTTTGCCTTCTTCGTGGTCTGTTGCCAACTATTGGGGCATCCATCGTTGTATATAGGCTCACGGATGAATGGAATATATCGGTGCTTCTTCTCCATTCTCGCTTTAGTTATCGTGCAGAGGATTGTTCTCTCAAAACTTTCAATATAGTCCGTGGTACACTTTTTATCGAATTATTAACACCCGCCTGAAACTTCGTTGATAGTTTCATCTCATCGTAACCTACAACTGTTTTATTTACTAAAACTCTTGGTATTGAAGCATTTTCAATCTGGAGCGAGGCAAACTTTGTCTATTTAATTAGGTACTAAAAACTCGTTAATACACATTTGTTTTCTACTTGGATCGTAAGATAAATTGATCACAAAATCGAAAAAAAAGGTGGCCTTCAAAAATATTGAGCCGTTTTCCGAGACCTACACCCCCAAAATTTCAAAATAACGAAGTCATATACGACAAACGGCCCAATATTTTTGTAGGCCACCTTTTTGATCAATTTATCTTAAGATCCAAGTAGAGTTTTTAGTACGATATTAAATAGGCAAAGTTTTCCTCCCTTCAGATTGAAAACGCCCTAATTCCAAGAATTTTCGTAAATAAAATAGTTGTAGGTTATGATGAGATGAAACTATTTACGAAATTTCAGGTGGATGTTAATAATTCGATAAAAAGGGATCTGTACCACGGAATTATTTTTAAGGTGCTGGTTAGTATTCATGTATGCCCGACGTATATCAGAACTGGTTTTATGATGAGAAAAATTGTAGAATGATAACTTGCATTGGAATTTAGGCTTCACTCAAAACAGTTTAACCCTTTCGAATTCCAATTTTTCTCTAAGTTTTTTTTTGAAGGGTTGAAGAACTGAGACAACCCAATAGCAGTAAAAAGCTCTAACAGAAGAATCACAACTGTCATGTTTGATCAATAAATGTGTCAATAAATTTAGTGATATGATGATAATAATTAAATAAGAGCTCGAATCCATATATTTCTCTAAATGTAATCTTGAGTCGCTCGCTCTCGGGAAAGTTCACCTTACAAGCTTCCATTAAGTCTTGATGAATATCCTATGAGGTTATTGTTTCCGCGTTGAGATGAGCGGTGGCTGACACCAAAGGATGATGCTGAGCTGTAATTTGGGGGAGCTGTGGCATAACTTTAAGTAATCACTTAACCGGCTCCATGCTAATCCCTGACATCTAATCCCCTTACACTAATTACACAACTCGCCAGATATTGAGCAAACAGTCAAACGTTATTTGGAAATAAATGTTTCGTTTACCACCGCCACATAACTTCGATGGTTCAAAATTTTACAGTTTTTATTTTTTTTTTATTCTTATGCGATATAAATTAAAAATATTATTTATATGATACAGCTATTTATTTATTTATTTATTTGATTGTGTTTTAGGTGCCGTTTGCAACTTTATAGGTTAGAGGCACCATATTGATGATTGAATTACATTTCAATATGTCTTATGTAAAATTTTAGATGTGTATATTGTTAGGATGTTTGTTTAAAGAACGTGTTGTTACAACTATATAGGTTATTTCTGATTTACGTTGATAGTTCGTTTATGAAGATGGTATTGTTTAAATATGTCTGTAGTAATTCTGTCTTTTCAGAAATTGAAGTAAGTGTTTCTGATTTCCAGGTTGTAGGGCTTGTCGATATCCTAGCAGCAGATACGAGGTCCTTGATGAATCCAAGCTCGGACAATTTTCCAAAACGTGTAACATTGTCAAAGCTGTATTGCAGCTGCGTCATCTTGGTGGTGAACTACCGTCGAGTAAGTGCCCTTGCTTGAGCCTGGTGTGCCCTATTCTGTGGAGTGTGATAATGGTCTGCTCCCGTCGGTTTCCTTGCATTTTTGGAAGTGGATTTATGTCATTGAACATGTTTTTTATTTTGTTTGTAATTGGAACCTTTGTCCAACAATATCGCAATACTTCTCTACACTGGTTCAAAACTGAGTTACTGAAATCGTTGTGCGCTATGTTAGTGTCTGGTGCTGGAAGCATGATGGATGCTTCTTTTGCGGCTCTATCAGCCGGTTCATTGCCTGGTATTCCCATGTGACTGGGGGTCCACAGAAATTTTATGGTTTTCTTTGTAATTTGAATAATTTGGAAACACACATTTGAAAGTTTCAAATGAAAAGAAGTTCACGTTCTGATCTTATATTACATTCAGGCGGAACGAAATCACCTACATTCTTGTTTCGTTCCAAAAGCTCCGATAGTGGAATGCGTTCCGAAAATCGTGTTCCACCTGGACTGGCCCATCGCTATATGGCCCATGGCTTTATGGTTTGGATTTTTTCAATTATATTCTAATTAATTTACTTCTTGAAAAAATCTATATGTTTATTTATGGTAATAAAAAATAAGGATATTAGTTAAAATGTAAATTTTTAAATTCATAGTTTTTCATATTCATATTGTAAGAATCGTGAAATCGCCGACAAACCTTATGAAAGTCCCATGAATAAGCCGATACGCCTACTTCAAAGCATTACCGTGGCATTGATCCAATTTTCGGTTCTTCACCAAGGAAGAAAATTACCTAAAAATCTAATATTGTCGATAAAATAAGCCTTCCTGCCCCGACCGGAGGGTACTAAAACATTGATCAGATCAAGTTCCCTGCGGAATAACAAATTACAGTAGGCGATGTACTTTCTCAGGGCCTTCATACATTTACAGCGAACTCTTATAACATTCTGAGCCAGACCTCGAGAGCTGAGGCGTCCATTGCTTCCTCAGTTGATCCTCCTGGACCTCAATCGGTTTTAATGCATTGTATCACCTTCTCAGTAATTTCGTGGTGGACGTGACTTATGCGATGAACAGCTTTTGTTATAGAGCGAGGGTGATATCTGAGAATAATATAACCTGCGAAAAGTTTGAACTTTTAAATATAACAACGATAATATTTATTCCATTTAAGTGATATAGTTGGAGAACCCGTGAGAAAACATCGATATTATTTGATGAAAATTCTAAACGCATTTTTAAAAATATTTATAGGTACAAAACAAAATTGCGAAATCCAGACCACCAAGGGATAAATTTTACAGCGAAACAAGAAAGTTTTTTTTTCGATCTTTTTTGATTTGTTCACTTATAATTCCTAAACGGTGTATCGCAGTTAAAAAAAGTACTCTTTAAGAAATTAAAGAACTATTAATTGTGCGTCGAACGAGTAACTAAACTTAATAATTTGGTCATGTGGTATCTTATAAACAAACTACAAATGGAGATAAAAATAAAAACCATAAGGACCTTTTTTATTTTATTCCTTCTATAAGCATTAAATCAAAAAACCCATTCATACCACTTTGAAGAGCTATAATTTAGCTTTCTAACATGAAATTTGAAAAACATCCTGAAGAATTATGAATGATCGGGAGAGTGTTGTGTTCCGCCAAGATAACGCCTTATTGGTAACATAGGCCCCACACCTTATTGGTCACTCTCAATTACTTATTGAGCCTCGTATGGGACATTTAGCCCCACCCTCCCTATTCACCAGATCTAGATCCGAGTGACTACCACTTATTCCGGTCTCTGCAGAACTCAATGAATGGAAATAAATTACAAAAGGAAGAGGACATCAAAAATCACTTGGATCAGTTTAAAAAAAATAATTTTCAGACATTCTATGAACATGGCATTATGCAGTAGGTGAAAAGATAGGTAAAAGTCATATTAAATATTGGTCAATATTTTTTAGATTAAAATAAATTTTATGTCTATAGTACATTGAGTTTTATTTCACCCTGAAAAATCGGAAGGACTTATTTGCCAACCCAATATTAATTCTCATTATCTGATTTACTTTTTTATTTTAATTATTTATATTTATTTCCCCTCTTTATGTACATATTGTATGAATGAACACTTGTAGCACTAATGCTTATTGCCCTTCAATGAGGCAGATTGTATTAATACTCGATAAACTCCTTAAAAAAAAAATCATAAAAATAGATAATTATTTATATTTACTAATAAAATAGTTATTATTAATATTATTACTAGTTGGTCCATGCGAATAATTAGCATGGTATATTGGACAGAAAACATTGGCAATAATGTAATAAATAACGTTAGAAACATATGGAGATAAGTAAATGAAATGTATTATGAAAGGAAGGAATTCATTTTCATTCCAAATAATCGACCAAAATTTGTGAAGAAATTAAAAACGTCTGCATCTTTGCAAAAAATAGAAAATATAGAACCTTTCTAATTATTAAAGGTATAATGTACCATAAATTGTAAGAGTACAATTATATGAAGAATTTGAGTTCCGAGTTACAAATAAAGTATCTTCATAATATTTCATATTTTTTTCTGACATTTTAATTTTCTCGTACCTGAAGGAGAGATAATCTTCAAAATGATGACCCAATTATTTGATTTGATGAAGAATTAAAGAAAACGCGTACCATAACAGATCGTTGTAACATACCAACAAAAAATAATCTTTAAGCAATAAATATATAAAGTTCATATTTCTCAGACTATAGATATAAAATCTCCAAATCGTATACACACACACACATACATAAATAAATATAAAATAACTAGTTTTATATCGTATTGTTTTTTATTTGTTTTGTTTTTTTGGGATCCCTGTATAATTATTTTCTTTGAATAAAAAAAATATAAATAAAAAATGTTCTGTGTTGATTTTTATAATTGAAATTATAAGTTCAGCTGCTGGAAATTCTTTTTATGAATACAGTGGAATTTTTTTTTCTTGTTTTGTAATAAAATAAAATAATAATAATAAAAGTCGAAATGTTGAAGAATATAATAGATTAATTTTCAGAAGACTGGATGCTAATTGAATCATAATACTTCAACAGATAAACAATACACTTTTAAATTGAAATTAAAAAGAAGATTTATTGTCGATTAACGGAGTTCTCATTGATTCGATTCCAGTTTTCACAAATAAATATTGTAAGAAATTAAGGAGGAGAAGAAAAGGGAAGAAAGGCGAATTATATAAAAAACTGGATTAGAGTGTTTTCAATATCGGCTGTCAAAGAAAATAATACAATTCGGAAAATTACTGGAACGTTGTCATTTGATCTTCAGTTTGAATGCTCTATATCAGTTTAATGTTACTTTTTTCTCTTTCAGTTCGAAGCCTCTTATATAAGCTGATTACGTAAAAGTTATTTGACCTTTCAACAAAAGTACAGTTATTTATTTAGATTTAATGAAAATATCATCCTCTTATTGAGAACAGACAGGTGAATTTCAATAGCAAATCTAAAAAAAAATTATTTTAGTATATTATTTTATTTGTGTTTTTTTTTCAATTGGTGTTTACAATTATTTTTTTTTAATTGGAAAAAATCCAAGAACATTTTATTAATCACACATGGCATTAAATCTACATGAAAATAAATAAAAAATTAAAACAAAATTTGAGAGAAACAATGAAAAGTTTCAACTTTAAATGGGAAGATGTTCTAGAATAACAACAAATTATTTTATTTTAACAACCTGATTCAATTGAAATCACTCTTGAATAAAAATATAAAAATTTAGAAAAGCATATTTGGAAGTAATTTTTTCGCCATTGTTGCATTTGATAATCTACAAGGGGTATTTATGCACAAGCATGAATGTTACAGAATCTCTGTTTCAAAAAATCGGTAGCTATCCACGTCATGAATAAAAAGGCAAAAATAACCACTTTTATTGGTGATAAAAAAACTCCCACTGAATTCGCCCTTTTTACAGAACACCGCTGATGTATAAAAAGAAGCCTAATTAATATTTTTACCCGACGAATTAACCTTTTCATAAAAAGAATTTCCAGCAGCTGAACTTATAATTTCAATTATAAAAATCAACACAGAACATTTTTTATTTATATTTATTTGATTCAAAGAAAATAATTATACAGGGATCCCCCCCCCCCCCCCAAAAAAAACAATACGATATTAAACTTGTTATGTGAAAACTAGTTATTTTATATTTATTTATTTATGTGTGTGTGTTTGTGTGTGTATATATGATTTGTAGATTTTATATATTTAGTCAGAGAAATATGAACTTTATATATTAAGGGGTTAAAGATTTATTTTTCGGTATGTTACAACGACCTTTTAATGTATGCGTCTTCTTTAATTCTTCATCAAATCAAATAATTGAGTCATCATTTTGAATATTATCTCTCCTTCAGGTACGAAAAAATTAAAATATCAGAAAAAAATTATGAAGATAAGAAACTTTATTTGTGACTCGGAACTCAAAAAGAATACAATTTATGGTAGACTATACCTTTGGTAATTAGAAAGGTTCCAGATTTTCTACTCTTTGCAAAGATGAAGCCAATTGTAGTTTCTTCACAAATAACGGTCGATTATTTAGAATGAAAATTAATTCCTTCCTTTCATAATACATTGCATTTACTTATTTTCATATGGTTCTATCGTTATTATTTCATTATTGCTCTTGTTTTCTGTCCAATATATTATTCTAATTATTCGCACGGACCAACTAGTCATAATAATAATATTAACCATTTTATATGTAAATATATATAATTATCTATTTTTATGATTTTTTTAAACGAGTTTATCGAGGATTAATACAATCTACCACATTGAAGGGCAATAAGTATTAGTGCTAGAAATATTCATTCATACAATATGGACATAAAAAGGGGAAATAAAAGTAAATAATTAAAATAAAAAAGTAAATCAGATAATGAGAATTAATATTGTGTTGGCAAATACGATTTTTCAGGGTGAAATAAAACTCAATGTACTATAGACATAAAATTTATTTTAATCTAAAAAATATTGAACAATATTTAATATGACTTTTACCTATCTTTAATGCCATGTTCATAGAATGTCTGGAGTTTATTGTTACAAAACTGATCCAAGTGGTTTTTGATGTCCACTTCCTTTTGGAATTTCTTTCCATTCATGGAGTTCCGCAGTATTTTCTTATATGTTTTCTTTCATATTTACAGTGCAATAGCAAACACAAACTAAGCTAGTTTCAACAAGAGTTAACAGATATAGTTGTTGACATATTACAAACAGGATCATCAATCCACCTTAGGGAATAATTCATCAGATAAGAAGTGTATCATAGTGACAAAAAAACCAAAAAAAAAAAAAAACAACCAAAAAAACCGAAAAGACTTATTTGCAACTCCAACCTTTGATGGGTTTTGGGATCAGTTAGTATTTAGAAAACCCAGGGTCGATCCATGGCTGATGAAAAATTAATTGACATCAGTCGTATTCGAAACTGAGACCTTGAAGCCTAAACTCACTGAGCTACTCCGTTCCCATAATTAATAATGATCTATTCTCATGTGAAAAAAAAACACTAGTTCATTGTCACTTCAAATGATACATTTAAAAAAAACTACAACAGTATTTTGTAATAGCTTTTTTAAAAACATAAAAAAAAAACCTGTACCACTACAGGGTTGGGTGTAATACTATGTGAGGAAGTACTGTAACAAGGCCAACGGTTGTGCAGGAAGGTGATGGGGCCTCTATCACACTCAACCGTCAGATTTTCTCCCTTAATTATTTTTTCAATTAAGGGTACCCACTTTTTAGAAGCTGGGTTTGCCCCAGGAGGATCTCTCGACCCCAGGATCCATCCACGGCTAATGAAAAATTACTAGTCATTAGCCGGACTCGAACCCAGAACCTTGAGCTCTGGAAGTCAGTGCTCACTCACTGAGCTACCCCGCTCCCTTAAAAAACATAAAACATACATTTCTGTAAGTAGTTTATTATAATAAATCCGAGATCTTAGAAAAAATAACTAAAGCTTTGTAACACTTTAATAAAGTATTTTTTGCTGAAAATACAGGTACTTTCGGATGACAGAATATCAAATCACATAATATTTTCACATTACGATTCAGAGATAAATCATAGCTATGACATAAATATTCTATGACAAACCTCAACTTAATTAATATGGACTTAGAGTTAATCAAAACTTTGTAAATATATGTAAATATTTAACTGAATTCCTGAACTCGTTATAGCACACATAACTGATTAAAAAGTACAATTAAATATTTGTGAAAAGTGTATCATACCTATCTTGTAGGAATCTGATTCCCCACATGCATCTTGAACTTCCTTGGCACCCCAGCCAAGTGGGTATATTGCCCAACCAGTGCAAACAAGGAGAGCTGTAAAGAAAGAAAAAATAATATCAGCAATGTATTTTTCTTTATATCAGATAAAAAATTGTAATTGCTATTTCCATTTTAATTTAGCAAAGTATGTTTCATAATAGTATAGTCTTATAATACCTTCCAGCTGAATATAATATTATCATGAAACCTTTTAACAAAAATTTATTGAGATAAAATTAATTATTACAATCTACATTGGCAAAAAACAATAAAAGGCGCCTATGACTGCATCTTTCATTCTTACTTAGTTTGCTTTTGTTTTTATTTTGATCCTTGTCTGGCCATTTTTGGCATACGAGGAAGAATGAGGGAGAGGGGTTAAATTATCTCTCTATGTATATATATATATATATATATATATATATATATATATATATATATATATACTTCTTCTTTTAGGTTACTTAGTTGCATGTTTGTCCAGGACCGTCCAACTCTCTGCACCATACAAAAGAACAGGCAGAAATACTGTTTTAAACAAAGGTGTATATATATATGCATTTTATGTGTAAGTGATATATATATATATATATATATATATATATATATATATATATATATATATATATATATATATCACTTACACATAAAATGCATATATATATACACCTTTGTTTAAAACAGTATTTCTGCCTGTTCTTTTGTATGGTGCAGAGAGTTGGACGGTCCTGGACAAACATGCAACTATATATATATATATATATATATATATATATATATATGCTTACACATAAAAGATGGAATCGTTTCTGAAGCTCAGATTTTGAATATTAGTTCTTATTAATACAAGAGTGGTGAGGAATGAGATAATTGGAAGTAAAGCCACGGGCCACAACTAGAGGATTATCTTACTATAATACAATAGTGTTGTATCTGAGTTTTTGTTATAGTATGTATGCATATATGTTTACAATATAGTTTCATAAAAATATTACATTGAGAAAGACCCGTGACAATAAATATTTCAATAAAGAGAGGTGTTTACTGTTGGTACGCAATATTCAAACGCCTCGTATCGGAAAGTCACATAATATACTGTTATTTTCATTCCCTTAGGGGATATATAGGGACCTCGCAAATCCTCTATTGACTGCGGATACAATTCTTGCAGAAATTTTCTTCTCTATGTCCGGGGCCGGAAGGAAAAATGTCGACTTCATAATACCCATATAATACTTACAGTGAAATATTTTCTAGGATCGTTACAGGGTGATTCCATCTTCAGAACGCAGGACCTACACATTTTTAATCAAAGAATGTTAAGGAAGACTGACGTCTATTTTAGACTTATCAACAATAAAGAACGTCGTTTTATTTATTCAATTATAAAATTATTAATTAATAATCCAAGTAAATTTTTGTACACCGGCACCAGTAGTCGTTCCTTCAATATAATAATGAAAATAAAAAAAAATTTAGAATACTATGAGAAACTTTGACAGAACTGTGTTTGGCAGCGCTATACGTCACACTAATAGTGTACAAAGGCCACACCACCAATCTTTGAAACGCATCGTTTTATCTAAATATGATTTTTTTTATTATTAAAAACTACAATCTCAATCTATTATATTTTACGTTCTTTGTTACATGAATCCTATGGCAGCTTAAATTATCCAATTATTATTTTTTTTATGCCATACCTAGTCTTATCATAAATATTGTTACAAGGAAATATATACAGATTTTAACAGAAAAATTATTTTTTTTCAAACACTTTATTAGAAAATATATAAATATAGAGAGAGTAAAACAAAAAATAAATTACTCAAAATGTCCCCCTTTTGCCTTGACACTGGCATTTAATCTCCGTGGCCAGTCATCAATAGCAGCACGCAGCACTTCTTGAGGAAAGCACTCAACTGCTCAGGCCAGAGATTGTTTGGGGCTTTCCAAGTTAGGGTGTGCTGTGTGGCATGCCATCCTCTCTAGTTTGGACCAAAGCTGATAATCTAGTGGGTTGAAATCAGGGCTTCATGAAGGCCAATCCGAGGCAGAGATGAACTCTGGAATGTTCTTTTACAGCCACTGCTGTGTTGACCTGGCCATGTGAGCTGGAACGGAATCCTGCTGGAAAACCCAACGACTTTCAGCAAACAGAGTATCAGTTAGAGGCTTGACAACAGGTTCCAAATTATCCTGATAGTTTTTAGCGGCTGTTTTATGTCCTTTTTCAAAATGGGGCTTTCTGATGCCACCAAAGCAAACTATCCACCAAACCATCACTGAGGAAGAGAGATGACCTCTTTACACTCTTCCAATGACTTCCTGGGCTTCCTTAGAGCAATGTGCGTACACACAATCATTTTGGCGATAACATTTTTTTAAATTGATTCGCATCTATCTACTCTATTTTTTTTAGGGAATAGGTTAGCCTTTTTCTTGTCATTCTTCAAAATGCACCCATCCTAAGGTCACTTTTTTTATGGGAGACATTGATCTGACAGAGATTCCCATTTCCCGAGACATGATATGTTATTTTCGAATGAGATTTATTCTGATTCAAGCAGCCACTGCTCTCACTGCATTTGCCGTTCTCACAGTACGGGGACAGACCCGACCGAGATCTGTAAGATATCTATGGATATACAGACAGGGCTCATTATATATATTTATATTGCGGTACACGAACATACGGCTGATACCCAAAGGTTTCAAAGTGCTGAAAATCTCTGATCTACATTTTCTAAATTTGTGTAAGACGATCACAGCTATTCGGTTTTCTTTATCACTTCAGTCCGTGTTAACTGAGCGAAAAAGAAATACGAAATAATTAGGGTTATTGTCTTGACGTGTAAAGAAAATAACCTGATACAGATAAGGATAATCTAAATAATACCCAAGGATCTAAACAAAGTTCAACTTTTGTAACAGTATTTATGGCACAACTATTATTATTCCATTTCAAAATAAAAATGTGCCATATTTATTTTATGGTGAAAGATTACAAAAAAGAATAATTTATGTTAGAAAACCATTTTCATATAAATTATTATTCTTAAAGGTTGTTAGAACGAAGAAATTTTCTTCCCAGATGAATACATTTTCCATCTGAGAACAATATATATATTGTTTCTGACAAACTTGGAAGATATTTGATTAAGTAACATGAGCACAATTCACAATGGTGCTCCACAGGAGATGCATTGTGTAGAACCTTTTCTCATCAGTTATTCCTGGAGGAAAATAGCACTCCATTTGTTCTATTATATCTTATATATACAAAAGTTCCAAGCGCCCTCCTTCGCTAAAACGAAACTCATAAACGATTTATTTATACAGTAAACGAGGATCCTAGTGGTATAATTCCAATTTTGCAGGCATAATTCGTAAAAAACATCTCCGATAATATAGTAATAGGCCTTTATACTACCTTTACATTAGATATCCGAAAAGTTACGCAATAGTTATTTCATAAGTTTAAACGGAACTAAAGCTTATAGCTTACAGATAAGAAATCATTAAGACCATTAAAATTACAAAAAGTATGTTTTTTATATCAACGACAGGTAATAAAAATCTAGTTTTATTAACCACATAACTTCTGTTTCTGAACCTTTCAGTTGACAGAATGAATAATTCCAATTTCAAAATTTTTGAGTAATGTCATTTTGGTGACATTTCTAGTTGGAAAAGTTATATCTATACAGAGAGTGAGCAAGTTGATTCCAGAGCAGGTGTTTACAATGTTGAAATATAGAACTGTGAATAAAGGTATACATTTTGCCACTAGAAACATCAAAAAAATTAATAATAAAGAATGCCGAAATTGGAGTTAGTCATTCTGACAACAGAAAGGTTCAAAGTGCATCTGAATATTTAAATAAATGATTATAAATCGTAGGACTATTAGTTTTTAACTGTTATTTTCTATTGTAAAGTTTACTAAAATAAAATGACGAGATTTTCATTGCCTGCCATAGATAGGTCAAAAGTTGTCACACTAATTATAAGTGGATTATGTGATTTCACAAAGGGAAAATTCATCAAATTATTCACTAATTTAATTTCCTAAAAAATTACTTGATGAGTTTTTGGAATAAACGGCAAATAGAGACTTAATTATTTAAATATAATATCATATCTAGAGTTATTAAACTACAGCAGAAGTATTTAAGGTTATAAACATATCCATCCATGAAATATTTTTATATTTCACTTCTTCTTTCACACAAGTACAATTAAATAGTATTTTAAACAATGACATTGGCATGATTCGGTGGATACCTTTTTTTGAATCTAGAAAAAACTTTAAATGTTTATATTTTAAAACTTTAATTCCATTGGAAACATGTGATTGTTTACGTTAAATAATGTTAGTTTTTTTTAAAAATTATTACTAATATTTTTATATATATATTCTGAGGGCATAGTTGTTCCCTGGTATTAACGCTGATAATTCTCCAAGTGAGAAGGCAATAGATGATAAGAGAGGGCACATGTCGTAGTTTGCCAATTAACAGGCTCCGCTATCTAATTGGATATTGGGCCAACGATAAGGAGGTCTCGTGCGGGGGGGGGGCGATTGTCTTAGTCTCTTAATTAAAAGCGACTTTTCCTAACAAGGCTCGCGCAACTCTGATTCCCTCGTTAAATGCTAAATTTATCATCCTTACTTGGAATATAGGAGGGGTTCGGTGAACACAAGCACGGGCTTCCATATTCCGAGAAGTACAGACATATGTGAAACGGTTTAATATGTTATATTCCTTCCAATCGATTGAAGTAAAATTCAATACAATTAAAAGCTCTTTTGACACGATTTGAAAGAAATTTGAAAAATAAAGGCGATGGTAAAGAGGAATTAAGAAAGATTTTCATAATCTCATTAGATTTTAATTAGAATATTTCCTAGATGTTTGTTATTTCTTTTCCAAACCTTTACAAACAAACCATCTTGATCTGATTATTCCTTGTCCATCTGTCCATTTTTTTTTGTCTTCAATTTTTCATCCGCACCTGTCATGGTAGTGACAATTAGCAGATTTGTTAATAAGTCGAAAATGGCATGATAGGCATGACAAAGAATGGTGCCCAGCAGCACCTCTTCCTTGGCCTGTTTACATCCTAAAATCAGGAAATCAGATCTCTCATCGAGCTCCTTTTCAGTCGCCTCCTGATGAGCATTTCACCCGTGGACATGTCGTTGATAAGTCCATTGTGATGTCCGTGTAATTTAAGATGAAATCGGGAGTAAAGAGTACGTATGTGCTGGGCAACGGTTGGTTGTCTTAGGTCGGTATGTAAAGTCTTGTTGTTGACATACCAAAATTTTAGATTGAAAGGATTGTAGTTTTTGTAAGTGAGTCTTTTTTGCTGAACCGTAAATCTATGAGGCGTATGTCCAAATGGGTTTGAACAGGTAAGTGTATGTATTTAGTTTTTGTCTATGTCCTTTATTGAGACAGATTGTAATATTTATCAATAAACAAAAAAAAAAAAAAAAGTTTTTGTCTAATTTTCAATTTTGATTTGGAAAACAGTGAGTATAGCATTTTCAGTCGCTTGTTCAAAGTATTTCTTTTCATTTTGTCGTGTGGGCCCCAGGTCATCCTTCTGTCAAATATTAGTCCGAGGTACCGTATATTGTTCGTCTGAGGAATTGGATTGATGCTGATATAAACTGGTGGGCATGTTTCTCGTCGAAGCGTAAATGTTATGTGTTGTGATTTGTTATGATTTAATCTAATTTTCCAAAGTGAATACCAATTTTGTAAATTTATTAAGTGATTTTGTAAATTTATTAAGTGATTTTGTAAATTTAATGAGACTAGTCTGGGGTCTTGGTGTTTTGTTAAAATTGTTGTATCGTCAGCGTAAGTAGCAGTCAATGTTTCAGAGGGGGTAGGCATGTCATGCGTGTAGAGAATGTAGAGTAAATTTTTTAAAGACGAGATCTAAGCTAACAAACCTGTATATTTCTTCTCATAGAACTGTTTCCTTTAAAAAATCATTTATAACGCGTATAAACTTGGTTTTGAATTTTCAGTCAATGGATTTATTCTGTAGGTCTTTGGTAAATGTGTTAGTAATTTTCTTTGGCACAGTCTAAAATTGTTGGGATGTTTAATTTTTTTATGTTTAAGTCCTTGTGTATTATTTAATTCACGTTATAGAATGACGCATCAGCTATCCTCTGCAACACTTTCGACTGAAAAGATTGAATTATTTTAATTTTGGAGGTTTAAGCAGAAAAAAATGGCTAGTCGGTATTATAAAAAGTCTGTACTGGCCAATTAAAGGAATAAATGGACACCGAACGGAAATTTATCAACTCAAAAAAGAAGTGAATTAAGTCATGTATCTAAAAGGCATTATATCGAGCGGAACTAAAATATCTTCATTTTTTTGTCTACAGAAATAAATTTCACGTATTATTTAAAAAAAAAAAAACGAGCAACGGGATACGGCAAAGCTAAGTGGAAAAGTTAGCAGCCCTATAAAATAAAGCTACACCGGATCAGAGATAAATAATAGTTCAACTTACTTTCGAGCCATCAAACATAACAACCGCATTTGAATGTATAAGTTGGGGCTCCGGCGTCAGGGAAATACTGGCTTGTTTTCGTTTTAAAAAGCGCTCCCACGTTACACATTTCTGCTCAACTGATTTATCAGGATCTGATTTATTTCAACGGAGGAATCAGTGTTCTCAATATAATCTCATCAGGGACAGAACTACCTATGTATCAAGAATTCATGCATATCAAATCTATATCTTGACTTAAAAAATACTCTCATAGTCCACTAAATCCAAAAAAAAAAAAATGTTTGAGCACAATACTTACCTGTACTTCCTTTTTAAGCTCTTAATGGAATTGATTTATTTTTCAGACTCATCTTATATCGTTTGATTCCAAAGCTAAAGGCGCTAGCGAATATTTACCAGTCACGGAATCAATTTGTACAACAGTAGCACTGTTTCAAAGAACTGATTCAGTCCGAGCGAATTTTATTTGTTTATTTATAAATTAATTTATAATAAAAATCTAAAATTTGAATCAATGTTGTTTTTGTTCTCAAATCTCCATCCGCACCTGTCAAGGTAGTGACAATTAGCAGATTTGTTGTTATGTAAATAAACAGGTGTGAATAAAACACTAAAGCTAAACAAAAAAAAAAAATATATATTATTCCATACTCAATCGATAAATCGTTTAGTAAAAAATTTATTTCTTATCAAACGGAAATGAAGTTTGACTTAATTCAATAGTTTATTTGAATATAAATTAAAAATAAAAATAATGACATTTAAAAATATAAAAGCACTTGAATATAATATAAGAAATCAAAGAATATATACTGCACTGTTAAGACGTTAAAGTATGTTTCTTATTCTATACATTTATACACATTTTTTTTTTAATAAATCACATATGATAAAAATTAATTAGTTGTACCTTTTTAAGAATAAGATTTTAAGAATTAAATGGATACATAGAGTATTTTTATTCATATAAGTTTTTTAAAAATACTGTAGTTACTGGGGATTTCAAGTTTTTATATATTTTTATATATGTATTGACTTGGTGGAATTAAAATTCGATAATTAAGTACGACCAATTGCGTAAGGTACAAACCCCATAAAATTTATTATAAGGGAAAAACCATGTTCTGAGGAGTAAGCGTTTCGTTCCAATGTGCGCCGATAAAATATTCAATATCCTTCCTATGTTGTATATTACGAAAATTAAAATGTCTAGCACGTATAATATTGTGTATTAAAAAAGAAGAAAAAAAAAGTCATTGCCTATAATGGGTTCTTTACATAATCAGGAAAAGAAAGGACTTGAGCTCCTGCTAAGCGTATTGACAGCTTGATGGATGGGCTTTTCTTTAATCTAATTATCTCTAAGTGCGCTGAGGAAGGTAGATGGGGTGCTTCGGGCTTGGAGCCTAGCTGAAATCATCTACGATATCTAGTCTTCCTTTTCCATTATATTATATAAACTAAAAATATTAGTATCAGTAGAAAAAGTTCTATGAGTATAAATTTCGTGTAATACTTTTTTGTTACGATTATTACTTAAAAAATAAAATATTAAAACTTTTTCATGTATTATGTCATAAATACATTTTTTAAAAACAAGTTTGTTGAATAAATAATATAATCCGCAAGATTGAAGGGGAACAAGCATTATTAGGACAGGTGATGTTTATTTATTCAATATGTGCATTATAAATGGATATAAATAATTTAAGAAAAAAAATAAAACTAACAAATAAAAAAACAATAACAGTGACATTTAAGAATAATTATAAAATATTCAAATAAAAGGAAATAGTAAAAGAACATTATATCGGTAAAATATAGTCAGGCGCTAGAAACCTACACTACCCGCAATACATTGATGCAAGTCAGGAAGGTTGAATACAATTGCGGCGCATAATATTATTAATGATAGATAAATATTATTATTGTCTGATATAATTTATTTTATTATACTCGTACAGCTAATGTTTATTTGGATCCCGATTAATTACATTTATAATTGTAATAATATTAATTGTAATAATGAATGAAGTTGAATATACATTATGGTTACAAATTGACAAAAAAAATAACCAGTAGGCACATGCGAAAATACGCATAGTACATTGTTCAGTGATCAAATAAGAAAATAAAATAATGCAAGGTATCATAAAATAAATAAATTGTTGCTTTCTCGCAACACAATATACAATAGAAAAGTAACACTATACAAAAATAAGAAATGAAGCTGCAGAAAAATTAATTACAGAATATTGTAATATTGTATGAACAGAAAATGTAAAGTTTTATAAAATAAATAAATAAAATTATGCTTACCAATTAACGAAAACTTAAAGAGTTGCAACACCAGCACAAATAATACAATACAACAGAGGCCCAGACATCTGTTATGCCGCTAGGTGAAAATTGCACATTTTTACGTTAGCGACTAAACTGCAGTTTTCTATCACTCTAACTATTCTTTTTATACCATCTGTTTAGAAAAAAACCGAATCGATATTTTGTATCGAGTCTGGACGATCGATTGCTCAAAGAGGCAGGCAGAAGCAGAGCTGGAGTAAAATGTACTGCTGGGGTAGCACTGATTAATGCATGAATAATGTGGTAACACAATGATTGGTACTATATAAGTATCAAAATTTATCACAAACGTTTTGCATCTTTACAAATTTTCGGTAATAGCAAGTTTTAGCTTTATTTTTATCATCTTGTTTGTTTATAAACACACTATATGAAAATCTCGATCAGACTGCATCTATGTCATATTTTACGAATATGGATAAATATATTTTAATATTTCTTAGCGAGGATGACAATATTTCTTACTTTATGACAAATCCGACAAAAAACAAAGACTAGCGATATTGGTTCTACCTTTAGCGTGACTGTGGCGCCAAATAAGAGTTGGGGAGGTGTAATCCTGAAGGTATAAGGTTACTGTTATTGTTTTGAGTTGCACAGCTGCCATCCCTAGGGAAATCTACGCGGCCCTTTTTTGAAAAATGCCAGCCAAAGAGGTGAATAAACCATCCTCCCCTCCGCTAACGGCTAACACTCATCCCCGGGCATTTGTCAGTCCTGCCAACCCCTCTACGTGTAATTCCCCCGCATTCCAAGACGTTTCCTCTCCCAGTTAAAAATGCCCTCCCATATCCTCATATCCCTGACGTATAATCATATCTCCTGTAATCCCTTGCTTCTTGCTTGGGTGGTCTTTCAAGTCCTACCCGTTTTAAATTTGGAACGCATCGTTAATAACGTGGGTGAAAGTGTTATTCAAGTTTAACTAAACTTCCGATAAATATATTAAAATAGTTTATTAAATGTATATGAATTAAACAATTTTTTTTACGACGTTTCGGTTTTAATGCTTATTCAATAATTGAAAAAATATGGCATTTATTTAATATACGGTTCGCTAATTTTGGGAGTCTGTTGTGTGATCTACAAATAAATTATAATAAGTTAAACTTTGACATTTTTGAGGATCAGTTCGCCTAAAGAAGTGTAGCATTTATTTAGTTCGTATAATACCAAGTAGTTGTATAATTCATGAGCAATGCTTCCATAAAGTTAAAAAAAAAAAATATATATTCAGGACAATAAAAATGCAGGCGATATAAAGCGAAAATCTTCACGACCTTCACTTCCGTAGATAACGAAACTTAAACATATATTTCTTTAATTCATTAAATTTTGATTGTTTCTATTTTTATTTATGGTCTGACAAACAAAAAATCAAATATTCTCTTCAATATAAATTTAAGAATGATATATTATTTTGATTATTTTTTATTTCGTAAAATTGATATTATATATATATATATATATATATATATATAATATCAATTTTACGAAATAAAAAATAATCAAAATACATATATATATATATATATATATACATATACATATACATATATATGTATATATATATACATATATATATATATACATAATAATACATATATATATATACATAATATATATATATATATATATATATATATATATAATATATATATTTACATAATATATATATACATAATATATATATATATATAATAATATATATATACATATACATATATATATATACATAAATAATACATATACATATATATATATATATATATATATATATATATATATATATATATATATATATATATATATATATATATATATGTATATATATATATATATATATTTCTTATGCCGATAAAGCGACCGGTAATGAAGATAATGAAAAAGTTAACACATTTTTTTAAATTTATATTAATTACAATTATTCGTATCTCATTCTGTAATAATAGTTATAACGATCCTTTATCTTACACTTATTTAAATGGACATAATAACAGACTAATAAAAGACATACCATAGCCATATCTGACATACCTCAGAACATGAGGAAGAGACTAAAAAGGCGTTGGATATAAGATCTTCCTTAAACAACCTAAGTAATTGGAACAAGTTATGGAAGAGGTACTGCTGAGTACTTTCCTTCTCCATGCCTATCATGTTATTATTTCCTGTATTACCACCACATTCGCTGATTGTCAACAATAAGTTGACAGTCGCAAATACATTTTTTATAGAAAACAAATAATAAAAATAATATTAGTTATAATGTTAACATTAGCGCCGCAAAATAGTGAAACCTTCCTGCCTTGCATTAATGTATTGCGGGTAGTGTAGCTATTTAGCGCCTGCCTAGTTACAATAAGAAAATTCTTTCTAATATTTAATTTTATCTTACTATGTATTTTGTTATTATTATTTTTTATTTGTTTTTTTTTATATATTTTTTTAATTAATTTTATTTATTTGGTAGGCATATAGTAAATGAATGAACAGCTGTAGTCCTAATACTTGTACTAATAATACTAATATTATTCAATAAACATGTGAAAAATACTTTAAAAGTAATATTCATAATAAAAATATATTATTACACGGAATTGATACTTTGGAACCTTTTTTAAAAAACTAATACTAATATTTTTAATTTATAATATAAAAGTAGAATTAGATATCATAGATGATTGGAGGACTCTTTCCACATATGGACAAATCTCTGTTCAGTTCCTTTGTCATGGAGATTGAACTACTGAGTCTTAAAATCAGGATTTGATTTTTGTATATGTCGTAGGATTTTAAAATTCTTTTAATGGTAATGAAAATTCTTACAAGATACTTTAACGATGAAATATTCAGTCGTTGGCTTACTCTCTTATTTTATGTTCGGCCTCTTTTCGTTTCGCCCACAATCTTGCTCACGTATTTCTTGCTGTGCATGTCAAATGAGACTAATTTTTACCCTCTGGAATTGCTTGTGTGCAATTGATGGGTTTTTACGATCCTCCTGGGTAATCCTACTACGGTACAGGCGAAACTCTGCAACTCGACAGTCCAAAAGGAAGCAATTGAGTTGTAAAGTATATATATATTTTTTATCCTTGGTTAAAAAATTAATATTTCAATTAATTATATATAAATTTATATTATGAATAATATAATTTATGAAGCCACAAATAGATAATTCAAAACAAGCCTTTCATGTATTTCTAGTCAATTATATTTTGTGTATAATCGTGGAGATGTATGTTGCACTAGTAATCGATCTTTTTAGTTTATTATATTATTTTTTTTTTCTATTGACATTTCAAATATATTTTTACTTTCACTTACCTATATACGAACTACACAGTAAGGGAATGTATTTCGATGGTGTAAAAATTCGAATCCGAGTTTTCAACGTTATTACATGTTTTGAGTTTCCCCGAGAACAAATATCCAGGTCTCAAAAAATGGTGTGTGTCTGTTTGTATGTGAAGAGTAGACCTTGGATGTTACAGCAACTTTTTCGTCAAAATCGGTTCATCGAAAGTGTTACTTTATATAATTGATTTTTCAAATATTTACATTGTTTTCGAAAATGGTTCTAAAATTATTCATTAAAATAATTAGGTAAATGCATTATTAAGTGGTTTTAAATTATTTAGGTTTTATCCACCTCAATGTAGAGTAATGGAGCTTAAATTGGAAATTATAATAATTTATTCTTCGGAAGTACCTCTGATTTTGTTTATTTGAAGTTATAAACCATTTCATATTATAATTTATTGTAAAAATGATATAATGTAAACTGTGAAAGGATTTTATAATTCAATAAAGGAAAAATAAGGGTTAAAAGGTGAGACCGACACGACACTGTCGAAAATACCTGAGTATAGTTGGGCTAGGCGGGTAGTCGGAATAGAATGGACCTCAAACATTGCTAACCGTTCCCCGGCTGGAACAGTTCCTTGTTCCGTTCCACCAGGAATAGTAAATATATAAAGACGTGCATAATATGTTATATCATTGACTAGGAACTTAGGGCGCTCCGATGATACTATAAACACTATAATGTGATACTATAATGCCCTGCGAACACCTCCACGGCCATGTTGTACTCTCCCAGGAGGTATCGAGGATTAGGATTAATCCGCTGCCAATGGGAGGCTCCTCTACAACATTGGTCCATTGCTCAGCGACTGTCCAATGTGCCCGATGCCCTTTTTCAGTCGATCTTTGATTATTCGGCTGAAGTTGATGAATGTGCCGAGAGATTGGGGGTTGATCGGGGTATTCGGAATATGATAGCTCTACGGCAGTCGCTTCGAGAAAATTCGTTTGAGGAATGGACCAATTGCAGGTGGCAGGGCATTGGAGTTCGCCATTTTAAAGAGACCCCGAAAGCCAATAAATACATGTATGATAAGCAAGTACTTTCTGGGTCTGAATGGTCAAATGCCCTGAAACTAAATATTAATTATGCTCCCCTGCGTGGAGTCCCAGGTGTCAGCGGACAGGTAAGAGAAGTTGGGTCCCTCTGTCACAAATGCGACAGAGAGCCAGAAACACCAGCACATGTGCTTGGAAAATGCCCCAACAACTCCCTCCTTATAACACGCCGTCACCACAGAGTCAAGCATGAACTGATGAGGCTCCTTGAAGAGAGAGAATACGCCTGTTTCGAGGAAGTATATTGTATAGATACGGATGGATCCACCCGATATGCCGACATTGTAGCATTCCCTAAGACGGGAAAGTCGGCGATGATTTTGGATCCGACCGTGAGATATGAGACCAACGACCTCGATCAGGCAGAAAAAGTGGAAAGGGAGAAAAAACAGATATATGAAAAATGCATCCCTTTCCTTAGTGAAAAGTTCCGCGAGAGTTTCGGGCCGAGAGAGTTCCACGTGAGAGGCCTTTGGTTCGGAGCTCGCAGAACGATACCAGACTCAACAAGGAGCTTCATGGAGGGCCTTGGTGTCGACATAAAGGACGTGGCAAGGTTGGCAGAGAACATAATCCTTGACTCCCTGGGAATTATCCATCACCATGTGCATGGGAGCGGATAGGGGGAGGGTTTGCTCGCGGGGGGGAGGCATGCGTGTGTTACAGCATTTTTTATATTATTATTTATTGAACACGTCCACTGTACTTTATGAATTTTTTATGTATTAGGTTAGAAAGAGAGAGGAGGGAATGTGAGTGGGAACATGTATAGGGGGAGAGAAGGAAGAGAAAGGGTACAGAATGATAATAAATGAATGAAAGAAATAGTAAAAATTATAAAAAAAAAAAAATGAAAAAAAAAATAATATATATATATACGTATAAAATATTGTATACTATGCTCATACATATTGTTAATCCTATAATTGTATAATAATTTTAAATAATGTCTGTAGTGATTAATAAGTATGCTGTGTTGTTAGCAACCCAATGTAATTGGGCAGCACCATTTTATTTTATTTTATGATAACAAAGTGATTCTCTCTCTCTCTAAACATGTGCGATTTTCGTGAATGATTTTAATTAATAGTCAATTATATAGGTTACGGAAATATGGACATTACAATTTGTATAAGTACCTTTACTTAAATAATTACAAGGAAGTATTAATAAATTTATCAGCCTCATATAACACTTGCACACTTGTTGGACTAAAAAAAAAATGTGACAGTGTTATAAATAAATAAAAATATACTCGTAGAAGGAAATGGGCAGTGACGAAAAATGAATAAATTTAATGAATTGGACGCGTGGGAAAAGTGTGTGGTAATTAATAGGGGTCTTGTTTAGATTAGGCCGGCCAGTGATTTTTTAATCATAATTAGTAACAGTTGTTATGGAACTTGATACCATTGAGTTGTAAAATAAACAATTACACGTTTAAATATTATTTAATTTTTTTTTTTGGTTTAATTTTTTTATTCACACCTGTCATAGTGGTAATGACAACCAGTGAATGTGAGGTCGTTGGAAAAAAATAATGTCATGAAAGGCATTACGAGGATCAGTGCCCTGCGGCACCTCACTCGGCGTGATATCTACTTTAGGCAAGGAGGTCCCTCACCCAGCTCCTCTTCAGTCTCCTACAGACGTTACCTGGCATATTCGTAGTGGCCATGTCATTTATAAGTGTATTAGGATGTCCTTGTAAGTTGTCATGGATTCGTTTGTAATGAGTTCGTATGTGTTCGTTAACAGTCGGCATACGGAGGTCAGTATGTAAGGTTATGTTGCTAACGTACCACGGTGCTTTTGAAATTGTTCTGAATGCTATTGCTTGAAAGATTTGAAGTTTGTTTAAGTGAGTCTTTTCAGCAGTTCCAAATATCTGTGATGCGTAAGTCCAAATAGATTTTAGTAAGTAATTGTATGTGTTCAATTTCTGTCTAAGTTTTAGTTTTGAATTTTTCGAAAGAAGTGAACTCAGAATTCTTAATCTTTGATTTAGCGTTTTTCGTTTCTTGATTATATGTGGGTCTCACGTCATTTTTCTGTCAAACGTCAGACCAAGATAGTGAACGGTGTCTGTCTCTGGAATCTGTGTATTGACAAGGAAAACTGGAGGGCAAGTTTCATGTCGAAGAGTAAATGTGATTTGTCTTGATTCAGTCGGATTTTCCAAACTTTGAACCAGTCATGTAATCTTGTTAAATACTGTTATAGGGTCTGTGAGGCGTATGTTGGATTTTTCTGTCTTGTTAAAATTGCTGTGTTGTCAGCATATGTCGCTGTTAAAATGTTGGGACTGCAAGGTTTGTCATGGGTGTATGTGATATTGAGTAGTGGAGCGAGTACTGAACCTTGAGGTACTCCTGCTGAGATAGACCTGATGGAAGATAGTTCTGAGCCGTGTCGGACCGAGAAAAATCTATCGGAAAGGAAGGATTGTAGAATTAGATAATATGTACGTGGGGGTATTATCTTGTTTAATTTAGTATTGTTTGTGTGATTGCGGTTATAAAGTGACAACACGATGAATAGTTTTGAAGTTTACTATTTATGCAAAGAAGAGGAACGAGCCAGGATTTTCTTTGAAGAAAGTGAAAAGGCCACATGAAATTTTACTAAGATGTGACAGCAGGTTACCGTTAAGTAAAGCCCTTTTATTCATTTACTCGTGGGGACAGGAGTATACGACATTTAAACTCTGTTCCAAAGAATTCAATATGAGGCCAAAAGGAGAAACAAAAAGGAATATGGGGCTCATCGGTCTATGTTAGACTAGTATTTATTTGAGTTCATGAGGAGGCAGAGAAACGCAAATGAAGAAGTTTTTGATAAAATCCTTAAGGACATGATGGAATTTTTGCCCCCAGAGGTACCTGGAGTAACTCATTACAAGTATGTTAATGTTTTTGGTTATGTATAAAAAGTTCCTATTAAATAAATCATATGTTTCTTTAACCCATATTTTTTTAATATATCAATAAGTAACTGTTACTAGATAAAATATCTGGCGGGCCTAATCTAAACACCCATTAATTGTTTATACCGTCTAAATTTTTTTTTTTTATTTATTTATTTATTTTAAATGATATTTACAACTGTATACAAAAAAATACATCTAGTAAATTTGCACATTGGTATAAAGACATGGAACACATGTTGAGAAACTACCCATTGGTAGCACTCTAATAATATGTCTATATTAGAAGATCACGTGGCCATCTTCTTTTCAGACGCCTCGGAGGGTTATCAGGAATCGAATAGGAAGCAAGGTTAGAGACAAGAGGGTTAGGATGGTTATGAAGTTTATTATGGAAGGACAGATATCTGGATTGGGCCAAATCTGATACATAAGGAACATTAAGGTCATTATGGATAATTTTATTTGTAACAAAGTAAGGAGCATTGAGGAATTTACGAAGGATTTTGGATTGCAAGGACTGTATGCGAGAGGAATTTGAAGGCTTGGTGGAGCCCCATAGCTCAACCCCGTAAGTCCAAATAGGCCTTATTATAGTCATGTAAATCAGTCTTTTATAATTGATTGGAAGGTTAGAGCGTTTGTCTAGTAAGTGTTGAAGTAGTCGGAAACGTCGAGCGGTTTCTTGTCGTTTCAGTCTGGTATGAGGATTCCAAGTTAGACGTTTGTCCAGATGGAGTCCTAGGTAACGGATTTGTTCAACAGGAATAAGTGAGGTGTTGTTAAAGGATACTGAAGGACAGGAAGTCATTGGTTTACGACGAAGGGTGAAGGTAATTTGATGGGATTTATTGGAATTTATTTTAATTCTCCATTTCTGACACCATTCTTCCAGGTTTGTGATGTGGGATTGAAGGGTTTGGGATGCAATAGATGGGTCGTTATTGACTGATAGGATACATGTGTCATCAGCATATGTGGTGATGACAGTGTTGGGATGGGTTGGGATGTCAGCTGTATAAACTGTGTAAAGGATAGGACATAGGATACTACCTTGAGGAACACCTGCAGACTGGGAAAAACGGGATGTATATACATTGTTGTGATTTACTTTAAAGTATCTATCAGAACGGATAATGAGGAAATAGGTAGATGGTAGGAATTTTCGGAGTTTGTACAGCAGTCCCGGGTGCCAAACTCTATCAAACGCCTGTTCAGCATCGAGAAAGGCTCCCGTACAGTACATACCGCGCTCCAATGTAGAGGATACTACATCTACCACACGATGGCATTGCTGTATAGTGGAATGGGAGGAGCGGAATCCAAATTGGTGATCTGGGATTATGTGATTAGAATCTAGGATTGGGTACAGGCGTTTTAAGATTAGTTTTTCCAGGATTTTTCCCATGATGGGTAACAGAGAGATGGGACGGTAAGAGGATGGATATTCTGGTGGCTTTTTGGGTTTGTGGATCATTTTGACAATAGATATTTTCCAAGGATCAGGGAAATATGTTGATCGGAGTACAGCATTATATATGAAAGTAAGGAATAGGATGGCTTTTCGAGGAAGAAGTTTCAAGATCTGGGATGTTATTAGGTCATGTCCAGGAGCTTTGTAGGAGGGTAATCTTTGAATGATGTTGGATATTTCTGTGGGATGAAATGCTTTAGGTGGTAGGGACATTTGGAGAGGAGTATCCAGTTCTGATTCAATACATTCGATGTGGGTTGGATTAAGGATATCAGGATGTGGGTTGAAAATTTGGAACAGATGTTGACCGAATAACTGGGCTTTTTCTTCGTCGGATTTGGACCAGGTTTGAGATTCAGTAAGAAGTGGGTGATTAAAATCTTTAAACTTCAGAAGTTTTTTGGTTGTAGTCCATAGTGATTTGTCAGTTGTTGTAATATTTCCAGTTAGGTTCAGTAATTGTTGAGTTTTATACTTTCTGATTTCTGATTTTAGTTTGTTAGTCAATTCGGTATAATACGTTTTGTCTGAAGGATATCTAGTCCTGTGCCACTTCGATCTTGCTCTGCGTTTATCCCTTAATAAGATTCGAATATGCTGTGGCAAGTTAATTTGTCTTAAATTATTGCTTTTATTATTAACGAATGTGTTATTATTTATACTCGTTGTTATAGTTTTATTAAGGTTTTCTATGGCATTATCAATATGTTGTTTTGTTTTGAGGGGAATTTTTAAGTCCAGTTTATCTTCCAGATCATGACGAAATTTTTCCCAGTCCACTCGTCCTGTAATTAGTTTAGGAAGTTTAGGTTTAGGAGCAAAGTTCGAATGTAGTAAAAGCAAAACTGGACTATGATCTGACAAAAGGTCATCCAGGGATTTGATAACGGATTGGGAGGAGGAAATCTGGGAGGTGATAAATATATCCAGGATATCGGGACGTTTTTTCAGAGATGTAGGCCAATATGTAGGATTCATGGGTGAGAGGATTGAATAACTGTTGGAAGAAGAGACACGTGATAGGATGCTACCGCGGGAGTTGGATGTTCGACAACCCCATCGTTGGTGTTTATCATTGTAGTCTCCTCCAGCAATAAAGCGCGCTCCGAGGGATTGAAATAAGGAATCAAGTAGGCTATAAGAGAGGGAATTACCAGGAGGACAGTATACAGCTGAAAGTGTTAGATGGAAAGGACGAGTTGAAAGGATTACAGTAGTTGATTGAATGGCATCAGTTGGAGTAGAAGGGATAAGGGAATGCGATAGAGATTTATGTATAAGGATGCAAGAGCCAGCGTGGGAAGTGTTGTCTGGATGGTCAGATCTATAAGTGATGTAGTCACGTATGTAGAATTGTGTCCGTTGAGTGAAATGAGTTTCTGTCAGAAGAGCAATGTCAATATAATTGTCATGGAGAAATATGTCTAGTTCGTCACGGTGGTTTTGTAGTCCGTTAGCGTTCCATAAGAGGATAGCTAGGGGCTTTGTATTCATCGGAAGTTAAACGGGATTTCGGAAAGGAGTCTTGTGAGAAGAGTTATAAGCGGTTTGATAGTCTGTTGAAGATCTATCAGGAATGATGATAGGATAGAGTTGATGTCGGATGATGTTTGGCTGGGAAGTGGATTTAGGTCATGAGGTTGTGATGAGTAATGTATGCGAATAGGATTGCTGGGTGGAGGGTGGGTCCGACGTGGGGTACGAGGAGTAGGATCTAAATTCTGTTGGACTTGTGATGGGAGGTTCATCTTGGGAGTAGGAACGAGTGGAGCTGGGTGTGGGTGCTCTGGCGGGAGTTTGACCCTTAAGGGTAGCTGATGGGGAGGGATTGGCTGACGAGGCTGTTGAGGTTGAGTATTAGGGCTTTTTGGCTTGGATTGGGAGGTTTGAGGCGCCTGACTTTGAGGCTGCTTCTTAATGATGCAAGGCTGCCATTGAGAATTTCTTGAGTTCTGTTGGGGATAATCCTTAAGTGTAAAGATGGATGGTTGTTGTTGGACGGCGATGGAAGGTGAAGTCGGCAAAGCAGGGAATGTTTCCTGATTTTCAATTTCAGGTGGCTCAGGACAAGTTTTTTGAGCAGGTCCAAGGGTTTTCGTCGCTAAGTTGCGTGATCTCTGTTTGTGAAGATTTTTATACACCTCACAACCTCTATAGCTTGCAGGGTGGGCTTCACCACAAAGAGCACATGTAGCGGGCTCATCTTTTGGCCTCTGGCAAGTGTCTGAAGCTTGAAAACCGGCGCATTTATCACATCTGGCCTCGTGATGGCAATATGTCTTCGTATGCCCTAAGTTTTGACACTTAGTGCATTGTACTATTAGGGGCTTCTGTCTTGGTTCTTCAAATCGTACTGTCGAGTATACTAAACGTTGAACCTGAAATATTTCATTATTCGTTTTTGCTGGTTCCAAATCTATAAAAAATAATGGAAGCGGATATCTTTTCCTAGGATGTAGTACGGGTGCTATGTGCCTGACGTTATGACCGATTTCTTCCAGGCCTGTTTTGATGACAGATATAGGAGTGGTTGAATGTAGACCTCTCAGGACTACTCGAAACGCCTTGTCTTGTTTCAATTGGTAACAATGGAAGTCGTAGTTTTTGGAAGTTAAATGGCTAATCAATTTTTTATAGTTTTCTCTAGAGCTCGTGTTTATGTCATTGATTCGAGAGAAGCAGCGAAAATTTGACTGTCCGATTAGTTTTGCAATTTCTTGACCAAACGACACGAAGTTCTCAATTTTTGAAACAAAAACAGGTGGCGGTTCGGGGTCAGAAAAATCTTGAGGCTTCGGAATCTTGCTTGATAAATTGTTATCGAGAATAGTATTCTTGCTGGCTGAGGTGCTTGGTGCAGTTGGCTCTGATTGTGTGGCATTAGATTTACTCCTCGTTTTAGGTGGAGATTTTTCTTGTTCTGCTGGCTTATTTAATTTGTTTGATTTATTTTTTGTTTTTTTCTTATTTGGTGAGTTGCTTCCCGAACCGGGAGCGGAGTTTCGGACACGCTTTTGGAGCGTACGTCTTTCAAGTATTGCGAGTCAGTCTCGCTAATTTCTGAAAAGGGTGTCTCGTTCTCCGAGTCTTCACAAGAAGTGTTCTTATCCAAATCCGTGGATTTATCCATGATGGATAAATGAGTGTGAGAGAAAGAGAGAAAAAAAAAATGTTTTTTAAACCTAAATATTAAAGTGAAAATTATAAGATAGCTTCTTAAGAACTAAACTATTTACAAACTATATACAGATATAATATAAAATAATTCATTTCAGAATTAATTAATGAGTAAATAAAATAAAAGTCTCCTGAAAAATATTAAAAATATAAAGAGAAAAAAAAAAAGAAAAAAAAAAAACCTAAATGTCTTGGATTCGAACTGTGAACAAAGCCGAAGAATGTTAGTATACACAGAGCCGAGTCTTGACCGTAGCTTATTACAGATAAGGTAAACCCGTAAGGGATTACGGGCCACTTGGGCTTGCCGAACGAGCACTAATTTATTACTGCTTCATTGTTAATCAATAGCTACTAACCTGAACATATGTGACATAAAATGTACCACTGTTTATATAGTCACTGTTGATATAGTCTTACACCAGAATTTTAAATAGTAACCACATTACATAGTAACAAATACAGAGCGACGTGAATCTTCAACTGCACTTGCGGCCATGACACTTGCTACTGTCTAAATTTATTTTTGTATATCTAAATAGAAACTAAAAAGAAGATATACCATTCCTTTGTAGAAAGCGTAGCCACTTACGGATCAGAAGTTTGGACACTGACAAAAAAAGATGGAAAATAAGTTGCTTTCCATGGAAATGCATTTCTGGAGAAGAAGCTGTGGCATATCTAGAATCGAGCGGATCCCAAACGCAGCTATTAGAGACAGGGTCGGATGTCAAAAGAACATCCTTCACCTGATCGGGACCAAAAGGTTAAAGTGGTATGGCCACTTAATGCGGATGGATGAGAACCGCTGGCCAAAGAAGAAATGGATAGAGGACGTGGAGGAAAGCATGGCAGCCAGAGGGCTTCGTGAAGGAGATTGGATGGACAGGGAGCAGTGGCTTTTGGGTGTTGGGGATATGGAATCCTCAAGTTGTATAAAACTCAAATAAAAAAATATCTGGAATAACGACTTTTAGTGTTATCAATACTTTTATTGTAATTAGCACATTTATATATTTCCTACATGTGTTCTATATCTCTCAAAATCGATTCTCACTTATTCCAGAGAGATAGGATACTACATCTCTTTATATTTTTTATTTTTTGAAAAATTAGAATAGAAAATAAATTACAGAATTAAGAAATGAAACGAATCTGGAATTCCAATTTTGACGAAACAATGGAACATGTATAAGTAATATAATATTTATAATACCTACATTTTTTTTTTATTATTTTCCACAATATCCTCGTCGCCAATGTAATAACGACTTTTAGTGTTATCAATACTTTTATTGTAATTAGCACATTTATATATTTCCTACACGTGTTCTATATCTCTCATAATCGATTCTCAATTATTCCAGAGAGATAGGATACTACAATATCTACTCAAAGTAGAATGGTAAGTGAAAGTTGTGTGATACACACACCACACCTGATTTTTTTCTACTAATTATGGATTTTTTTAATCTATTTCGTTGGAATATCGGTTCATTTATTGCGAAATTGGATGGTGAAAGAAGCGGACAAGCATCGAACGTAGTTGATTAGAGGAACGGGAGAGAAGACGAATGGCAGCGAACGTTTCAATCAGGCTCAGCTGGTTTCGGAAACATATTAACGACAGCTCCCCCCCTCCCCTTACTGCCCCTCCCTAAATATGAACGCATTTGTCAATGGCTGAGACCGGCCAGCATATTCTGCCATGGCTGAGTTATCGTCATCGGAAAATAATTGGTCAGTTTTGTTCGTCCTTACAAAAACATGAATTTTCCCCCATCGTCCCCGGTAGATCAGCCTTTATTCCATATACAGCTTCCCCTTTCACATAAACAGGACTCATACACAGGCCAAAACAATATACGGCCCACCCGCTCCATAAATCTCCCATCAAATACAATGCGGTTGCAAAATGTTTAGATAAACCGGATATTCTGTTGCTTTCCGGCTTAATGTGACTTAGGGCTTGTTTCTATGATGATATAACTTAGAAAATAATTCAAATAAAATTTAACCGTTAAATATATATTTTTTTCTGGCAATAAAAAATTATTTGAGCCTGTCAACTATAATTGAAATGAAATTAAATATGAACTTTCATTGATTTTTATAAAAATATTACACACATTTCCTTATTGAATAATATTAATAGTACTTTATTAGGATGTTTTTTTTTAACTTGCAATGTTTTCTTCATATCTGTCAAAAAATTTGCTCCACCACATTTTGGAATTCCATCCCACTTAAAATCCGCCATGCACCATCCTTATCCACATTTAAAACCCTCTTATTCCAATTCCTCCTTACAATTCAATCAGGCACTGGTTAGCCATTTATAATGTATATTATATGTGTATATAATCTCTCCTATATGTATATTATCTTATCTTTTCTCCAATCAATCAACATCATAGGATTTAGATTGTATAGAACTTTACAATACTATTATTGTATTCTTCGAACATACTAAGATACATATGTTAATCATTTAAAGTTAATATTTATCCACTCTTTTATTATTATTTTTTTTCATTAATACAATGGCATGACAACAAAAGTTATTTATCGCTCATTTATAATTCCATAGCTTATTGTTTATAACAACTATTTTGCAGTATTAGGACCTTATTGCTCATATTATATCTTTATTATATTTGTACAGTTATGTAAATACTTCTTTTATCCCTTCTTTTATCCCTTCTTTTTTAATTGTTTTTTATTTTTTTATTGTGATATGCATTTTGGCCAGATGTAATGTTAATTTTATGTACAACATTGTTATTCTCAAGGGAATTTGTCCCAGAATAAAGTTGATTCTTCTATTAAAAAAAAAAAATAGTAGTGAAATCAGTGAATTCTATGATACTGTAGAAATTAATGGCATGAAAGACATGCTGGAGAGCAGTATTATCTACTATATTAGGCGAGGAGGTCCCTCATCCAGCTCCTCTTCAATCTTCTACGGACGGTACCTGTCATGCATGTTGTGACCATGTCATTTATAAGTATATTTGGGTGTCCCTGTAAGTTGTCGTGGAATCGTTTGCAGTATGTTCTTTAACAACACAGTGTACATTGATCACTCTTTCCCAGTCTGCCGGTGACCCTCAAGGTAGAATCCTATGTCCTATCCTTTACACAGTTTATACAGTTGGCATTTATACCCATCTCAAGACTGTAACCGCCACCTATGCCGATAGCACATGTGCCCTATCAGTTAATAACAACCCATCAATCGCATACCAATCTCTTTATCACACATCACAAACCTTGAGAAATGGTGTCAAAATTGCAGAATTAAAGTAGTTTCCATTAAATCCCATCAAATTGGCTTTATCGTTTGTCTTAAACCCACGACTTACTGTCGTATAGGATTCTTAAACAATACCTCATTTATCCCTGCTGAACGAATCCGATACCAAGGACTCCACTTGGAATCCTCATACCTGACTGAAGCGACAAGAAACCGCTCGACGTTTGCGACACTTAATGGACAAACGATCTAAGCCTCCAATTAATTACAAAATACAGGACTATAATAAGGCCTATTTGGACACACGGAGTTGAGTTTTGGGGCTCCACTAAACCATAGAATTTCTCTTGTATCCAATCCTTAAAATATAAACTCCATCGTAAAATCCTCAATGCTGCTTACTTTGTACAAATGAAATCATCTGTAACGACCTTAATGTTCCGCATGATTCCGAATCAGCCCAATTCCAGATACCTATCCTTCCATAATAAACTTCAGAACCATCGTAATTCTCTCGTTTCTAACCTTGCTTCCTCTTCAATCCCTAATAAATCCCTGAGGCGTCTGAAAGAAGATGGCCTCGTGATCCCATAATTTAGATATTTTATTAGAGTGCTACCAATGGGTACATCCTCCGCAAGTCTTTTCATGTCTTACTCTGTATCATATTTACTGGATTTATATTTATTTGTATACAGTTGTAAATTTAAAGAATATAACAAAAATATTTAAACAGTGTATTTTTGTGATTAATTTACTATAACACATTCCAGACCATAAAAAAAAAAAAAAAAAGAAAAAGGATTTTTAATACATCCCCGTGCTCCCCTCCCCTAAAAACTGCAACTATAGAACGGCAATCAAAACACATAATGTTTTTACATAACTAATGGTGAATTTTAACTTATTTTATAACAACCATCAACTAAATTAAAATGGACTTAAAGATTATTAAAGAAGGAAATTTTTCTAAAACCGGAGTAATTGTAGTGTGGTTGAAGGGTGATATAAAAAAATTGAGAAAAATAAATGATTTTATCAAAAACTGATCTGAGCGAGGTTTACTCCGTTTAATGAGTTTAACACAGATAAACTCTAATTTTGTGGAGTTCTCTTAATTTTGTTTTATTTATTCTTTCATATTTAAACTTATTTATTGAGAAATATTACAATCTGTCCCAATTAAGGTCATTTATAACAGTGTTCAGAGAGCACATTCACACTCTTTTTACAATAAATAAAAATATAAATATAATGGGCCTTAAACTAATGAGTAAGGAAAATATAGAGCCTTGGTCACGCTAGATTCAAGCACACCATTAAATTCCTAACTAATTTTTGAAGAGGTACAGATCGTCTTTGAGCCGCTTGTCCTATTCCCTCCCTATTAAAAAGAAATCGTGACTTATTATAAAAGGCCTACTATAACCACTTTAAAAACGTCCGTTATATTTAGGAACACCGTATATATTTGTATATGTAGAGACAATTTAATTTCTACACTCTACAATAACTGGAAAAAAGGTACTTCAAGAAGATATCAAATTAATATTAAATTTGAAGAAATTCTTGTTATTTCTCTAGCGAATTCCTTAGTTTGCGAAAATGAAATATTGAAAAATAAGGAAAGATGAATAAATAGTTAAAGAACTTTGACGGCCCACATTGCAGAATAACATGCGCCCCACGGCTTATTCTAATTGAATATATTTGAGGTAATAAATAAAATGTGAAAAATAGATCGGTTGCTTGGATCACGAAAAAATTACTTAAATAATTACTACAAGAACTCAACCGACGATACGGCCATCTATTCAGACTACTAAACAGAAAATCTAAACTTTCAATTGAAAACTAATTATTTATCTACAAATTAAGACAATCCTGAAACCTATATGGACATACGTACTTGAATACGTACATACGTACATACGTACATGGGGACAGCAAAATTTTCTAACATCAAACGTATCCAATCCTTTCAATCTAAAGTCCTTTGAACAATAGTTGATACTCTATTCTATGTAACGAACAAAACCCTAAACCATGATCTTAATATCCCATTTGTCCTAGACCTTGTCCCAGGAAAATTATCCAAATTTCACCAGAACCTTACCTATCATCCAAATCCCCTTGCAGAATCACTATCCAGCACCACCCATCCTTATAATCCTGCACGAAGGTTGAAGCAGCAGTGGCTCAGAGACCTTCTGAGAATAAGGATATATTGGGGTTTTGGCAATGGCCAGATCCTCCACTCAAGCCAAGTATGTGTGATTATAGCGCCTCTGCTCAGCCTCTACGGGTCCGTAATACGAGTAATGCGGATGAGTGCTGGGACCTCCTAGAGCCCTTCCACGAGTGGGGAGAAAGGCTGAGTGAATGGATTACGTAAATATTGTAAAGTATGCAAGTGTTTTAGTTGTTATTTTGATTAGTATATTTCTTTTGTTTATATACATTTACTTTTAGTATTATTATTTTCTGTATTATTTATTTTTATTTATTGTAAATAGAGTTTGAATGTGCTCTCTGAACACTATTATAAATGTCCTTAATTGTGAAAGATTGTAATATTTCTGAATAAATAAATAATAATAATAATAAAAATCACTGCAGCACTGCATCAACTGCTAATAGATCAAATAAATAGCCACAGATGTAGATGGGTTGTTGTTAATGTCAAATGAGGGCTTGTTAATTATGACTTCGATAGGGCTCTGTGTTACCAATGTTACCAGACGAGGATCTCCGTGTTTGTTATTATTATTATTAATAAATTAAAGAATATAAGACAGAAATTATAAATATACCTTGAATATTCGGTACCGCACATTTTTTTCCCGCAGCTAAAACGATGAATGCTCTGTCGCATTACTTGTACTTATGAGTGGACTCATATCAAAGACGGGCATCTGTCATATTTAACATTTTAACAAAAATTACAGTTTTTGTAACATAATTTCAATTCAAAGGAATAATGATGATTGTCTATCGTGATTAAATTTGAACATGCTTAAATAAAATCATCAGAAACAGATTAAGTGGAACACATATCACTAAAAAAATGACTTTTTCCCTACATTCTGAAAACAACAGATGTCCGTATTTGATATATTAGTCCATGGTACATACAAATTTTTATCAAATTAACACCCGCCCAAAACTTCGTAAATAGCTTCACTTCATCGTAGCCTATAAACATTTTATTTATTTGCGAAAACTCTCGAAATTGGGATGTTTTCAATCCGTTGATCGGCAAACTTTGTTTATTTAATTACATACTAAAAACTCACTAATAACAATTTGCTTTCCACTTGGATCGTAAGATAAGATGAATACATAATTGGAAAAAAAAGGTTGCTTACAAAAATATTGGACTGTTTGTTGAGTATAACCTCGTTATTTTGGTGGTTACTCTAAACGGTCTAATATTTTTATAGGTCACCTTTTTTTTTCGATTAAGTGATCATATTACGTTACGATCCAAGTGGAAAGCAAATGGGTATTCATGAGTTTTTAGTACCTAATTAGATAGACATTAAATATGAATGTTCTCCTTTTTAATATATTTTTTTTATTTAAATATTTATTTCTATTACTAATATATATGTATATATATATATATATATATATATATATATATATTTTTTTTTTTTTTTTTTTTGCTACGAATTTCTGTATTTTATTTAATTTTATCTTCAAGTTGTATTTCCTTGGTTTTTTTTATGGTTGTTGCCTTGTTATATAAATATATTTTTATTTATTTCATTTTTTTTGTATTTTTTATATTGTATGAATGAACCTCACTCAGCCATAGTACTCAGTGCCCATAAGTGTGGCAAAATGTATTATTCACCAATAAAAAGATCATAAACAAAAATTAAAAAAATAGATAGACAAAGTTTGCCAATCTCCGGATTAAAAAATCCCCTATTACGACGGTTTCGAAACAAAATATATCTAGGTTACGATGTGATGAAGCTATTTACGAAGTTTTGGGAGGATCTTAATCATTTGATAAAATGAGATCTGCACCACGGACTAATAACTTTGTCATATTTTATACTAACAAATAAAATATTGGAAAAATATATAATAAAAGAAAAGTCTAGATGGCTTTAGTATTAATTTAAATAACAAGTATTTATAAAATTTATATTGTCTTAAAAAATAATTAATACGATAAAATAAATTAAAATAATAGGTTGAATTCATTTATATAAAATTCATTTCAAATCGTCATTTAGAATATAATTTTCCTTATAATTGCATTTAAATTACTCAATGGTGTTTGTGTTTTATTTTGTAGACTCCCCGTATCACGGACTATACGGCAACTCATTTGTCTTGCAGTGCTTTCGACGGATTTATCAGTCACTAATTCAAAGGATCTTGTGTATAAGTATGTGTTTAATATGCATTAAATTTTGGAAATAAAGCAGTAAGTTCTAAAACGGATAATAGAAAGCTTTTTCGGTTCATTGAACAGTACAAAAAGCTCATTTTAAATAAAAGAAATACAACAATATCCCACGAAATGACGGCGATCGCGCGCTTTATAATACTTGTCAAAAGGGTAGGGGCCATTTGTCCCCCTCAAAGAAGATTAAAAAGATCCGCTTATAAAGCAGATAAAGCAAAGCGTTCCACACAGGCAAAGAAAGGGGGCTCATAGAAAGTGTCGAGAGATTGGATTTTAGTTATTTACCCAGCTATATCCATGGAACAGCTCAAAACAGTCCACGTTAAAACGTCTCTTTTTTTTTTTCATCTTTTTTTACCCGTTTTTCAGATTCAATTTCAGCTATATAAGGGCCAAAGGAAAACAGCTCTTGGTCTAGCTAACTCCATTGAGTTCGTATTTACCTGAACCCTCAAAAGTATTACCATTTGAATGTCGAGAACAACAAAGCTATCGCTGATCGAGTTATACAGAATTTTCCAAGAACGCGAAGAGCGTTTTAAGGTTTGCTTAGCCTGAAGATTCAGGACAAAAACGATGGGGTTTGGAAGCAGCTGCACTACACAAAGTTGTGCTTCTTTGGCGACTAAAGCTTGTTTAATAGGAGCAAAAACTCGTACGACTTCTGATGCAGAACTTGCGGTACCTAACGAGAAAACAGTTTGGTTAACACCAACTCGTTCTTTAGAAGAGTACAAACATGATCAACTATAATTTATAGTGGGCTAAATGAACTAATATTTTCATATAATTAAGATTTTGAACAATTAATTTTTTTTCTTAGCCCCTTACCTACTTTTTTTTACCTTCTTTTTTTACCAGTTTAAAGTTCTTAAAGTACAGACATATTTAAATAATACAATCTTCATAGATGAACTCACAACGTAAACAGAAATAACCTATGCAGCTACGACAACACGTTCTTTAAACAAACATCCTTTACACATTTTTTATACACATTTTTTTTGTCTTCAATTTTTTTATCCGCACCTGTCATGGTAGTGACAATTAGCAGATTTGTTGTCAGGAAGGAAAATGACATGATAGGCATGACGAAGAATGAAACCCAGCAGCAACTCTTCCCTGGTCTGTTTACATCCTAAAATCAGGAAAGGAGATCTCTCATCCAGCTCCTTGATACACATCTAAAAAAAATACAACACTATTCCTACAGACATATTGAAATATAATTCAATAATCAATATGGTACCTCTAACCTATTTAGTTGCACACGGCACCTAAAATATAATCAAATAAATAAATAAGTTCTCAAAAGTTAAAAGTTATTAAGAAATGTACTTGAAAAATTATAACTTTCAAAATTTATTTTTTTATAATTTGTTTTTATTGGTAATTTTCGGAACATAGTAACCATAAAAACGTTCTACATATTAATATATCTAACACATATAAAAATACAATCTGTGGTAAAAATCTATTTTTATCAAATTATTAAGATTCGCGTGAGACTTCGTAAATAGCTTCATCTCATCGTGACCTACAACTATTTTATTTACGAAAATTCTCGGAATTGGAGCGTTATTAATCTTGAGATCGGCAAACTTTGTCTATTTAATAAGGTACTAAAACCTCGAAAATACCCATTTACATTCCACTTGAGCACAAATCGACAAAAAATGAGGCCTTAAAATATATTTGGCGAGACCTACACCCCCACAATAACGAGGTTGTATAGACCAAACGGTCCAATATTTTTGTAGGCGACATTTTTAATCGACTTTGTAATAAAATTATCTTACAATCCAAGTGAAAAGAAAATGGGTATTCACGAGTTTTTATTACCTAATTAAATAGACAAAGTTTGCCGACCTCCAGATTGAAAATAGTACCAAAAGTTTTTGTAAATAAAATATTTGTAGATTACGATGGGATGAAGTTATTTACGAAGATTCAGGTGGATGTTAATAGTTTGATAAAAAGGCGCCTGTACCACGGACTAATATATCACAGTTCCTTTTACAGAGGAAAAAGTAATAACTACAAAAAAAAAAAAAAGCAAAAACAAATGTAAGTAAAGGGGAAATTAATTGGACATAAGTGGTGTATCAGTATCTTTTTTATAAGGCCAATCCTAATGCTTTATTGCGAAATATAGAGTTTTTCTAGACCCGAGGGAAGCGTATTTCTTTCTCTTGTAGGGAACCTCATTCGAGTATGATATTTCTTTTAATATTTTTTATCAGACATTCGTTACATAAACCTGTTCTAGGTTGCCTTGTTTATGTCTGGAAATTTCTCTGAAAACATAGAAAAAAAAATACGAGGTCAATACTACCTTAGACTGTTTGGAATAATTTATAATATTCATTCGTTTTTAAAATATAACGATTTGTTTCATTCATTTTCACTATGCTGGATTTATTGAATTAAATTTAACATCACAAATTTCCGACTGCTCCAACACTTACTAGACAAACGCTCTAAACTTTCAATTAATTACAAAAGACTTATCTGCATAACTATAATAAGACCTATATGGACATACGGAGTTGAGCTTTGGGGCTCCACCAAACCATCGAATTCCTATCGTATCCAATCGTTACAATCCAAAATCCTCCGTAAAATCCTTAATGCTCCATACTTTGTCACAAATAAAACCATTCATAAAGACCTTAATGTACCATATGTCGCTGATTTAGCTCGAGCCAGATATCTATCCTTTCATGATCAACTTCAGTTCCATCCGAATCCGCTTGTTTCCACTCTTGCTTCTTCCTCGATTCCTGATAATCCTCCTAGGCGTCTGAAAAGGAGATGGCCTCGTGATCTTCTTACTTAAAATTATTTAGAGAGTGCTACCACTGGGTAGTTTCTCTTCAAGCCTGTACATGCCATTATTTATATTTGCGCATATTTACTAGTTGTATTTGTATACAGTTGTAAATTTCATTAAATAAACAAACAAAAAAAAAAATCACAAATTCTCTTTTAACCCTTTAATTTGGTCAGGTTTTTTATTTTCCAATTAAAAATTGATAATAATGAAATAATACATTCAAAAGAATTTTATTTTGAAGAGAAAAGAGAACTCCAGCGCTGTTCGAAGAATTAATTAAAGAAGGTTCTCAACCTTTTTTTCCTAGAAAAAAAGGTGCTTATAATTGTTATCTTTCAAATAACATTGTGTTAAATACTTTTTCATGGTTGTAAGGTGGTTTTCCATATCTGCTTATATATGTGAGGATTTTTTTTTTATAGTAAATGTGTTTTCAATATATTAGTATTGGTTTCTATGGAAGAACGATGATTTCAAGTACACATTTCCGTCAAAATATTACAAATAATTGGATAAAACTTCATTTATTTGATTTCATTGAATTCCCCAATGTTCAATACTAGTCCCTCTACATTACGTTATGTACACTTACGATATACCTATTAACGATGAGATCTTGCCGATACAAGCAGACGATACAACAATTCTCACAAAACATCAAGACCCTATCCAGGCCTCACTAACTCTACAACATCATTTAAAAGATTGGACATCCATATTATAGAAAATTGGACTTAATCATGACAAATCCAAACATATAACATTTATTCTTCGAAAAACCATCTGCCCTCTAGTTTATATTGACAACAATCAAATTCCTCAAACGGACACGGTACTTTATCATGAACTCACCTTCGATAAAATTATGACATGGGACCAGCATGTTAAAATGAAACGTATGACACCTAACAAATGACTCATACTACTTTACTCTCTTTTTGCCAAATCTTCAAAACTAAAAAAGATAGGAACTGAATATATACATACTTACTTAAACCCCTATGGACGTACTCATCACAAATATACGGTATCGCTAAAAAGACCGACCTACAAAAACTTCAAAATTATTGCGACTCATAACAAAACCACCTTGGTACTTGACTAATAAAACTATACATACTGATCTCCACCTTCCAAAAGTTGACCAATATATAACGATCCTTTATCAACGATTTTACATTAATTTAAACGGACATGGTAATAGACTAATGAGAGACATGGCCACAACTGACATACCTCAGAACATGAGGAGGAGACTATAGAGGCGCTGGATGAGAGATCTCCTTCCTTAAACAACCTAAGTATTTGGAACAAGTTATGGAAGAGGTACTGCTGAGTACTTTCCTTCTCCATGCCTATCATGTCATTATTTCCTGTCTCGTCAGTACATTTGCTGATTGTCAACAATAAGGTGACAGTTGCAAATACATTTTTTATAGACAAAAAAAAAAATTATAATATTAGTTAGAATGTTAACATTAGCGCCGCAAAATAATGAAACCTTTCTGCCATGCATTGGTGTATTGCTGGTAGTGTAGGTATTTAGCGCCTGCCTACTTACAATAATAAAATATCCTTCTACTATTTAATTTTATCTTATTATATATTTTATTATTATTATGTCATCATTTACTGTATCACCAACACATTTGCTGATTGTCAACAATAAGTGGAGACTGCAAATAAAAAAAATAAGCTTACAAAATGTTACATGTACATTAACTATATTTATACGTTATATGATTTCTTCACAACATCTAAATCCGTAATAATTTCATGAAGTATTAAAAACTGTAATGTATATAATAAAAAAAATCATATAATAAAAAATGTGCAAACAAATTAAATAAATAATATATATCTTCTGATGAATAAATGAATTATATGACAATATTTTCACGAAAATGTGCCAATTAATTTTTTAGCTTATTATGTTTCAGTTTTTTTTTTTATGCACAAACAATATACGATACTTCAACAAACTGACAAATTCTTATCAATTTCTTTTCATTATAAATTAAATGAAAAGTAACATAACGGCAGTAAAATAATGAATAGTTAGTATTCAGTAAAAATGAAGAAAAAACTTTTTAATAAAATAAAACAAATAAATCATTTTTATGAAATAAAGAGACATTTTTCTTCTATGACATAGAAAATTAAACGTACGTTTACAAAAAAAGATCAATTGGAAAAATATGACATAAAATAAAATCTTACTTCTGTACACTGTATATTTATTTTTAATAAAATAAAAGTGATTCAAGACCTAACTTACAAATTAATCATTTTGTCTTCAGAGCTAATATAGAGTAGGTTAATTTGTTATATGAGGTTGCACGTGATAATGATTGATGGATATAAAAGAAATGTTAAGACAGATACTATATTATTAGTATTAAAAATTGACCATTTATTTTTAAAGAAAGTCCGGAATGGTGGTCATTAAAAAATAAAAAAAAATAGTTGAAACTATTTCAAATTTCCAATATTTAAATGTTTGTTGATGACAGTCACCCTGAAACTGATCAATAAATGAAAACCATGTTTTTCTATAGACTATAGCGCGAAAACGGCTCAAACGATTTTGATGAAACTCTCCTATAATATTCTAATAATTATCCTTTCAATTTTCGTACATCTACAAAATTCTCGAGATGATTCAAGAAAAAAAGTTATAAAGAAAATAAAGATATTTTGGGGCCTAACCGACTAATTATGTATTCTATGGTAAATATTATAATAAAACTTTTAAGAGGTAATTAAATTACCAACAAATAAAAAAAAATCAACAGAATCAAACCAGTATTAGCTACGATATAGCTTATTCTATTTTCTACACATGTTTTAATATATTAATTTCCTCCTACCTATACTAGCTAAGGATATTATTGCGATCGGGTCAAATTTCCAATAAGCGGTTTTCGAAGGATCTATACGTTTCAGAGTCCTATGAGTCCAAGAGTCCGAAAAAACACTGTTTAGTCTGTTTTCTTTTAAGCTAATGAAATTTCCTACAAAAATATATAAAAACCATTAATTTCGGACGACTATTTACGAACTTAAAACTATTCAATTTCCAATTTAAGATTACGCGTTCATTTCCTGGTGTCAGAAAGGAGTAAATGAGAGAAAAAAGGTAATTATGTGAAATTAAGAAAATCTGTGCCCGCATCACACGAACTTCACTATTTCCTATACTTTTTACATAAATTATTTTTTGACAAAATTAGACTATGGCAAAAAGTTTTCGATCAGCAATATTAGAGGGTATTGAAATTTTTACACTGATTGATACCTTAAGCCGGTTTACATTGTTTTAGTTTTTCAAATAAATCGTACTCAAATCTTTTCTTTGATCATTTTTCAGAAAAATAAACCTAATTCAATTTTTCTTTGTTTGATGGACATACCACATTGTGAGTGGACACACCACATTTTTTTTCCCAAAGTAAGTATCGTTGTATATATGAAAACAAAATCTTTCAGCCTCAAGCTCCCCCCCCAAAAAAAAAAAAAATAAATCCTGGATAGACAAACGCCTAACTTGGAATCCTCATACCAGACTGAAACGACAAGAAACAGCTCGACGTTTCCGACTACTCCAGCACTTACTAGATAAACGCTCTAACCTCCCAGTCAATTACAAAAGACTCATATACATGACAACAATAAGACCTATTTGGACTTACGGAGTTGAGCTCTGGGGCTCCACTAAGCCATCGAATTCCTCTCGTATTCAATCCTTACAATCCAAAATCCTTCGTAAAATCCTCACTGCTCCTTACTTTGTCACAAACAAAATCATCCATAACGACCTTAATGTTCCTTATGTTTCTGACTTGGTCCAATCCAGATACCTATCCTTCCATAACAAACTTCAGAACCATCCAAACCCTCTCGTTTCTAACCTTGCTTCCTCTTCGATCCCTGACAACCCTCAGAGGCGTCTGAAAAGAAGATGGCCTCGAGATCTCCTTTTGTAAATACATTTTTAGAGTGCTACCAATGGGTAGTTTCTCAACATGTGATTTCATGCTATTTTATTCCTTTGTTCACATTTACTGAATGTATTTTTACTTGTAATACAGTTGTAAATATCACCAATAAAAAAAAAAAAAAAAAAAAAAAAATCCTGGATCCGGTAGCGCTTGAACCATGAATTTTCTGAACTATTTTTAAAAATTTAATTTATTCCTTGGATGCTTTGGTTACACAATTCGATCCTTTTCCTAATCCTGATTAGGTTAGTATAAATTATTTTAGAAACAGAAATTATGGATGAAAGTTTAAATAAATAAAGGAGAAAAAATTAAATGTGTAACATAAACAATAAATTTGAAGAGAGAAGTAACATTGAACCTCCCAACACGGAGTAGATACATCAAGAACATGAAGGTTTTGTGTAGGGGTTAGAATTATAATATGAAAACGGGAGGCGTAAAAAGCGGTGGCGGAATCTACGGGAAGGTTGTTCACTGTCGAGAAACAGCTTAAAGAAATAAATTACAGGGTAAAGCCATTCCGTATTAAATTGCGTTCCGATAAATTTCCTCGCTGTAATAACGGGCCGAGCCGTATGCCCCACCTCCGATACACCTTAATGCTTTATCCCATTTATATATTAAGGCTACACCGCTCTTCGAGGAGTGCTTTACTTATAATCTCTTCCTAATACAGGCCAAAATATTTAAATAAAATTCAGGCCTATCGTAAACAACAATTGTAAGGAAGTCAGTCAAAAGTGATTTTTATTTTATTAATATTTAAACGATTTCACATTGTTAAAAATATTCATATGCGAATATAGTCCGTGGTACAGGCCCCTTTTTCATCAAATTATTAACATCCTTCTGAAACTTCGAAAGTAGCTTCATCTCATCGTAACCTACAAATATATATTTTTTCATATACATATAACGATAATTAATTAGAAAAAAAAAAGAAATCAACTACCTATATGAAATGGTGTTTAAGTGGTTCTTGAAGTCCTATTAAATATAATTACACGAACCAGAATACTTTAAGAGATAGTTTTTAATACTTTTTTCGGTAAAACATAGTTATATTTTATCATTTTTTTGGGGGGCGGGGGCTTAGCCCGAAAGCCCTCTCCCCCGTAGATCCGCCTGTGCCCACGAGTACAAATAACCATGTCTCAGAAAAATATCTGCGCGACCATTGCTGCATCTGGTTTTATACGAAAAGTCTTGTTCAAGAACGAAAAGTCATACCGAATTGATATTGTGTATTTTTGGTATACAGCTCCAACGGCTTTGGTTGACTATAATACTATTTATTTAGTTCAATACCTTGTAAGCAAGCCATTGTTTTTTACAATTCTTTTCAGTCTATATGTAATGGAGTCGACCAATTCCGGGATTACCCTGTTCTATTCTTCGAGGAGATACTTTTCAAAGTCTTGGTTAGTAATTTCTTGTTTTCTAATATCTACCTCCAAGTTTGATCCCTAACACATTAAGATCTGGTGACTGTGGTGAAAGAAATTTTCCAATTATAACCTAACATTCAATTTCTGTCTCTTGGTGAGTTTTTACTAGTTTACATTATAATTCTCTAAATTTGGTAGTTACTTTCAAATGAGTGGCTCAGTCAGTCATCTCTGCTTAGATTACTTCATAAAACATTTTCATAGAGGACGGGATGGCCGAGCACGTTGGGGCATGGGTCCCAGAGTGCCCGGTTCAGAATGTTGTGGGTTCGATTCCCACCTGAGTCGGTTACTTTTTGTTTCTCGGCGGCCTCGGGAAATGGATCGTGACTTTCCCACTCTGACGAGTACGAGGCGGCAACCTCAAAGATAGCCGTCAGGTGTTGGCAAAAAGGACTACAATAGGCCCAATTGCCGGAATAATTTCCTCCCACCAATACCAGTACCAGTTGTTGGATAAATTTCATCGAATTCTGTTAAAAAATAGGTTATGTTAAATTGTCTATTTAACACGTAAAGATTATTATTAAAATGAAAAAAAATAATTTTTTATCTAATAAAATAAGAATTTCTTATATTAAACCGTCGATTATATGAGAAATGGTTAACTGAATTGAAAAGTAACTAAATCTTAAAAAATAAACAACTGAATTTAGTTTTTTTTTCTTTAGATTGGTTGATAATTTTTAAATATAAATATATATTGTTATAACATATAAAGATAGGATACAATGTGTTAATTTATAAACGGTTAATTAACAATTTTTTGACTCATTTCCATCCTAAAATGCATAAACAAATAAAAATATCTTTGATCATTATTACTTTTTTTAATTTGTATGTTCTCACCTTTTCGGTTTCTGGACCATTATCAAACATTTATTTATACATTTCATTTCCACATGTCTCGTTTTTGTAAAATTAATTATCTATATCTTCTTAATTATAGAAAAAAAATTATTTTTTTCCAGTCAACATTTTATTGATGTTTATGGTTTTTTTCATATTAGCATTTATAACCATTTTACAACGTGGATTATCACAATTTTTAAAGTGTTTATTATGAAGTGACATTTATTCTTGGACTCGCATCTCAACACCAACTGAAACAACGATCAATGCAGATAAATGAAAAATGTATATTTTTAATTTATCTGCAGGATTAAATATGAGTAGAAATTTTATTAATTCCTGTAACGATAAAAACAAATCTCTCTTTTAAAAAACCACATGATATTAGTTGGAAGAGCTATTACTTTGTAAGTTTAACTCAAGAGCAGGATAATCACCATCACGTAATAATTTATCAGATCTATTGATATTCGAAGAAGGGATAAGAATACGCTTCATTAAAATTCAGTGATTTATTATTAAATTTTTGAGAAGTAAAAAATGTAATAAGAGAGAATGAAGGGGCTATGGAAAAACGTACAAATAGTTCTCTTAGGAAACTGAGATGAGTCAGCAATTTTTTTTGGTTGGATGGTTTGATATAAAAAAAAAAAATTACTTTTTTTGGTCCTAATTACACTGCGGGAGAAAGTTTTATAAACGTGATCACGAAACAAGTGGCCTGTTTTTGGGAAGCGTTATGGATTACTAGATTAACTCAAAATTTCAAAGGAATGATTGTAAATGGGGGAAAAATGTATAAATTAAAAATAATTCTCAACATATAAAAACAAAAAAGCAATCTTTCCTAGCTTTATTTAGTGTGATTAATCTCAATTTCTACGATTTCACTAAAAGAAATAGTTGTCATAATAATAATATATTAGTAAATTATTAAAGTTTATGGTATTTGCGAACGAAAATTAAAGATGAAGGTAAAAAAAAAAATTGTGTCCTTTTCTAAAGTTTTCTCAATTTCCTTTTCCCACATGGCTTAAGGCATATTATTTTCCTTATATGTCCTTTGGGAGACTGATCTGTTATTCATCCAGTCGCATGTCATATCCTTTCCAGCCGGAGGCATCTTTTTTAGGAATACCTGGAATTCCAACTTTTTCCTTAATATTTTAAAAATTATTTTATGATATATTGATGATTTTCCTAGCAAGTAGTTGACTTACCGTTGTTTAATAATATAAATCTCAATCTATATAAAATTTATTTTATATCAAATTCTTATATAATTTCAATAAATAACACTATAACTAAAATTTTAATAAACCAATAGCTTTCTTTCATAAAGATGTTCTATAAAACCTTTAATTGAAATGTTCCAGAGAAAAACAACACTGGTAACCAAATAACAGAAAAACAATTAAAGATAATGATTCCAGTCACATCAGAAATGATTAGAATTAAATTTTCATTTCATAACCTGATTAAGAAGATATTAAGGTACAATGATTTAGACACACTCTCTGTTGGATTTTATAGCAAAGTGAATGTTTTTTCTTTTGTCTTCTAATATTTATTTACAACGTTATAATAAGGAAGTGAAAATTATCGAATTCTATGACTACTTTGAAAAAAATGGCATATCACATGTTGGGAAAGGAAAATGTTCATCAGAACTCATTCATTGGTTTATATGATGATGTTTGATTGATATCAGTCGTCTCGTATAGATGTGAATGACGACGATTGTCATGCAATACCTAATAAATCAGTGTTGCTTGTGATTGAAGTAGAGGTAAAGGGTATAAATGTGTTGATCGTTTTACCAGCGAGCTGCTGTTATTATAATATTTTAGATTAAATCGCTTACAAGTTTTCTTAAGGATTTTTTACTAAGTTAGTTTACAGCGCTCTAACTCAATTTCCACTGGCTTACAGTATGAGTGACGCGGTTGAGAGAGTGTCACTAGGATTTATTGGAATCCTGCGTTTATCTCCACAGGAGAAGTGACAAGCCTGGTTCGGAGTTCACTAGGATGATTGTGAATAGTATCTTTAAATTTCTTTTATTTTTATTTATTGTACATAATTTATTATCATTATTTAGTTATTATTTTGCTTTTATTTATTTTTATATTATGCAAATATATTGTGAGTGCACATTTTTCTCACTATAATAATAATATTTTTTCTTTGCCCTTCATCTTACTTTTCGTTCGCATATAACATAAACTTTTGTAATTCACTAACTATGAAAAATAGGACAAAATACTATATTATTATTATGACAACTATTTCTTCTACTGAAATCGTAGAAATTGAGATTAATTACACTAGGTAAAGCTAGGAAAGATTACTTTTTTTTTTTATGTTGAGAATTATTTTCATTTTGTAAATTTTTCCTCCATTTAAAATCATTCCTTTAAAATTTTGAGTTAATCTAGTCATCCATAATGCTTTCCAAACACAGACTACTTGTTTCGTGATCAAGTTTATAAATCTTTCTCCCGCAGTATAATTAAAACAAAAAAGGTAAACATATTTTTTTTAATATCAAACCATCCACACACACAAAAAAAAAATACTAACTCATCTCAGTTATCCAAGAGAACTATTCGTACGTTTTTCCATATCCCCTTTATTTTCTCTTATTAATTTTTTTACTTCTCAAAAATTTCATAATAAATCAATAAATTGTTTATTTATAATGTTCCAGTATACGATTCAGAAAAATGGGCATAAAATATTTATTAATTATTTTTATTTATTTTAACACACCAAGCAAGTGTTTTTCCGTTTATTCTGCCTTCTTTTATTCTGGATTCTTGTTTACATTGTCAGCAGGAGATCTCTAGGCCACAGCATTTTAAGTCGTTGAGGCTCTCCAGGTAACAGGGGGGGGGAGGAGAAGAGACAGGACGAGTGGGTTTGGATGATTGAGAATAGAAGAATGAAATTTTGTTTACTTGTTGTGTATGTAGGACTTTACTTTTTTGAAATATTTAGTGTTGTTTTTTTGAGATTCTTTCGTTTAATTTTAACTGCAGGAAATTCCAGAATAAAGTGTGCTGATATGAGGCAGATATGTGGAACGAGATAGAAATGACAGAAGATCCTATTGTGAGGAATTGGATAGATGACATGAATTGGAGTAGATTTTAGATCTAGTAAGGAACGTAAGATTTATTTGGTAAAGGAACGTGTCTAGGAAGTATTATCTTCTGGAGGAGAGTAAGAGCTAACCTTGGGCATAATAGTGGGAACACGGGAACGTCTTGGGGTTCCATTAATGAATCTTACCAAGATTTTTATGATTCTCCTTATTCTCCTTATTTAAGATGGGAAAGATAAGAAAGGATACCGAGAGTGCGTGAGAATTTTGATTGGAGGAGGTGCAAGAGACAGAATGGTTTGAGTTTGGGGATTTCAGGAGAAGGCCATACTTTTTAATAGAGAATCTGATGGTGATGGGGTTGTTATTTAGGAGTAGGGTAAAGAAATTGAATATTGGACCTCAAAAGGGCCTTATATTGCCGCTGATTGTTCAGAGAGTGATTCGTTCATTGTCTTCTTGAATCTTGACAAATGGTATGGGTCTTAATGACTTAAGACTCTTCTCTAAAATGCAAGTTAAATTGGATTGGCTTTTAAAAACACACTTTTAAGCGTTTTATTTTCTTTGGCAATAGAGAACAACGACTATATTATGTTTGCAATTGATTATATTAATATTAATTCTAATTTCCTTGATAATCTAATATTTTCTGAATCGTGTAATAAAGTTTGAAATGCTTTGATGAGGAGTTGTATGTTGGTGAGCTGCCAAGGAAGGCAGATCCAGATCAAAGAGCGGGTTAGTTGTTTGCAGAGGGATCCACTCTCGACGCACGTTAGAGCGACGACCCTACGAAGTTAAATATCCGTGGGAGAGAGAAGGGGAAATGGTCAATTCCAGAGAAAGTACAAGATTAACACTTAAAGGGCCCGATTTCAGGCTGGGTCTATTCTTGTTTGTGATATTTCGTATTAGCTAATTTTTTTTTTATAATCTAACATTCTGTCACTTGGACAATGGTTATAGGGAGGAAAGATCACATTCACACTATATGTAAAAAAAAATAAAATAAAATAAACAGAAGCAAAATAACAACTCAATAATAATCAAAAAGTACATAAAATAAATAAAATAACTTAAACAAAAGTAAATTTAAAAAAAAACACTAGCTAAGATTAGGGTATAGTTTTTCGCAACTTTTTTGATAAACAAGGTATGCTATGTTCTTGATCCTACGCAATGTACTTGATTAACGTCAATTATTCGTTCTGGATGATCGGGATGAAGAAAGAACGAATGGATTAGGATGGTTGAGTGTTGAAGAGTAAAATGTAGTGAATATGTCACGTTGGTACATATTGGTATGTTCATGTAGTCTATGGTGTAATTTGAAATAAATAAAGGTGATTATTATAGCCATTTTCAAAAATTTGTAATGGTATAAATAATTGTTTTTATTGCCAAATTTTGAGTTGTTAAGTTGAAATTAAAAATATATTTAACGATATTTTATAAACTTAATAAATTACATCGAAATAAATAGATCAAATACAGAAAAATAATAAGAACAAATATTTTTTTTTCAATTCTTTATGGAGAAATATTACAATGCTTCACATCTAAGGACAATAGTAAGCGAAAATTTGGAATGAATATGGGAGAACATTTAATAAACCTTGAATCATGGAACTTGAGGCTTTGGAATTGCTCAAGAAGAACTGAAAATAAATGATTTTTTTATGAAAACGATGACAAAAATCGACTTATTAATAAACTTAAATAAGGTGTTTTGCTATTCAACAACGATACTAATGCTATAAAAAAATTTATTTTAAATTCAATATAAAAGTTGTCTTCCTATAAATTTCTTTATTTTTTCCTCTTTGCACAACCGGTTTCGATCTTTGATCAGACCTACATCAGGCTAACTGATTGTTGTTCTTTTCTTCTGTTTGTCCAATGAATACTGAGACAAGAAATAACAAAAGATAAAGAATAATCAAGGAAGACAAAGCATTTTTTATTAAATTTGTATTCCAATCCTGTAACATCAAGGAATCAAAGAATTTTATTTTGATTTCAAACATAAGTAAATTTTGGATTTCGTTAGTAACTACTTATAAACACCTTCAATATGCACCCCTCTTCCATGCCTACAACGCAACATGCGAATCTTTCTTTGTCTGAAACAGTGCTAGAAGTCTTATTTCAATGTTCTTCCAGGGCGCGAGCCGCTTTTTTTTACAGCTTCAACGGATTTAAATCGTATTTCTTTTAATACAGACTGATGAATCATGTTTTTTTACTGATGATCCTGAAAATCAAAGAATACACTGGAAGAGTGCAACTTGACTGAGAGCAAAAAAAAAGATCGAAAGAGCAAACCAACATTCAAAGTAATTTTTTAGATATACATGGGTAGTTTTAGATAAGTAGTTTTTTCGATATTCATTGGATTTCGCTTCTTCACTGGGTTCCTGAAAGTCGAATTCTTTATTGAAAGATAAAGAAACACGCGCCCTGAAAAAACAGAGAGAAGAAGATTTACAACACTGTCACACAAAATAGATTCGAGTGAAGCGTTGTATGGATAGAGGAAAGGTGTATATTAAAAGTGATAATATGTAAATATATTTGAAATTAAAATAAAATATTTTGCAGAATCATTATCATTATTTGCCACACTTTTTATGTCAAATAAACGAAACTTTTTTGTTGAGGATCAATACCTCATAAAAACACCTTAAGATTTTTTAAACATATTCAAATAAAAAAAATAATAGTTAAAATTAGTATGTAGTGTTTCGAAGAGGTGATTGAACTGTCGTATCGTTCACATTGCGATAGTTATTTCTTGCCTTCGAAGAGAAACTGAACTCCAAGACTTGACAACGCGTTCGGCGGACAGACTACCTTCCTAGACCCATCTCAGGGCAGTCACCCTACCCCCTGACAACTCAATTCGTCATTGTCCTTCCGTCCGATGGGAAAATCCATACCCTTTCGGTTCCGATGACAAACTGGCCTACATCCATAAATCATGGAGATTTATTGAGAGGATTCAGGGAACCTCAAAAATATTTGTGAGTTCCTTTTTTGGACTATTACATCAGTTCCATTTCAAGGTCTTTAAAATGGCATCAGCTTGAGAAGGGTGCTTTAGCCTTGATATTTTGTACCCAATCCACGGAAAATGGTGTGATTTTTCGGTCTATCAGCCATGCAAATAATGATGCGCGGTAACCATCCTTAAATCATTATAATATCCTTTAAAGCCACAGTTTTTGAGCTTCTTGGTCCAAACTGATCCTATTCAAACTTGACACGGAGTTTGAAAGCACGAATCACTTCTTCAGAAAACTAAATAAAACACAAACACTATTGAGTAATTTAAACGCAATTATAAGGAGAATTATACTCTAAATGACGATTTTAAATGGATTTTATATAAATGAATTCATCCCATTAGTTTAGTTGATTTTATCGTATCAATTTATTTTTAAGCCGATAGAAATGTTATAAATACGTATTACTTAAATTAATACTAAATTCGTCTAGACTTCTTTTTTACTAAATTATATTTTTCCCAATGTTTTATCTGTTGGTATAAAATATGACAGAGTTATTAGTACGGGTGCAGATCTCTTTTTATCAAATTATTAACAACCGCCTAAAACTTCTTAAATGGCATCATTCTATCGCAACCTACAAATATTTTATTTGCTAAAATTCTCGCAATTGGAACGTTTTCAATCTGGAGATTGGCAAACGTTTTCTATTTAATTAAGTACTAAAATTTCATTAATACCCATTCGCTATCCACTCAAATCATAAGATAATGTGATCACAAAGTCTAAAAAAATATAGCTTACAAAAATATTGGCCCGTTTGGCTTGACCTCCATTCCCAAAACGTCAAAATATCGAGGTTATATAAACCAAACGGCCCAATATTTTAGAAGGTCACGTTTTTTATAGATTTTGTGATAATATTATAGCATGATTCAAGCGGAAAACGTATGGGTATTCATGAGTTTTTAGTACCTAATTAAATATACAAAGTTTGACGATCTCCTGCTCGGAAACGCCCCAATTCTCGTAAATAAAATATTTTTAGGTTACGATGAGATGAAGCATTCACGAAGTTTTAGGTGGATGTTAATAATTTCATCAAATTATTGATGAGGTCTGTACTACTATGGGGTCTGTACCACCAACTATTTGTTTTTTGATAAATGTTTACAATATTAGCAAATATAAAAATTTAATCCAAAAAAATAATTTGTTGGGTTTTACAACTGCATGAAAAAAAGTGAATTTGCATACGTATATGGATGGCCTAATAATGACGTTTGGAAACAGCTTCAAGCCACAAGGTCTTGAGGTCTTGTAAGTTGTACCTCTAGAACAACGGTAGACATACGGAGGATATCAAAAATGGCGAGATAGGGGTAAGGATAAAAACACAAAAGAAATTCCATAGATCCCTTTGCGGTTATTCTCCCAATGCATTTCATACCGATTTTCGCAGATTCAAGAGCGGTGGCAAATCGGCCGAAGTCTATGGATTTCGGCTATTAAGAGTCAGCCGAAGCACGAGGTTTTTCCTTTCTCTGAAACATCTTTCAGGACATTAGTGGATCAAGGATTTAATTTTTGGGGAGGGAGCTTCAGCCCGAAAGCTTTATATATATATATATATATATATATATATATATATATATATATATATATATATATATATACTCCCTCGGCACCAGGACGCTAACGTCTGTTGGAAAAGTCAGTCGAGTGAAAAAAAAGTGCTTTGGAGAGATCAGTTGAAGGTCTAAGAGGAGTTGGGAAGCAGGGGCTTGGAAATAGGTAAGAACTGGATGCATAAAGACGAAGAAGATACATCGGGATGACAACGATGCATATCGATATTCCTATTCTCAGTTAATTCATAAAATAAATTAAAATATACTCATGTTAAACCTTGAATCTGAGAAAGTCGGTATGAAATGCATTGGGAGAATAGCCGCTAGGGTTCTATAGAGTTTCTTTTGGGTTTTTATCCTTATCCTCCGTATGTCTACCGTTGTTCTAGAGGTATATATAAGTATATAAAATAAGTTACATTTATGCTTTATACAAAAAAAAAAAAATCAATAAACTAATAGAGTGCTTAATAAGGCCCACAGCATCGTCAATGAAGTATTTCGAATGTATTCATAAGATTGGATTAACAATAAAGAATTTCTGATATAGAATTTGATTTTCAGTCTTTTTCCTGCATCCCATTATTTAAATCATAGGTGGGGAATCTTTTTACCATTAGAGGCCGCAGTAAGGTTAGGCAGTGCTAATGGAGGCTGCAATGATTCTTCATATTTTACTATTGCTATTATATTTTACTTAATTATATTAAGTTGAATGTTTGTATGTATGTAAATGTCGATATTTAATTAATTAAATATTAATTAATTCTAGCATTACATTAATAAATATTGCACAAAAACGATTGGAGGCTGTAACTACGTCACAGAGGTCACACGCAGCCTCCGAGGCTGCGGTTCTTCACCTATGACTACTAATAAATAAACAGCTAATATATATGTAATACATTTTTAATGAGATTCGCTATCTTCCGGAACCAATACAAACAGGAAATATACCTAAAGTATAATTCATATTACATATATTAAATACACTTTAATGTCATGCCTGGTACACCCACTTGCCTTAGAAAATTAGAAAGCCATAAATTTAGTAATATTTATATTTATAAGGTCACCAAGTACACCCAGTGTTTTTATTCATAATATATTTTTTGTAATGCAAATGCAAAACACTTATATTTTGAAAGTTTTTTTTTTCTATTGAGGGAACATTAAACGGTTCCAATAATTAAAAAGGCTGGGAGTGGCTGGGGACAAGATCTCGGGGAGGAGGAAAAAGCGGTCTGAAAGGGCTGATGGATGGCCCGCTCCGCCCATTTTTTACTTCGCCAGCCGCCGGGTCCGATCTGACATTTATTAATTTTACATTTTTATATTCAACTGCCTCATCCCTCACGTCCTGTTTAACGCCTCATCAGCCAGCCGGGGTAAACACCTCCCATCCCTCATCTTATTGCCCCAGAGATTTTTAATCAGATCTAATGCCATCCTGGGCTTGAAGATGAGATCAACTCTGATGGAACATTTTAATGAGGCCATCACCTCTTTACGCTTACCGGTTCTGTCAGGAATACGTTTATATATACATAAATAAAAAAATGAAGACATCATCTTTTCATCCGTATATCATAAATACAATAAAAATAAAATTGTCTTAATTCGAAATTATGGCACTTTACATTCAGAAAATTAATATACAAGACCATACTCAAACCCATCTGGACCTACGGACTTGAACTGTGGGAGACAACTAAGTTTTCGAACATCAAACGCATCCAATCCTTTCAGTCTAAAGTCCTCTGTATAATAGTCAATGCTCCTTATATGTTACAAACAAAACCCTACATCATGACCTTTACATCCCTTATGTCCTTGACGTTATTCCATCCCGATTCTCAAATTTTCACCTGAACCTAATCCACCATCCTAAACCTAGCTTAACAATCCTTATCTAGCTCCAGTCATCCCTACATTCCTCCTCGAAGGTTGAAACGGCAATGGCCTCGAGATCTTTTGTAAAGACTTCACTGGAGTTCTGGCAATGGCCAGTTTCTCCATTCAAGTCTTGAGTGTTTGTGGCATCAGCGCCCTCTCTCAGTCTCTACCGGACTAGTAATGCCGGCGACGCGGCTGAGAGAGAATTGCTGGGATCTCTTAGAGTCTCGCTTTGTCCTTCACATGTGGGGAAAAGGGCTGGAATTGGTGATCTCTTGCCTGATTGTAAATATTGTAATTAAGTATGAATGTTTTCTATTTATTTCTTTTACTTATAATTTATTTAATTTTGCTATAAATTTCTGTATTTTATTTAATCTTAACTCTAAGTTACCTTTCCTTGGTTTATTATAGTTTTTGCCTTTGTTATATAGATGTATATATATGTATTTTTTAATTAATTATTTATTTATTTTTTTTATTGTATTGTATATATGGTATGAATGTGCCTCACTCAGCTTTAGTACTCAGTGCCCTTAAGTGTGGCAAAATGTATTATTTCTTAATAAAAAGATTAAAAAAAAAAAGAAACATTCAGAAAATAACAACAAAATAAGGTTTCTGAAAATAAAGTGTAGAATAATTGTTTATCACCAATAAAGGCTTTATTGTTTTACATCGGGTCCAGACATTTCATTAGCTCTCTTCATTATTTTCCTCTACTTAACCTCAATAACCGTTTCATCCATTTTTTCTCTACAGTCGAAAACCTAGGAGTAAACTTTGACCAGAACCTCTCCTGGAATAACCATCTCCTGAATTAACCAGAAATTCATAACTGCCCTTAAACAATTCCTAAGATTCCGTGACTGTATTTTTCTAAAAACCAGACAGCTCCTTGTAACCTCTCTTGTATTCCCCCACTTTGACTACGGCTGTTTGGTGTATGGAGGGCTATCTGTCAGGCTGGAAATGAGATTAAAGAGACTCATGAATTGTTTCATAAGATACATTTTCGGGATCCCCAGGCGTTCACATGTTTCACTCTGGTGCACCGAGTTGAAGTGTACTTCCCGACGACAATTCCTCCTTGGTGTTTTCCTTTTACAAGTCTTCAGAACCAAAAACCCTCCCTGCATCCTGGAACTCCTTACTCTGCGCTCCTCTATCCACTCTCTCAACACTAGGTCTCAACCTATAGACTTATATATTCCCTCCCATAAAACTTCCTCCTTCAGAAAATCCTTCGTCATTCGTGCTGCTTCCTTATGGAACTCACTTCTTACCTCCATGCTTCAATCCTCGTCTACGAAATCCTTCAAACAACCCCTGTTCCAACACCTACACTACATTCAAACTTCCCGTAACATGTAAAATTACTTGTATCTGTACACTGTTTAATTTCAATCTATTAAACAGTTGAAATAACAATTAACAGTAAATTAGTTTGTATTTTTATTATTATGTCAGGTTAAGACCTGTAAATTTGTAACTCTGTTATTTTTCTAAGGGAACAGTAGTCTCAGAATAAAATTATTTTTTCATTTCATTTCAATAATTGTATCGGAGGAGGATGAGTCAATCCGGTTATAAATAAGATGACACCTTCCTAGCGAATGAAATATAAATGTGCTATATGGAAAGAATCCAAGTTCCAGGTTATTATCTACCGCTAGAATATGTAATATTGTTCATAAATTTACCAGTAATAGCTGCTCATCTCAGCTGGATTCAATAAATAGATGAAATCTACTAATGGGATTAGCGCAAAGTTTAGGAAGTCATCTATTACATGTTATAAAGACATCCAGCCTACCAAGTAGAAAAAAAAACTACTTAATTTTAACAAAATAACTAGTTTTAATAATAATTCTTAATACCATATTATCCATTTAAGATAATTTAGAACCTTCTTAGCAATCGAAACATGGAGCAAAGATCTGAGGGATACGCTGAAGTATTGTGAAGAAACAGTGGCGGTATAAATATCATCAGCTTGGTATAATAAATATCAGACTCCAGACAGCTCTATATTACAACTTCTGTCATTATTACATTTCTCCAACCGGAGGTTATGGATTGGAGAAAGTAATATAAAATATAGTAATGGCCACACAAAGCTTTTCGTTAAAAGTATTCAGCAACTTTCCAGACAACAAATAAATAAATTATGTTAATAGTTTCAGCCAGATACGAAATTCGACATATTGTATTTAAACGAAGTAGTAAACTTCTGATCATTATTTCTTAATCTCATATTTCCTTCTTATCATTTTAATTTTTTTTGTTGTAAAAAGCGTGAATGTAACTCATTTTATATACACATATTTTTTTCTTCAAATATAAATTTCTACTCGAGAATAGTCGACTCGACTTTGCAGCCCTTTTTCCTGGCTATGATCAGTTACTCAGGATAGTTAAATAATCCATAGTAATTAAGGTCCTGTTTTACATGAAATAGAACAATTGAAATATGCCATATATTATGCCTTAATATTTCCAGTATAATACGCAGCCAAAACTGTGATATAATGCAGTCTAAAGTGCAACTAAACAGTGAAAGAAGTAAAAATATAAAGAAGATATAGAAGAAGATAACAAATATTAAGCTATAAGTAAATAAAAAAAAAAAAATTATTTTATAGTAAATGAATTCTTATATTATTTTGGAATGGTTAAATTACTAAGATTATCATATCATTTTAAATATGGTAATACTAGGTTGAAAAATATTAGACCTAGGATTTAATATTCCCATAAATCTTGTGCTACAGGAGCCAAGGAAAATATTTATAAAATATTAATATTTTTTCTATGATTATCTTTGCTCTGCAGGGATTTCTAGGCTATAATAATTATATTGTTTTTCTTTAATTTTTTTTATATCACTAAGAAACACGTATAATATATTTTAAAAAATAAAAGACGCTTCCAGTTAAAGAGGTGAAGTAAATTGTTGTCATGACAAGGAAGTTAAGACTCTTTTCTAGCGACCTTTAAAAGTTTTTTCTTTAAATAAAAAAAATATACATTTCCTGTCGTTTATAAAAGTTTCACAACTCCTCAGGTGTTTTTCCTGACTCAACGTTATTAATGTCTTCGGCTGTAGCGTCCTAGCGGACCAAACTACTCCTCTATAAATCGACATTCCTCCCTATCCTGTCGTTCTCTTCAGAATCGTGGACCCTGACCACAAAACACAAAAGCCATATACAAGCCATGGAAATGAGGTATCCGCGTAAAATAAAACGAAAGACACGGAGAGATAAGATACAGAACGCCACCATACGGGCTAATCTCAACCTCAAACCCTTCGGAGAACATTCTGGAGGAGCACAAACTAAGGTGGTTTGGACATCTTATGATGGATCCAGATAGAAGCGCCAGGAAAACTTACTAGATCCACTCGGAAGAGAAAAGACCCAGAGGAAGGTCTCGCATCTCCTGGGAGGACAGTGTAAAGGAAGCATTCAGGAAGTACGGAATGGATTGGAGTAGGAGAATAGAGTTAGTGCAGGAGAGAGACAGCTGGGCCAGACTGTATAAGCAGGACCCTCACACCGGACCGCGGTGGAAGGGGGAATGATTATGATGATGATTATATATATATATATATATATATATATATATTATATATATATATATATATATATATATATATATATATATATATATATATATATATATATATATACACATTTCTGAATAAATAAATTACTGGGTATTATACTGTTATTACTTTATTTATTTATGATTTTGTAAATATGATCTTTGAACTCTATTATAAATCCCCTAAATTGAGACAGATATTAATATTTCTCAATAAACAAATTTAATAAAAAACAATGTTACTGCGACTATTCGACAGTTGAATTTTTAGTCTTCTAAGCCATATAAATAAACATATGATTAGATTTTACTTTTTTGCTAGAAATAAATAAAGAAAAACTCCTCAAAAGTTTTTATTTTATATATCAATTTCTAATTTGCTGATTGAGGTCTAGTTTGTGCCATTGTGTGCAGTGTATAGGACCTTTAATCCTGGCTAATTTCCGTTTGTTCTGAATTTTCGTTTATGTGAAGTCATATTGAAGGTATTACAATTTTTTATACTAAAAAAATAATAAATTCGCCTATGTTATTATTTTAAGAAAATAATTATATATTTCGTTTAGGATGAAAATCCGAATTTATGATTTTTTTAGGTTATAAATACAAATCTCAACTTTTCTTCTACTTAAAAAAATATATGAACCCACTTTATTCCTTCCACCGATAAAAATTGTAATTTACTCTTGTAAGATTAAAAGGTACTGATGATAATAGCTGAGTATTGTTGAACCGTGCAGTTTGTGACTCTTATTTAATATTTTTATTTCTAATATATCAAATATATATATTTTATTTAAATATAGGCTGTTGCTTTTATTCTTTCTTTATATATTCGATTCATGACTCATTAGAGCACCAGCCATTGAACTGAAACTTCCAGATGCCCATTAGTAATATATTTAGTATTATATTTTACAATAAATCCATGTTTAATTATAAGTTTTTAATTACATCATATGACACGGGAATTGGCGATTGTAAATATCGATTTATGCATAAATACATCTTTTCGAAGGTAGAGAATATTTGCTAGGAGGTTAATATAAGCATACATATGTATATATGGTCGGGAGGGGGGGGGGGGCGAATATCCCAAGGGAGACCTCCAATTGCCGCAACTCGGTGAAAGATTCCATTTGCCATTCGTTTCTAACAGGCACTAACATCTTTTCATCCTTCCAATCAGAAATGTTGTGTTAAAATCTGATTCGAGTCGAGGGTAGAAAATGTTTTCAAACGCTCTCATTTCTAGAAGCATTATTTATAACAAATCTTCATTATCCAATTAATATTGTAAGTATTACATTATTATGTATAATAGGTAGGCTGTATATAATAATTCTTGCAACATAGAAAAAAAACAACATCACAATTGTATTTTAGATCAAAAGCTTCATGCACCCAATGCACTAAAAGCTTCATTTAACGTTAAATAAAATGGAACTAAAATAAAATTTGTCTATATTTCAAATGTTAAATTTTTTCTTTGTTTCAAGTATGAAATTATTTTCACAGTTAACAAATATTTAAAATAAAATTTATGATTACAGTTTCTATATTAGATAGATGTTTTATTATTTTTCTGCATCATTGAAATATAAGATAATATTTAGTTTATATTTATTGCAAAAAAATGGGTAATTTTGACTAGTTACCTGACCACTTGGAATTGGAAAGAAAAATTATTCCTGTTTTGGATTTATTTTAATTATAAACTGTATGTCAGTATTTTCTTTCCCGCGTCTAAGCCCATGTTTACAAATGGCCCTTACACTGTTTCGAGATACAAACAAAGGGTGATTAGCTCAAGAGAATAATATATAATGGTCTATTTCAATCACCATTAATTAATAACCAATATTAGTAGTATTAACAAAAAAATTAATAAATACTTAGGATATCCTGTGGTCTAATGGTTTAGGAATGAATAGGTTTCTGCTTATTGTATAAATAAAATTATTCCTTTCCACCAATTTATACATGTGTTCAATATAAAAATATTTTTACAATGGTCCAGAACTTGAAAATTGGTATTTTCATGTGTGGTAGTTATGTTCGTTAAATAAATAATGATATTATATAAGGATATGATTGAGTATCTTCTACTCATAATTACAATCATTGTATATTAAACTGTAATAGCACTAATCGATATGGCATAAATCCTCTTTGGCTTGAGTACACAGTCAGTTAGCCTTCCCCAGTGCTGCTCATGTTGCATATATATATATAAATATATATATATATATATATATTATTTTTATATGTCATGTAAAAATACAAATATAGTGACGGTGAAAGTGACAGGTAAAACAGAAGTCATTGTGCCGGTAAGATAAAGCAAATATAATTATCACAGACCTTTTAATTTCTTATTCGCATAGCTTTTTTTATTTATGTTACAAGAACTTTGTTTCCTTTTATTTCTCCAATCAGAAGATTTTTTATTATTTACTTATCTTATGAACAATATAGTTTTTATTTTTAGTACAGTTTGTTCATATTTATTCTGTGATATCCTTTAAGTATTCTTTGAAATATATAACCTTACACCAAAAAAGTTATTTGAAAATCAAACAATAGGATTATTACCTGTTCGAATCAAGAATCACAAGGAATGAACTATAATGAATAAAAATATAACTTCCAATCTTTTTCATCATATTTTGTTAGTAGTTGAAAGGTGTAGAACATTATATACAATATATAATGTATATACTTTTGTACTACGTACGAATACTTGTCTTTTTACATACTATAAGATTTTTCATGTAATACTTCTCAAGGTTATGTTACAAGTGTTCTGGACTATTGTAATTTAACTTGTATAAAGCAATATAAACGAGTAAAAACTGACAAATATACAGAAGATGTATGTTAAGTTAAAATTGACAAAATCCAACCACACAGATTTATGTCTCAAATATGCAAATTAAGAAAGTGACCCGTTAACGTTTCGCGAATCCAGGCATTATCAGGACAAGAATTAAATTCTTTTTTGAGTTCTGAGCATTAAAAAAAGATTGCTGTGGTCTGGTAACTTCGTATCAATGCTCTTGAAGTTTTAATGCTAATCATTCTGGTGCTATACTGAAGGTTTTGTAGGTTAAAAAAGTTTATTTTTTAAAAATTTGTTACTCAAAAATATATAGAATGGAAAAAACTTGAAAATTGTAGATGTACTATTTTTTTAATCGTTAAACAAACTAACTACAAAATATTGATCAATGAACAGAAAGCATAGAGGGGTAGACCTAGACAACAGCCACTCCAACATGAATGATAGACGCATGATCACGTTATTAAAATGTTCATTGAATGCCTAAAGTTAGTATTTCGCTGGTACGGCAGCGACTGCTTGTGGTTGAGCATTGCTTTAATCAGAAAGGAACCTATTTCGTTGGTGCTGCTTGTCAGGCTAGGTATGACGTCATATCTAGACTGCTTCTATGGAAAAAAAATCGCTGTTTTCTTACACTTCGAGGTATAAGTCATTGATTCATTCGACATGAAATGATCCAAACAATGTTTAAACTATTATACATTTTGAAAGAATAACAAACTAGATCAACTTCCTCAAAAAAAACATACTGAATTTGGTATTTGGGTGGATAAAATAAATAGCTCTGGCAATAAATATTTGGGGTTGAGGAGATTAATCTACGCACACAGCAATTAGGCGAAGGGTAACTTCCAGGGTTAGCCTCAAGGTTCTAATACCGGCCCTTGAAAGATTAGTTACCCACTTTATAGATGCTGCGTGAACCGCAAGAGCTGGAGTCGATTTAGTTGCGTGGTCTTGGTCACCTTGGACTGGATTAAAAAGCTATACAGCTATGTACATTAGTCACTTGTTATTAGCTTACTTTAATGTTTTACGGGAAGGATCAAGATAAGTTATACAGGCTGGCATCTTTATAACGCAAGACGATCACAGAAAACTTCGAGTGATGAAAAAAGAAAATTCTGTCAAAATTCAAAGTATGGTCCACAATAAATCCACTTATCAGCAGGCGGATATACTTCCGAGTAAAAAAAAAAAAACAACTAAGGTAGGTGCTTGAGCCCACACGATAGAAGTGAAAGTATCAACAAGACGAGATGAAATGAAAAATAAATTATATGAAATGTTATCATCATTAATGTTATGTAATCATATCATTCATTAATGATGTGAAATATAAATTATAAATAGTAACCTATTATTAAGAGGATGAAACCCTGAACATTTCCCTCGCATATACAGGTCCGATTTTTAGTTTCTGAGATATCTTAATCTTCCATTAAAATAGTTATCATTTGGTTTTCGCCACGATTTTTTCCTTTTCGCCTTTCTAACACACGTTAAGATACAATTTCGATTACTAGTCCATTATTACAAACTCTCCAATCTCATATCACAAACCTTGAAGAATGTTGTAAAAACTGAAGAATTAAAATAAATTCCAATAAATCCCATCAAATTACCTTTACCCTTCGTCGCAAACCCATGACCTCCTGTCCTACAGTATCCTTTAATAATTCTCCACTTATCCCAGTTGAACAAATCCGTTACCTAGGACTCCACCTGGACAAACGACTCACATGGAATTCTCATACAAGACTGAAACGACAAGAAACCGCTCGACGTTCCCGACTACTTCAACACTTACTAGACAAACGCTCTTAGCTTTCAATCAATTACAAAAGACTCATATATATGACAATAATAGACCTATTTGGGCTTACGGAATTGAGCTTTGGGGTTCCACTAAACCATCGAATTCCTCTGGTATCCAATCCTTACAATCCAAAATCCTTCGTAAAATCCTCAACGCTCCTTAATTTGTCACAAGATAAAATTTTGAATAATAGCTCATTAAAAAGATGATGAAGTGATGAACATTTCCCTTTCTAACAATATTCGGGTCAGACTTATAGCTTTTGACATATTTTAATCCATATGCAAAAACACTTCAAATAGTCGACTGCAGCCGATTTTATCCGAGCGTTACAGATCGGAAATGTGACGGTTTAATCTAATTAACTCTCCAAAAAAAAAGGACAAAACACGCGTAAAGAGGTTTTTACGTCAAAAACGGTCAGCTATACAAAAAACAAAACAAATTTAGTTCTAAATGTCCTTGGAAACTTCTATATAAATAACAATCTATATAACAATCTATATCTATATAAATAACAATTTACCGTATTCCATGTTCTACCCCCAATTGTTTTTCATCCTATATTGGTGAAACCAAAAATCTCCTAAAAGACCGCATAACCCAACATAAATATTCTGTATCCTCTCGCAATTTCACCGCTTCCAAATTATCCGAACATTCTCTCTCCCTCAATCATTCATTTGATTTCGACAAAACATCCATCCTTGCCACTGTTCTCAACCATGACAAACGACTCATTTCTGAAACCCTCCACATCCAGCTTCAACCAAAGACAGTGAATCTTAAATCTGACAAAAATAACTTTTCTCTAACCTATAGCCAAATTCTGAATTTATTAAAACATCCATAGTTATATTCCTTTCCTTTTTGCTGACAACTCCCTTATATATATATATATATATATATATATATATATATATATATACATACATACATATATATGTATATTCACTTTCACTTTCTATTAACTTTCGTTCAATATTCCATAATTTTTCTACATAATATATCTCTCGTAACTATTTAGGCTTCTAGCATTCTTCTAGTTCAAACTTCGTCCGATAACCGTTACAGATGACGCCACCTCCACATCCCTTCTCTCTCCACCTTCTTTGTAACGACTTCATTCTCACTTTGACACTTTAGGAGAAAGGTACTACTTCTTTTATTTCTTTCTTATTTCAGCTTTCTCAATTTCTTCTCTCCTTCCTTTCATTCCTTTTCTCTGTTGTTAACTCTCTATTATATTATACATTGTCTGTACATCTTGATAGACTTTACAATATCTCAATTTTCTATCAAACTACTCCATTCTCAATGTTTTAATTTTACTATTTATTTTATTCTCATTTCTTATATAACTTTATATTTCTTTTTTATGTTTTTACATTTTATTCTAAGATTCCCAATGTAACACTTTTGTCACTCCCTTTTTGATTATGCCTACTTCATCATTCCACACTTTGTAACAGTCTGTATTATTTATCTCTTAGTTCTTAGTCATTATTCTAACAATTTTATTTTACTTTATATCTATCTATTTTATTTTTCTTTTATTTAGATCTATTTTATCTAGATCTAATCTATTTTATTTTCTCATTTTTTTTTGTTATTATCTTTTTTACCATCATTACTTAAGTTTCTCATACCTTGTTATCTGGTTATTTTCTTAGCCCTGATGATGGCCTGAACTTCAGGTCGAAACGTCGGCAGATGTAAAAAATAAATATTATAATTTATTTTTGCCTTCCTTTTTTGACTGAGCACCCCAACTATTCTTCTCTTCATTTTCCACGACAGTCAACCAATTACCAATTATGAATAAATAACAATCGTATTCATTCATCGAAGAGGGTGTTCCGATATCAGTCAATTAGTGGAGTTCATTATTAAAGTTACAAACTGAGATCACTTGTCATAGAATCAGACACATTCTAGGAACAGCAATGTGCGACAAGTTCCTTCGGTCGATGGTTTAGCTGAAAGTAGCCTCATTATAACCCTGATGTTATTACCTAAATTAACTTTACCGATTTAAATTCATTTTACTTCCTATCAATATTTATTTCTATTTTAAAATATAACAATTCAGTAGTATTTCCTTATATTTAAAAATAAAAATAATTTCATTTGTAGGAGTGTTAACCATCAAATGAAATCCAGCAGGTCGTTCTTATGCTCAGCATAAATGGCTGTCCATTCAGAGTTTAGGAACTTGCCCTTTCCATAGAGTGATCAACAACCTTTGACTATTTGTTCTATGAATTACTTTTCCTAGAACATTTGTACTAAAAATGTCCAAAGGAGATATGGTGTGAATGTGCTCTCTGAACTCTATTATACGTGGACTTTATTGAGGCAGATTGTAATATTTATCAATAAACAAGTAATCTAAAAAAAAAAAATCAGAAAAGGAGATTTCTTATCCAGCTCCGTTCTGATGTCCGCATACTTTAAGATGAAATCAGGAGTAGTATGCAAAATTTTGTTGTTGGCGTACCAGGGGGCTGAAGTTATTGGTCATAACAAATTATATTGAAAATATTTTAGTTTTTTTTTGTTGAACCGTAAATTTGTGAGGCGTATTTCCAAATGGGTTTGAACAGGTAAATGTATGTATTTGGTTTTTGTATGATTTTCAATTTTTATTTGGAAAAAACTGAGTATAATATTTTCAGTAGCTTGTTCAAAATCTTACGTTTCATTTTGACGTGTGGGCCCAGGTCATCCTTCTGACGCATATTAGCCCGAGGCACTGTATAGTGCCCGTTTGAGGATTGTCGCTATATAAACTGGTGGGAATGTGTCTCGTTGAAGTATAAATGTTATTTACGTGTTGTGATTTGTCATGATTTAATCTAAAGTTTTAAAGTGAATACCAATTTTGTAGATTTAGTAAGTGATTTTATAAATTTAGTGAAGCTAGTCTAGGGTCATGGTGTTTTTTTTTAATTTTTGTTTCGTCAGCGTAAGTAGCAGACAATGTTTCGGAGGTGGTAGATATGACATCGGTATAGATAATGAATAATAAAGTAATTTAAATAAAAAAATCTATAAATTATATTTGAATCAAATTTATAAATTTTCAATATAAGTAAATTTTTATTTCACATTTATATTTTTTTGCAAATTGCTTATTGTGTTTCGTTAATTGCTAACATAAATACTTAATCTGCTTGACCCCGAAAACTAGCCCTTCTGACCTCCAATGAAGCGTAAAAGCCATCTGCTTACTCAAACGAGCTTAGGTAGCAGCGGTGAGGGGCAAGAACGGCTAAGTTAAACAAACTTGGACTAAGTGCCTCAGTGCCTCGGTGCCTGGGTGCCTCAGCTGCCAGGTTATCACTTGGACATTAATCTCTCCAGCCACTTAGTGACATCTGATTCCATCTCGCTAATACTAATGGAATCTCCTCTCTAGTCCCTCTAATGTATAATATTTGCATTTCATATCAATATTAACATTTATGTAAAACGACAAACTTCAATTGAAATATTTACGGCGTAATTAAATATAGATATTACATTTGACCTCAAAGGGGATTAGCTATTTGTCATAGATTAATTAAATAGCTGAAGGAAACATCAATCTCATAAATGAATATTCTATAAATGCCAGAATGATGAAAATACTATTACCGATGAATAATTTTATATAATAATAATTTCGTTATATATATATATATATATAGCGGGTGTCAATAACAATAAAAAATTTTGTGGATATTCCTTTACTTAGGAGATGTTCCTAATTTTGATGTTATAAATTAATAAAGCATTATATTAAATTTATATGTAAAAATACCAGACTGAAACGACAAGAAAAACCATTTTTAGTTACAAATAAAATCATCCATGATGACATTAATATTTCTTATGTTTCAGATCTGGCCCAATCCAGATACCTATCCTTCCATAATAAACTTCAGAATCATCCCAAACCATTTTTCAAACCAGTTTCTAACCTTGCTTCTTCTTCAATTCCTGATAACAATCCGAGGCTCCGAGGCACCTGAAAAGAAGATGGCTCCGTGATCTCCTAACGTAGACATATCATCAGAGTGCTACTATTGGGCAGTTTCTCAACAAGTGTTTTCACGTCATTATATCCATATGTTTAAATTTCCTAAATGTATTTCTTTAATAAAGTTATAAATATCACTAAAAAAATTATTAATGCAATTAAACAATGCTTTGCTATAAGTATTTATTCCTAAAATATAACCATAACGAATATTAGTCCATCGTACAGAACCACTTTTATAAAATTATTAACATCCGTCTGAAACTTCGTAAATAGCTTCATCTCATCATAACCTACAACTATTATATTTACGAAAATTCTTTGAATTGGGCCCGTTTCAATCTGGTGGTTGACAAACTTTGTTTATTTAATTAGATAATAAAAACACGTTGATAAACATTTGTTTTCCACTTGGATCATAAGATAATTTGATCATAAAATCGAGAAAAAGGAGGCATACAAAAATATTGGACCGTTTGGCCTATAAAATCTCGTTATTTTGACATTTTGGGGGCGAAGGTCACACCTAACTACCTTATATTTTTTAAAACCACCTGTTTTCTCGAGTTTGTGCTCAAAGAAGAAAGTAATTAGGTATTTACGAGTTTTTAGTACCTAATTAAATAAACAAAGTTTTTCGATTCCCACATCGAAAACGCCAAAATTCTGAGAATTTTCGTAAATAAAATATTTGAAGGTTACAATAAGATTAAGTTATTTACGAAGTTCTAGGTGGATAGTATTAATTTTTTAGATTTAACTATTTTTGACAGACTTTCCTTCCCCATACCTGTCATGTCATTATATCATTATCGCCATCACATTTGCTGATTTTCAACTTATTGTTGACAGTCGCAAATACATATTTTATAGAAAAAACAAAACAAACTATTTTTAGATATTAATGGTATTGAGTGAAAAATAAAACTAAAAGAAGATAATAAAAAACAGTCCTCCAATTTATATCGAAAACAACCAAATTTTTCAGACGGAAACCGTACACTGGCTTGGTCTTACCTTTGACTGAAGGATAATATGGAGTCGACATGTCAAAATGAAACAGAAGACCCTCGATAGAAGACTCAAACTACTTTACTCACTTGTTTTCCAAATCTTCAAAAGTAGAACTGGGACAGAAACTAAATACACACCTTTACTTACTTAAACCAATATGGACTTACACCTCGCAAAATACGGTATGGCTAAAAAGATCCACTTTCACAGACTTCAAACTTCCTGATAAAAAATATTACGACTTATAACTAAAGCACCATGGTTGGTACGTGAAAAACAAAACCTTACATACTGACTTCCTCCTGCCTACAATTGGCCAACACATATGAACTCTTTATAAACGATTACACAATAATTTACAGGGGTATACTAATCAGAGATATAGCTGACATGTCTATCAATACAAGGAGGAGACTAAAAAGGCACTGGATGAGAATTCGCCTCTCTTAACAAACCATTGTAATTTATTCAAGCCATGGAAGAGGTACTGGTGGATGCTATCCTTCCCCATGTCTGACATGCCAGTTTCGTTACTCTAATCAGACCATCTGCTGATTGTTAACAGTCGTCAAAACAGGTGGAGGGATGGTGTCCGAGTGGGCTAACGCTTGTGCACTGCACCACGCTTTGCTCAGCAACCTGATAACTGAATCACAGATAACGAAATAACTACGAGTTCGCGTCCCGGAACCGGTGGGGTTTTTAACTCTGGCATTACAACAGTAAGGTGCCGGTTTCTTAAAATTCTCAAAGTCAAAAACCGGTGGTTCTGTTACCCTAGGCCAGCCAGAACCGGGCCTTCTATTATAAGAATCAGTTTTCCGAAATAGAACGAAAAATTATTTTATACCCTCATCCTGTGGCCAGGGAAAACCCCGACTAACCTAAAAGGTGAGGTAAGAGAAGAAAAAAAAAACCTGTGTTTAAATTAATTTATTTTTAGTTATTGTATATACTTTTTGATTATTATTTAGTTTCGATTTTACTTCTGTTCATTGTATATTTATATAGTGTGAGTTTTGTGTTACCTTAATATAACTAATGCCCAATAGGCAGAATGTCATATCACTTAATAAATAAATGAAAACATACGAAATTCTTTCGTTGTTCGTATTTATCGGTTCAGAAATAATAGACCTCTGAGACTTTAAATAATACAAATTAATATAAAATATTAATTTATCTTACTATTAAGTTCTAATAATTTAATTAATAATATATGAGTGAATAGCTCCCTCCAAATTAAATCTAATCCTTTCTTCCAAGTTTAGGTGCATTGCATAGATTACACAGCATGGCGTTATTGTATTGCGCTATTGTATAACCATTGCGCCGTACCCTAAACAAAAAATCACCCTATTATTTTTATGCAATGATTTTTTCTAAATTTAATATTGTGTGAAAATCTGATAAAAAACCAACGTATAGTCAAAATTTTTAGCTTTATTTTTACAAATTCAAATGTATCACTGACCTTAGTTGACATTAGTAACTGTTATTGTATTACTCTTTCATATTTATATTTAAATATCTACATAACATTTTATATATGTATATATATATATATATATATATATATATATATATATATATAATGTTTATATATAACGAATAAAGGCTATATATATATTTCTATTCACGCGGGTCACTGTCGGAATTTACTAGCTAATGAACTTATAAAATGCCATGGGTAAGGTGAAATGGCATTTCAGGCATGGGTAAGGTTAGTATCCAGAAGTACTTGTTCTCAGTCTTGAGAAAGTACTTTGATTTACGAAATAAGATCTTTCGTCCAACACTTTTTCAGTCGCTTTCATCCCGAGCCATATCTGTTATTAAGTTAGAGTTAATAAGTCTGTTATTTCATATTATTGTTTGTTATTTGTTAATATTATAGTTTTAATTTTATAGTTTTTGCTGAACAATACATCTGTAAGACGTATATCTGTATGGCTTTATAATTTTCATTTTTGATGATTTAGAAAAAAGTGCGTATAGTAATTTCAGTCGTTTGTTTCAAATGTGTCTTCTCATTTTGACCTGAAGGTCACGTAATATTATTTCTTGTTTTTATTTACTTTAATGATGTTAATAAATTATAATTTAGAACTATTGTTTTCATTTCTCACTGATTTATTTGCCTTATGTTCAATATAAATTAATCAAAATAGACTTTGATGGACGTTTTGGAGAATATTCGTTCCCCCTCTTCAGCAATATTTTATTCTTCCAAGAAATTGGGCGTCACAATAATTTTATTTAATAAGATTAGTTCAATGGTTAACATTGACAGTAACCTTTTTACCTTTTTTTCCTGTTGTTCCCTACCTCGCTTTTTAGGCTATACGAGATTTTCCCGGGACGGGGGGTGAGACCGGCGAATCTAAAATCCCCTCTGGCACCGGGATGCGAACTCGTACTTTATAGTTCCTCATATCTGTTATCTGGTTGCCGGGAAACTCGCGGTGCTCTGCACACGCTTCAGCCCATTCGGCCACCGCACCCCTATCCAACTAGTAACCATATAACCAATCTTATTAGATTAAATTATTGTGACTCCAAATAAAATATCGCTCAAGAGGGGTAAGAAGATTCCTAGAAATGTTCAATAAATTACAATCAAAGACTAATTTGATTGATTTTTACTGACCATAAGGCAAATAATAAATCAATAAATAAATTAGTGTAAAAAAATAAAGGTCAAACCTGAATAATGAAAAAAATAAATATTTCTTGTTAGGCGAAACAAGCTAGCGAAGCTGTCCCATCTTGATTGTATTTATTCTTTTATTGTGAATTGGTTATTACTTTAGAATTATAACAAAAAAATAAAACTTGTTTGTTAAAATATTAAATATAAGCCCCTGATTATGTTATATTTATTATTTTTATTTACTTAACTAATAAAATAAATGAGACCTTTTTAAAACATTTATTGGGTCTACCAATGGATAGATTCTCTACATGTCTTATGATGCTTTTTTATTTGTATATACCACACTTACTAGATGTATATTTATTTTTATACAGTTGCAAATTTCATAAATAAAAAAAAATATATTTTTTAAATAGGGTCTCGAGATGTCTCTTGATAGAAGTTAGCTATTCAATGATAGTGTCGTAAACGTAATGAAAATAGGTTGAAGCAATCAACAGAGTTTTAAAAAAAAATAAATTACCATATATTATTATAGGTCCAGATAGCTTCCAAAGTCTCCCTTGACTCAAACAGATCTTTCGGTTGTGCGCTTTGGACGTTCTATTACCACAGCCCTAAATAATTCTCGACCTATTATCCTCCCTCTTCCTTTATGCTTAGCTAATGCCCAACCCCTCCCCTCATCCCCCCACTTCTCCGCACCCTTTTATTACATCCTCCGAGACTTAATGAAAGGAAATTTATTTATTTTGCTCTTTTTTTTCTTCTCCTGTGAATGCGACTACGAGGCTGTTCTTGATTTACCATTTGTCATAGACCTTCTTTTCACAACCTTTTTCATTAATTTAAATTCAAAAAGGTTAGCTTAGGAATTTGGCGCTGCATTTTTCATTTATACTTATTTCATCATTTGAGAAAAAAGAGTCTTGAAAGCCTTTTATTTCAGGAAAGATTTTTGTTGGTATTAAAAAAAAAATTTAAAAAACAAATTATACATTATTACTACAAATTAAACAAATAATAAATAAAAAATTATATATAATCATTGCTTGATAATACTAATATATATAATATATCCTCAATTCGACCAGTGTCTGCAGGAGTAGCTCAAGGATCAATGTTGCCTTCTTTATTCTACATTATCTATACGTATGACATGCCTAATACCTCCGAATTGTTGACTGAGCGACATACGCTAACGAAACAACAATTTAAACAAAACACCACTCCAGACTAGTTTCACTGAATTTACAAACTTGGTATTCACTTTCGAAAATTAGATTAAATCATGACAAGTCACAACATATAACATTTACACTTCGACGAGACACATGCGCACACCTGTCTAAATAGGTGACAACCAAATTCCTCAGACGGACACTGTACGTTATCTCAGGCTATTATTCGACAGAAGGATAATCTGGGGCCCACATATCAAAATAAAACGAAAAACTTTGAAAAAAAGACCGAAAATACTATATTCCCTTTTTTCCAAATCAAAATCGAAAATCAAACAAAAACTAAATACATACACTTACCTACTCAAACCCATATGGACATACGCCTCACAAATTTACGGTTCTCCAAAAAAGAGGCACTTACAAAAACTACAATCATTTCAATCTAAAATTTTAAGACTAATAACAGCAGCTCCCTGGTACGTAAACAACAAAACTTTACATACTGATTTACAACAACCGACTATCGACCAACACATACGTACTCTCTACTCCCGATTTCATCTCAAACACCGAGATCACAACGGACTTCAACAACATGACCACAGCCGACATGCCGAAAAGGAGACGACTAAAGAGGAGCTGGATCTCTTTTTGTAAATTATGAAGTAGAGCAAGACCAGGAAGAGGTGTTGCTGGGTACTAATCTTCCTCATGTCTTAAATGCCAATTTTCTATACAATGTGATCACATCTGCTTATGGTCAAGATTATGACCGGTGTGGATAGAAGTATGAAGAGAGAAAAAAAATATAATAATAGAAAATAAATTATATAATAATGCTTTTTTATATGATAAAGCTAATAAATATAATATTTTGGAGAAGGTGTAATAATTAAAACTTGTTGTTAAATTAAATGTTCTTCTTAATCATCAGCACACTTGCTGGTTGTTAGTATTCCGAACATGTGTGATTTATCAAAGGAAACATTTCCTACATTTTCTAAACGCTTATAATAATGACGATACATAAGAGATTGTTAGCATCCAACAATCCTGAAGAAATAGTTAATGTCACACAGTACCTACGTCAAATAAATAAATATATTTAGATTGGAAACAATAAAGAATGAGAATACAACTCCATGATTTTCGAATTGGATGTATGGGTAATTCCAATACAAAAAAACAACAACAAACAAACAAACAAAATATAATTAAAATTTGTTGTTCGCAAAGTCTATTGTTCTATTGAACAAATAACAATATAATATGAAAATAAGTAAATAAAATGTATTATTTGAGGGAGGAATTTCTGTAATTTCCAAATAATTGACGAAAACATTTGAAAAAATTACAATCAACTGTATTTATAGTAATAGTCAGATTGCGATGAGGTTATTATTTTTATTTTGTAGGTAATTTGAAAACCTGTCAAATTTGAATTTGTATACTTTTGAACTATGCCCAATAAGAATTTCCTTTTCATTCTTTCAGATACTTTTTGCTCTGACTTTTCCGAGAGATATGCTTAATTTTCGCACATGAGGAATAATAAACCACAAAATGATGACTTAAACATTAAATTAGATAAAGAATTAACAAAGATATGGCGAAACAACAAAAAAAAAAATATTCTTTTAAGAAACAATATATGAGGATAAATGGCTACTTTTTTAAAGTATTCATGCAATTGAAGCTTAGTTCCCATTCGTTGTTATTTTGATTTATATACATTTAGTTTTAGTATTATTACTTATATGTATTATTTATTGTAAATAGATTGTGAATTTGCTCTCTGAACACTATTATGAATGTTCTTAATTGTGACAGATTGTAATATTTCTCAATAATTAATTTTAAAAAGATTTTCGCATTCAGATGTATTTTGGGTTAGACATCTTCAGTTCAGATTTAAATACATTGAGAGCATTGTCTTTTATCGAAAGGATGATGTGCTAATAACAACACGCAAAAGTTGTGGCTGATTTTTAATAAGACGTGTGTGAGCTAAAGTGGCCTTTATTGTCGAACAAAACGTTTTTTAAGAATATATTTTGATTTAATCGAGAAGAGGTTAGACGAGCTTTCATTCCACATGGATAGTGGACCTGATTCTATTTTAAAAATTTTTTTTGAGTTCTGATAATATAAATTTTTCATTTTGATGTTAAGTTGTGTACGGCTGAATTTGAATCAGATTTATTTTAATTGAACTTTATTTTCACTTTGGATATTTATCATTGTAAATTATAGTTAACAATATTACTATATATATATAAATAAATATATATATATATATATATATATATATATATATATATATATATATATATATATATATATATATATATATATTCATTATTATAAGCCTTTAGAAAATGTAGATTTTTATTTCCTTTGATAAGCTACACATGTTCAGAATGCCAACAGCGTGTGTGCTGACGATTAAGATGAACATTTTATTCAACACAAATTTTAATTATAACCCTTTATCCAGAATATTATCTTTATTAGCTTTATCATATAATACTATGTAATCAGAACATATTTGTCAGTGGGAAAAAGGAACTAATAAGAAAATTGAAAAAGGAAGTTTTTTTTTTATAAGAATAGAGGAAGGTTTTAAAAATATTCTAACCGGATTAGATATGATAAGCAGATACCCAATCTCCTATTCCCAAGGGGTCATTATAGCTTCTTCCTTTATTCTATAAATGCTAAAGGAATATTTGAATTTAACTAGTAAAACTGGTAAAGTTTTATTAAAATTTTGAATTTATGAAAACAGTATTAATTAATTTAATATACTAAATCTATCAGATGAGGTTAATCATTTAATCGATTGTTAGTGTATATTATTTTGTATTCCAATAAACATAACTCCTCACCAGTTTATATAGCCGCCTACCATTGCTTTAAATGGATAAAGTATCTTGGCTTGTTCTTCAGTTTCAAGCAAAAGTGAGTTGGAGGCCACATGTTATAATGAATCGAAATAAAAAAAAAAAAAAAGACTGAAATTACTTTATTCTTTTTGGTATACATTTTTGGAACTGATAATTAGATAAAAACTTATTCGTCTCAAATAATTACCTTAATCTATTGCGGCGTACAACTATGAGTTATACGATTCAGAAAAATAAAAATTCATTCGCAAAAATTAGGATTTATGCAATCCAAAATATTAGGATTAATATCACAAACTACTTAGTACCTAAATAACAAACCTCTAAATGCTGACTCATACCAACTTATTAGATTTTCACATATGGACTCATCAGAAATTATTATTTGACAAAATTAGGATATGGCAAAAAGTTTTTGATAAGCAATATTAGAGAGCATTGGAATTTTTATATTAATCTACCTTAAGCCGTTATACATTGCTTTAGTTTATCAAACAAATCGTACTCAAATCTTTTCTTTGATCGATTTACAGGAAAATAAATCTAACTCAATTTTTTTTTGCTTCTTGATGGGCATATGTCAAGATATCAAAACTTCTCTGAAATAGGTAGGAAAGTCTTGTGAGTGGACACACCAGATTTTTTTTACGTGTATATTACTCAAATGAATTTTTAAACTGTTATTCGGTACAGGCCTACTCCACTTCATTACTATCTCATCACCAAATTCGCTGCACTGTTCTTAGAAACAGTTTGACCAAAGATTAGATCACAATTAAACAAAAAGACTGACCTAACCTATTCAAACCAGAGTGGGAAAGACGAGATTCATTCTGTAGGCCCATTACGGAATAAATTTCATTCTGTCCAGGTCGGCTTCAAACTTACTTCACAACACCCGAGAATGTTAAGGTATACGCTTTAACGCTCGCTGCCATCACTACCGTTCTTCATTCGTACTTGTCCTGATTTAATAATAAGCAGATGTGTAGAATAATTAACTTTAAATATCAAAAGCACCTGAATTGTCGTAACATTTTATGAGTTGTTGTAACTTGATAACTAAACAGAGTATATCTTTGCTATATATAGAAGGGATGCTACACATTACTATTATATGGTATTCTATATATTATATTTACATTATTATTCATTTCCATTATTATAATTATTATTTTTAAATACCCATCTAAACCAACGACTTCCTGTCCTACAGTTTCCTTTAACAATAGCCCACTTATCCCTGTTGAGCAAATCCTATACCTAGGACTCCACCTGGACAAACGACTAAATCCTCATACTAGACTGAAACGACAAGAAACCGCTCGACGTTTCCGATTACTTCAGCACTTACTAGACAAACGCTCTAAACTTCGCATTAATTAAAAAAGACTCATATACTTGACTATAATAAGACCTATTTGGACTTACGGAGTTGAGCTATGGGGCTCCACTAAACCAACGAATTCCTCTCGCATCCAATCCTTACAATCCAAAATCCTTCGTAAAATCCTCACTGCTCCTTACTTTGTCACTAATAAAATTATCCATAAAGATCTTAATGTTTCTTATGTTTCAGATCTGGCCCAATCCAGATACCTATACCCTACCAGATACCCTTCCATAATAAACTTCAGAATCATCCCAACCCTCTCGTTTCTAACCTTGCTTCCTCTTCAATTCCTGATAAACCTCCCGTCTGAAAAGAAGATGGCCCCATGATCTCCTAATGTAGTCATATCATTAGAGTGCTACCATTGGGTAGTTACTCAGCAAGTATATTCATGTCATTATATCAATTATGTCCAAATTTACTTGATATATTTATGTAATACAGTTGTAAATGTCATAAAGAAAAAAAACATGTATTTAATTTTCGTGGTTCTTTTATTATTTCTTTAAAATTTATTTACTGATTTTTCCACTACCCGATAGGGTCATTAGCAATTCATTCTTTACTCAGATATTCTATTGGAGATTTCCTTTTTTTTCAAGAAAATCACCAGAATCTCCACACCTCTCTCCTGATCCTGTAACATTTCTGATAAGGTTCTTCCTAGTGGATTCTTATTGTTTACAGTCCAAGAGTATGTTTTCACATGGTTCACGGTTTTAAGGAAACTGCATCTGACGCAGGTAGGTGGTTCTCGACCGTGGAATAAGTAGAGGTGCGAAAATTCACAGTGATCAATTCGGAGGCATACATTTAGCACTGTTTGCTTATAACGGAAACAGTTTGGAGGGGTTTCTTATCCATTGCGCTATGGCCTGGGATTTTGCTTGCCTTACCCAGTCCTCTCGACGAACATAATTAATGAATTTCACCTCATTATTATCATAAATTCGGGCTATTTTGAATTTATTGCCTTTTCAGTGCCTTGTATACCACAATGAGACGGAGCTAAAAAAAAAATCTGTTATATTTCCTACCCTTTTACTGATCCAAATAAGTTCTAAAATTTCAATTATCGTCGCGTGTTTCGATATTTGGTTTCTAATTGCCAGAAGTCCACTCATTGAATCAGATATAATAACTGGTTGGCTATGTTGAAGGGATTCCATTTGACAGTTGCCTCTTCCATAAAGACTGAGCAGGTTTCAGGCAATTCGTAAAGAAAAGTTTCCTTAAAATTTATATTTATGACTCTAAAATTTAAATTTTTAATTCCTTCCCCATGCCTGTCATGTCATTATTTTATGTATTGCTATCACATTTGCTGATTAATAATAAGTTAACGGGCGTAAATACATCTTTTTTAGAGAAAAAAAAATAATTACATAAACTTTATTCACAATATTTTAAAGTATTCATGTACTTTAGTTAGGTAAATATTCATTTGTAGATAAATTCATATTTACACCCACTCTTTATTTTATTTCCGTTTATGCTTTTAGTTTATTTGAATTAATTTTGGAACATCCATTTATGTTGTATAAATCTAATGGCGAGGTAGGGAGTAATGAAAAAAAAAAAAAGTGCGGTTTAAGATTTGCAGATAAATTTATAATTGCACCCACTTCCAAATTTTATGTATATTCTTTTAGAAAGCGTCTTCTATGACCAATACTAATATTGATTTTTTACATAGAAAAATTAATTATGGTGAATAAAGAGGATCCATAACAACAATTATAGCTAAATGAAGATGGAATTTTTGGTTATTATTAAATTATGAGTTCTGCAGAGGGTTGAAATATGGGACCGCAGGTGGGTTGCGAGGGCGAGAGAGATGGTTTTAAAATAGAATTATAAGGGTGAGGATTACAAAGGAGCAGGCTAGAGACGCGACCCCGTTACCTGGAATACATCAAAGTCTTATCAAGTCTGAAACAGATTATGCTATATCCAAGCGGGGGCCTTCCAACTCGGCAGATGTTAAACAACATCCATTAACTGCCGTGTTCAGGATTGTCTACAAACTTTAGCAATGGGAACTTAAACCTAAAAGCTAATTTTAGGGGCTGGACGTAACGTGATATCTTGTAAGGGATATTATACACAACTAGTTTAATATACCATTAACCGTTGACTGGGTAGAGTAAGGGACTCTCTGTATTGCATTTCCGGTTCAAAGTGTTCAAATACAGTGCAGTCATTGGAATACATAGAACTTTCAAGCGGTCCGAACAGCCCAATAATTCGAAATGGCAAAAAAAAAAAATAACTCAAAACGAGATGAATTGAAACAATTAATAACAAAATCAGTAAATATGTCCAATCCAGAAATTGTTTTAGCTCATATGTTTGCATTTACATCCGTTTATACCGCGGCTATTTTCCGATAACCCTTCTTTTATAAAAACAGGTATACCTTCTTGGGGCAGACCCAGCCTTAATGAAATTGGGTACTCTTAATTTAATAATTCGTTAAGGGAAAAAACCTTGCTGTTGAACACAAACTGGACTCTAAGATAGTATGACATATCTAATAATCGACTCCTGATTAGTTTAAGCGGACCAGTGATGTACATAGCTAAGGAAATTTTAGTCTTTTTTGGCTTATGCCGCCGTAATTATTATAGTTATAAATTTCCTTCTCTGTTGGACATTTAGAATCTCTAGGGTCTCTTCGTTCTATTTAGCACTTAAAAATTAAATATGTTCAGTTAAGTAGGTATAAGCATAAGGTATATGCAGGTCTGTTTAATCATTTCGTATCCATCCAGCCCTCATAGAATTGTAAATAGCTACTACTGTAAATATGTATATAAATTATTAGATCGTTTTTCATTATTTTTACTTCATGTTTATTTTCAATTTTTTATTTTTATTATTAACTGATTTAAATTAGAAAGTAACTTATAATTTCTTTTATTTTGAATATTAAATGAAACTATATTCTTGTTTATGTATATCTGAGGCTCCTTAGCCCACATCTTTGTCTCTCTGTATTATTCTAAAGGGAATCGTCCCAGAATAAATAAAGCTTTATTATTATTATAATCTCCATTAAAAAAAAAAATATATTTTTGGACTAGTAATGGACACTCCGAACTTAAATTGTTCTAGTAATGGACAGAGGGTAAGTCCCAGTAATGGACAAACCTCAGAAAAACTCTAAATTTTTATTTAACTATAAAAATATCATGACATAAATGTTCAACTTACTTTTAGAACAACTGTTAGTAGGAAGGTATGAGACACACTGATCTCAAGAGCACTATAGAAACAACGATAGGCATTTTAAAATTTTCTTTTGGAACTTTGTTCATACATTTGTCAATAGAGCGGACATTGTACTTCAATCTAGGAAAAAAAAATGGAAACTTTAAATCAACAAGGAAGCTTATTATTTACATTTAATGTCCAACCTGTCTATAGACATAATCACTGAGGCCTGTCCATAACTGGTGCCTTTTATGTTCACCCTAATGGTTATATAATTTTTTTTCTTCTTCAAATATTCATCATCTGAACCTGTTCACAAACAGGAGACGGTCTGATGAAAATAGTAGAAGTGACATGTCAGGTAGGGGTAAGCATAGTACTCCTTTTTGTTAAGGAAGGTGGTATTTCATCCAGCTCCTTTTTTAGTTTCCTCCTCGTATTGAGGTCAGCTGAAGCCAAGTCTCTTATTAGTATACTTCGTCTAAATTAGGATAAAATTATTTGTAAAGAGTCATTATGAGTTAATTAACTATTCAGTTTGAAGTATGTATATAGGGTTTTGTTTGTAGAGTGTCAAGGTGCTTTGGTTATGCTTCAATTCGTCCAATCTTGGAAGGAGTTCCCCAAGTTTGAATACTGTCCCCTCTACTTTACATTGTATACACTTACGATGTACCTATTAATGATGAGACATTGACAGCTACTTATGCAGACGATACAATTCTCATAAAATATTTAGACCCTACACAGGCCTCACTTACTCTACATCACTTATTTCAATTACAAGATTGGTCCAAACTATGAAAAATTCGACTTGATCATGACAAATCCAAACATATAGCATTTATTCTTAGAATAAACACCTGCCCTCCAGTTTATATTGAAAACAATCCAATTCCTCAAACGGACAGAGTACTTTATCTTGGACTCACCTTCGGCAGAAGGATGACGTGAAGTCCGCATGTAAAAATGAAACGAAAGACATTTAGCGATCGAATCAAACTATTTTACCCTCTTTTTTCTGAATCTTTAAAACTGAAACTGAATATATATACATACTTACTAAGATGGGTATACTCATCACAAATATACGGTATCGATAAAAAGACTCACCTACAAAAACTTCAAACCTTCCAATGAAGATTATTGCGACTCATAACAAAAGTACCTTGGTACTTGACTACCAATATCAACATACTAACCTCTACCTTCCAACAGTTTAGCAACACATTTTTTTTTTCTGTTCTTCCCTACCTCGCCTTTTAGGCTATACGGGATTTTCCTTGACCAGAGGGTGAGGGCGGGGAATTTAAAATCTCCATTGGCACCGGGACGCGAACTCGTCACTATTTTCATATCATAGATTCATATATCCGGTTGCCGGGTCACGGCGGTGCAGTGCACACGCGTTAGCCCATTCGGCCACCCCGCCCCCAGTTTAGCAACACATAACGACCCTTTACCAACGATTTTTTACTAATTTAAACGGATATAACAACAGATTAATAAGAGACATGGCTACAGCTGACACATCCTAAAACATGAGCAGGACACTAAAAAGGCGTTGGATGAGAGATCTTCTTTCTTAAACAACGTAAGTAATTGAAACAAGTCAGGTTATAGGTGCCGCTTAGTATTGTCCTTCCCCATACCTGTCATGCTATTATTTATTGTATCCCGAGCAAATTTGCTGATTGTCAATTTGACAGGCGAAAATACATTTTTATAGACAAAAAAAAATTAATTGAAAGTTTCCGTATTGTTAATTCACTTATCAAAATTTTCAGTGGTCTACTTTCGTCACTACTATTACAAAATTGAATATTTGTAGGTAATAGATAAGAGGATTGTTCTATATAGTCAATATTTGAAATAAAGGGGGAAGATTGGCCATATGGCGGGTATTGAAATGTATATTGGGGAAGACATCATTGTGGAGGAGAGGAATAGGAATATGAAGGGTATTGAGGGACTCAATGGGGACCTATTCCAGCAGGCATAATCTTATTAGGGGGCCCTATAAAGGGAAGCGGGCCCTTTATTTAGCAACTTTTCAAGGGCCCCCCATTCCCTCCTCTTTCTCCCTCTCCCACCTCCACAACTATTTCCTTAGACTGAGGTCTAAGTTTACACCGCTCTCCGTCAGCCGCGCCTTGGAAATTCTAACAATTCGACTCCTCTCACTCTCTCTTATAAAGGTAGATGCTACTTCAGTGGAGTTTTCTTCCTTTCTATCTATCTTTGGAAAGTGCTGTGGATTTCAATTGAAGGGTATATGTTAGAATGTTCATCCTCTAATCTCCAAAGTTTACTATTCAATAATGAGACTTTTCATAATTAATGGGGGAAATAAAGTTCTTAGTCAGTAATAATTCAAAACAAGCTTATTCGTGGCATTTTGGATATGGAACCAAGAAAATAAATAAATAACGACTGTAAACGGGATCGCACAATCCTGCCAATATCAATTCCACTTTCTTAAGCATATATAATTAAATGAAATACACTAAAAATAAATATTTTAATAATACAAGCGAAGAAAAATTATTATTTTTAATGATCATATAATTTTTTACGACTATTTTCATTACTATGACAATAAGATGTTCTCATAGTATATTTTACAGGTATTATTTCAAAATAATTTAATCTTAAATCGTATTTTTCTCTAATGCTACTATATCTGGCATAGGTAGGAAGGAGTAATTTTAAACTATGTTATACCTACAATCAAATATATTCTAACTAGAGTGGGAAAGTCGATATTCGCCACGAAATAAATTTCTATGTACCCAGGTCGGATTCAAACCGGCGCTGCTACACTCGAAAATGTTAAATCGGGAAATACACTCGGCCAGCATGGATTCAGTATGCCAGGTTTAAGAAAGGACAGTATCATGCAGCGGCTATTTCTTGATTTGATTACGGTACAATGTTTCATCTAAAATTAATCCCCACCGCCTTCTCCCCTATCCTGAGAAAAGCCTTGTATAGCTTCAATGGAGAGGAAAGGGTGAATAAATATATGGTTAAAATAAGAAAGGATACCGTGATTTACAAGTTCTCTCATACACCCCCTTTTGAATTGTCTTCTGCTTGCCGATACGTAGGAATACCTTCTCCTCCCTTCCATGAAGTCTCTCAAGGACTCAAGATCAATCGTAATACTAGAGTTTAATGGTACGAGTTAAGAATACTGAAGATGTGAAAGTTGGTTGAGCATAACTGATAACTATAACTTTGGACAAGGAATTTATTCATTTATTATACGCTTAGTTAACTTTGTCGAATATTGTACTCCCTCCCACGTATTATCTTATTATTTAGTCCTTTCTTTCTGTGTCTAGCAAGACTCAGAACTTTATTTCTTGACCATAGCAGGAGTTCTTCAGTGGTCAGTACTCGCTCCGCTGATTACATTATATAAATTTATAACTTCATCTAACAAAACGTTACGATAGCTGCAAACTCGAGTCAACCAAGACAATTCCAAACACATTACTTCCATCTTCGACATGAAATTTACATTTTTACCTTGACAACGCCCAAATTCCCAAAACAGATGAAGTGCAAAACCTTGGACCACATTTGACAGAAGATGGGGAAAAATTAATATAAAATGAAATACGTTAAAACTCAGATTACGGCTGCTTCAATCTATTTCAAGAAGTTCAAAATTAAATCTAAAACAGAAACTGAACATTTACATTTATCTACTTAAGCCCATTTAAAAATACCCTTCACTGATATACGGAGCAGTTAAAACGATTTAAATTCGAAAAGTATAAACTTTAAGTCAAACACTTTCAAAACTATATCTAAAGCCCCATGGTACGTCGAAAGCATTATATTTCATAAAGACTTTCCACATGACAACAGTTAACGATAACATACGGACTCACTAGAAAAGATTTCACAATAACTTACAAATACTAACACACTTGAAATGTTACCTTTTGCGGTTTTAAAAAATTATCGGGATGCCCTGGATAATTATTGATAATAATTACCCAGAAATGTTTAATAAAAATTAATAATGAAAAATTAGTAAAATCAATTTGGATTTATAATATATTGATTGGTCCAGAATTAATGAATTGGATTTCTTTTCTCTTAACTTTTCAGCAGAAGATCTCTAGGCCATTGCCTTTTAAGTCGTCTTTGAAGCTCACCAGGTAACAGGGAGGAAGATAGAGCCTTTTCTCAAAGGCTGGTTTGTGTTTATCATGCTTTCTAATTACCAAACATTACCTGTGATCATCATGATATAAATAGGTGGCCGAATTAAAATAACTTTTAATCAAAAACTTATTTATCAAAAAATTTATTTCTATGTTTGATAAAGAATATATACAAATTATATTTACAAGAACAAAATTCGTGATTCAATAAATTTAATAATTCACTGTGAAGGCATGATCTCCGATGGACCTTTTTGAGAATTTATTGCCATGAAATATTATAACATTGGTAAATTTATTGTTGGGAATAAAACTTATCTAATGTACATCAAGTGGTGTAGTTGGTAGATGTCATCGCTTCATCTGCTGATCCGAGGTCATCTGGTCCAAAAACTTCTCCAAGACGCCCATCTATGTGGTCTCTGTAGAGCCAAGGCCTCAGTCCTCAAGCCGGAAGAAAACAGAAGACCTATCCTCAAGGCCGGACACCAACATAAGACCTCTCCTCAGGGCCTGATCTCCACATAAGACCTATTTTCTTCCTTCTCAGTAGATTATATAGAAATATTCAGGGTGGGGCAAGAATGGTTCTCATTGGTTGAAGTTTCATAGCATAAGGGTTGACCACGCCTCCAGGCCGTACGGCTGTTTACTCTTTCTGGAAGGTGTTTCTGTTCCCTCCCTCGCTCAGACAAGCCTTCCGATCCTCCCCAAACATGCCGACGTAAGACCAGTATCGGTCCTTTGGTGTTTTATTGCCCCCCAGAAAAGGTTGCACTCCCTAGTGGGTCGCCGCTTTAACCGGACATGTGTTAGCAATCATTATTTAGAATGTATTTATACATTAGCAATAATTAAATATATTCCAAGTGTGGTCCTTTCAATACATAGCACACTCCTACAAGTTATGACTACAATTGACATGACTGATAACACGGTTAGGAAGCTCGAAACACGCTGTACGTTGTATATCCCTCCTTAAAAATGACAATAAAATGAACATAGGAAGGGATGAAAAGTGCAAGACCAAGACCAATTTTGGGCAACACTACTATTGTTCTTTCGGAAAGCAGGCTTAAATGTTTTCACTATTTCTAATAGAAATATATGATAAAATTAAGTTTAAAAAAATATATTTTATTTTCAAGTTAATTTATTATTAGCCATTGTCAACTTAATGACTACTCATCACAATGACGACGTTTCGGCTCGTCGAGCCATTTTCAAGTCTAAAAAAAATTTTCATTTACAATCATATATTAACTTTAACAGATTTGAAATTATAAAGATTCTTATTATATACCTAAAATACCCATCATGAACCTGTCATTTTCACTTATACGAATTGCAAGTGTCTACTCATAATAAAATTCCTTATTATTGTCATGATCACCTTTAATTATTTTACAACATTATTATTAACCCATTCTTTCCTATTAAATGATTCAAATAAGTTAAAATTACCTTGTTCATGAGTCACCCACATGTCATCCATCTCATTTCTATTCAGTGACTGGTTATTCTTATAGGAGTAGGGGAAGACTATTTATTATAAACATATATAATGCTGTTTCCCAATATTATATTTAGATGAGTAGTCATTAAGTTGACAAATTTTTTTAAAAATTAGTGTAAATATGGCTAATAATAAATTAACTTGAAAATAAATAGTATGCACCGAAGAAGAAGTGAAAAATATAGTGAATATATTTTATGTTATAATTTATTTCTCTTTATTTCGTTCTAACACCAAACTTTTTTTTTTTATTTATTGAATGATATATCATCCACTTGGACATTGGTTATAGGGAGGTAAGACCACATACGTACAATGTGTACAAAAAATAAATAAAATTAAATAACTTAATTTTAAGAACTTTTCAAAATAACAACAAAAAATTACTTATTGCGTTTAAAAAAATAACTATATGAAATCCAGATTTTTATGTTATAAAAAATAAAAGTAGAGTATGAAATAGTGACAATAACTCTAACAGACAGACATAGGATGGAAGGGACATTGGAGTAGCCTTCACAATGGTTTGAAGGGCCTCTCCACGGGCAGAACAGTCCCTTTCAAATAGGCCACGCCAGCCCCAACTCTCCCACTCAACATTCCAAAGAGTATTGACATTTACATTATTTCTATTTTCCTATTGTAAACGTGTAAATTAATTGGATAAATTTTAGATTTTTATTTTAAAGAAGTAAGAAGCAGAAGATATAGACGATACTTTTTAAATATGGAAATTAAAAATTTATCTTGAGCAATCAACGTAGTATAAATCCTTATAATTAATATTTTTTTTCTCGATTAGGCGACAATCTTAAGATTTAAGTGTAAAGCAAACAGATATTCATGAGTTTTTAGTACCTTATTAAATGAATTAATTTAATTAGAAAACGACCAACTTAGAATAGAAATAGAATAGAATAGAATAGAAAATAATTTTATTCTGGAACGACGTCCCTTCAGAATATCAAAAAATTACAAAATTAAAATGTTGTATCTGGCCAAATAAAAACAAACATAAAAAGTAAAGGTAAAGCTAAATCAGTAAAGAAAATATTAGTTTTACATACTATATACAAAAAACAAAAAAAATCTATATACAAAACTCTTGAAACCTTGCCAAGACTACGTACAAATGTAAAATATAAATATATACTTTTAGAAAAAAAAAAAAAGGCGAATCCGTAATTTGTAATTTTACATAAAAGGTTAGCGGGTATCTGACTGTTTTTGGGACAGGAATTGGAATAGGAGGGTTTTGAATGTAGACAGGGATGAGGAATGGCTAATTTTGATAGGAAGGGAATTTCAAAATTTAACAGAGCGACCTATGAAGGAGTTTTGGAACGAGGCAGATCTATGAGAAGTAATATAAAGGTCGGAAGGTCGAGATCTTGTGGAGAGGGAGTGGACTGAGGACTTGAATTGGAGAAGGTTGTAGGCGTAGGAAGGACGATGATTGTTGATGATATGATAGAGGAATGTACTGGTGATATGATAGAGGAACTCAGTGTAGTGGTGAGTTATGAGAATTTTCGTAAATAAAAAAGTTGTAGGTTACGATAAGATAAAGACATTCACGAATTTTTAGTCGGTTGTTAACTACTTGATAAAAACGAGTCTGTACCGCGGAGTATGGGTCATCATACATGCTTGGTTTGAAACGTCATTAAGGCTAATAAACCATATAATGATTGCATTATCTGATTATTCGTCATCTTCGTATTTTTAACAACTAGATGAGAGTTTTGTGGAATAACTAATTACCAACCGCTCACAGAAATATAACGAGACCGTATTTCGCCGAGAGAAGTGATGGTCTATTTGGTGAAGTGGAGGGACAGTATTGCGGTGTAATGGAATGTGACCCACCTGAAGCGTAGAGGACTGCTCTGCTTCCGCCTTCATTATTAAACCACCAGAGTCCGGCCCTTTTGTTTTAAATATTAACCGCAGCCCTTTGTCCTAACTTCCTTAATTATTTTTATAAAAAGTTAATTACAGCCAGAAAATATCGATGTTGCGAATCGATTGCTTCATGAGAACTATTTTCGAAGGAATGACTTGATTTTATGAGCCTATACTTTGATTAAAATATATTAATTTACTTAGATAGGTAAATAGATAGATGGAGAATAAACTTTATCCTGGGACGAGTTCTCTTAAGGATATTAATTCTGAACAAAAATCATATCTAGCCGAAACCTACATTAATGAAAATTATAAAATATCTTCAGTGGTAATATATAAACAACAAAAAAATTTTTTTGATAATAAACATTATTGTAATGAAAGAGAAGAAATCAGGGAAAATAAAAAACTAAAAGTTATGAATATTTAGATTTGATTAAATTAAAACTTTGTTTTTTCATATCACTGTTGACTTCCACTTTTGTCATGAGCCTTCGATTAATTTAAATTATGAGGATGACAAATAATCAAGGGTTTCAGGTGTTCAGTCTTTATATGCTTTGTTGTTAAAATGATTTTTTGTTTGGTATGGGTATATGTGGCTTGACAACGTTTGAATTCAAACATTTATCATTTTTCATATCACATATCTTCATATCATATATCATTTTTCTGAAATACATCCATTTGTACTCCACTTGAATCATATGATAGTTTGGTTACGAAATCGAGAAAAACGAGATCTTGTTTTCTGGGAGTGAACTAAGGTTTCGAACTAGATATAGACGTAGGAAGGGTGCCGAGAGATGATGGTTTGGAACAGGTAAGATCCAAGGAAATATTCTGGGCGGAAATGTTTGGCCACATAAGACTATCTCGAGCTACCGAAGATAAATCTTAATAACTAGTTCATGAGTCGTTCCAATCTGTACTCGAGTGTAATAAGGAGGTTATCGTACACGACAGGTTGTCAATATGGGGAAATATCAGAGAGGATACAATAATAATAATAATTGCAGATAAGTTGTGAAAGTAGATGACGGGAGCGATGAAATATCGAGAGATGGCGGCAATATGGTGTTTCCAGGAGATGTTTTCGTCTATGGTAATCCATAGGTTTTTTACAGAGGAGCTGAACGTGATAGTATGATCGTGGATAACTAAATAAGGAAAGTAGAAGTTGGATTTATGAAGAAATTGGAGAGGAAATGATAGATCATTTTAGAAAAGTATCATATATTGTAGATACTTTTCTAGATCTTTTGCTAATTATTTTAACAACCAGATAGTGGGCTGGCGTTGAAGGGAATAATGATGTTATTATGGGAATGGATGTTATCCAGTAACACGACGTTTAATACAGTTATCTTGGCTGGTTAATGAACAATTCTCTCTCATTCGCCGCCTTCACAATCTTCTCATAGTATTTGGTGGTATGTCAAGTACAGACTTATTTCTTATTAGTATGTTGGTACGGCCTCATAAATTAGTAGGCATTATTTAAATAAATTATTTTTATTTCTTTATGACATTTACAACTGTATTACTAAATAAATACATCAAGTAAATTTGGACATAATAGATATAATGACATGAATACACTTGCTGAGTAACTACCCAATGGTAGCACTCTAATGATATGACTGCATTAGGAGATCACGGGGCCATCTTCTTTTCAGACGCCTCGGAGGGTTAGGAAATGAAATGGGTCAGGAATTGAAGAGGAAGCAAGGTTAGAAACGAGAGGATTAGGATGATTCTGAAGTTTATTATGGAAGGATAGGTATCTGGATTGGGCCAGATCTGAAACATAAGGAACATTAAGATCTTTCTGAATAATTTTATTAGTGACAAAGTAAGGAGCATTGAGGATTTTACGAAGGATTATGGATTGTAAGGATTGGATGCGAGAGGAATTCGATGGTTTAGTGGAGGGGGGAGGGCATTTCCTTCTACAAGTAGAGGGGGAGAAGCTTGGCTCGGAGTTTTTCTGAGTGAATGAATCTGTAATAAAAGCATGTGTGCATTTAATTTGTTATTAATAACAAATTAAATGCACACATGCTTTTACGTTTAGTTTAGTTTCTTCTTGTTTATATACATTTACATTTAGTATTATTATTTTGCTGTAATTAATTTCTATTTATTGTACATAGTGTGAATGAGCTATTCTATCGCTATTATCAGTGTTACTGTGACAGAATATAATATTTCTGAGGAAAGAATTGAATTGAGAATTTGAAAATTCATAAAGTTGATAGATCGTATATGGTTGTACATACTTAGATATTTGCTTGAACATATATTAACCCACAATACTAAATAAGAATTATAAACTAATAAATTCCAATTGTGCTTAGATATGATAGGTCTGCAGGGCAGGGATGAAAGAATCCTCGGTGAGAAGCTTTATATCCGGTGGAGGATAAGGGTAGGCTTAATATATCGCCGCATAAATTAGGATTAGTCTTGGCAAAGTTTAAAATCTGGCAAGTATTAGTGGCCTACAAGTCCCACTACCCTCCACCCATTTCATATGCGTCCGCCAAACGAATTAAAATATATCCTAGGAATAGTATAAAAAAAATCTCTAATATAAATATATATGTATTATCAATAGATATTTTTACTTTCCTACCTATACTAGGCAAGGAAAGCATTGGGATAGGGTCGAATTTCCGATATGCGGTTTACGACGGATCGATGTTTCAGAGTCGATCTACGTTTCAGAGTCCCCTGAGTCCGAAAAACACATTTTAAGCCATTCTGTCTGTCTGTGCCAAGATTTTTTGGGAACTAGTGAACCGATTTTGTTGCTTCTTTTTTATTTTGTAGAGTTTTGACTACTAATGCCTGTGAAATAAATTGCTCCATGTGCAATAAATGAAAAATATGTTTGTCTATAGACCGTAGCGCGAAAACGGCTCTAAAGATTTTGATGAGACTTTCCTACAATGTTCTAATAATTGTACTTTCAATTTTCGTACATGGACAATATTCCCGAAAAAAATATCAGGGAAAAAAAAGTTATAAAGAAAAGAAAAATGTTTATGACCTAACTCGGTTTACAGTGCTTCAGTTTATCAAATAAATCGTACTAAATTTTTCTTTGATTAATTTTTAAGTAAATAAATCTAATTAAATTTTTTTTGTTTCTTTATGGACGTATGTAAAGATATAAAAACTTTTCTAAAATAGGTAAGAAAGTCGTGTGAGTGGCCACACCAGATTTTTTTATTTTACTCATTTTTGTTGTATATACAACTGCCAAAGCATGAATGCTAGATCTAATGATACCAATCGAATAATCGAACAGTTTAATCAACTTGGATTGATATAACCAAAAATTTAGCCATGGAAGTAGAATTGTGAACATACACTAACAGTTGAACTGATTGTTCATTCTCGGACTAGGAATATTTTTGCTTCCTCACTACCGAAGGTAGAGAAGCATTTTATTCGTGCGAGTGGTAAAAAGAATTTTGTGCTCAGAAATTTCTAATCGAGTTTTACGTTTCAGACATCAAGGATCAAATTTAGGCGTCTGCTTGTCTGTAGTCAAATAGATGTGACGTACATATCAACTACTACCTTTTATCTTATTTCCATGGAATTTTCAGGGATTGTGCGGGTTGGTGCCTAGATGATGCCATATAAATTTTATCAAATTCTCTCCAAGCGTAAATGTATTTTCATGGATATGCCAATATTTCAGAAACGGCTCTTTTGATTTGGCTCAAAGTTGAAATAAAGGTGCGTTTTGGTAAAGTAATGATTGAATATTGAATCCCGTCATCTATTTTCTTTTATATATACTCAAACGCGTTTTCCTTGATACTTTTAAATCTCTAAAACCGCTAGTTCGATTTGACCAAAATTTAGAAGGAAGTTAGGGATTAGTTAACAGATAATTAAGTAAGTATCAATTTTATCAAATTCTATCCACTACTAAACTTAATGTGACGTGGTCATCAATGTCAATTGGAAGGCGACTAATAAGAGCTGGATGAGAGATCTCCTGTTCTGAATTAAGGAAGTAAATAAAGATAAAGGAAGTGTTTCTATAGGGTACAATTCTTCTTCATCCTTAAAATGTCATTTGCTTGTCATTGATTATCTGCACATTTTCTAATGCCTTTCTATAATAACAGATACGAAAAAAATAATTGTAAATTTTTAAGATCCAACGTAAAAATATGGATTTATCACTGCCAAGCATGGTTTAAAATCTATTTAAAAAAGTATAACTCAATAATTATTGTTATTATAAAACTTGTGTTGAAAAATAATGATTAGGATGTGATTTTGATCCAAAATAAAAATAGATCTATATAAAAATCATCAAATGATTTTTCGAAATTCCAGAGAAGGATTTTGAATCCGATTTGAAGTTTATTTTTATTTAATCATCGATTAAACCTTGCTGCCAAGCAGTATATACATTTATGTTATAGGAAATTTTCTATCATTCTTCTCTTATTTGTACAAAACTGTAGAACTCTATTCTCTTAGATAATTAACATTATTACTATGAAGAATATACTTTTTATTTAGTCAAGAAAGTTTTAGAGCACGATGTCTTTCGAACAGAGAGTAATTTTATTATTTCACGGTTGAAAGTTATTTGTTTCTCATTTAAATGTGAGTTCTAAGTTATTTTTCCTGAATAATTTCGTAGATATGTTTTTTTAAAAATTAGATAATGAAATTTAAATAAAGTTACAAGATTTAAAATAGAATTTCTTTATTTTGTTAACTCCATATTTTTACTGACACCTGTCAGATAGACCTGAGAAATCAGTGAGAGAGAGAATTCCCCTTCCTATATTGATGTTAGTATTCATATTTCAGAGAGGAGATCCCTCATCAAGCTTCTTTTGAGCATATAAGTTATCATCATATTAGAACATACGTCATTTGTCTCAATAATTGCATTCTTATTTTCGTTTGTATTATAAAAGCATTACAATTTGAATATTTTATAAGCGACTGGTTAGGTGTTTTATATTATATATATATATATATATATATATATATATATATATATATCACATATTCACAAATTCATAATACTTGAATTTTCTCTAAGTAAATGCTTGTTTCATATTATATATCACATAAGCAAAGATCCATAATATTTGAATCGTCTACATCTGAAGAGTTGTTTCATATTATATACCACATATTAGCAAATACACAATATTTGAATTTTCTCTATGAGAACAGGTATTTGGTATTTCGCAAGACTTTTATATCACTTTTATAGACTTTTATTGAAATGTCATTGTGATGATCATTTGCACCTTTAGCTTGTGATTTAAATATGGTTTAATCTGATTATAATTTGTTTACAATCTGTTGTAAACAAACTCATAACGTTAATATATTTATAACATATAACTATATATAATATAAATTTCTTTCATTAGACCACTCTTAGTACGGTTTTTCAGGAGTTTTGTACTCGCTTTACTGTTATACATAATCTATACACACGATATTTCAAACTATTACAGTAACCTATGGAGACGATTTAACAATCCCAACAAGACATGAAAATTCTACAAAAGTCCCACAGGCTTCACAATATCATCAAACAAAACTGAATGATTAGTTTACATGAATGATTAGGAAAATTCGACTCAATCAAGACAAATCCCAAAACATTACTTTCACTTTTTGACATGAAACTTGCTCTTCAGTTTGTCTTGACAATGCCTACACGTTTCAAAGAGACAACGTGCATAATATTGGTCTGAAATTTGACGGAAAAATGATATGGAGTTAACATATAAACAAAAAAAGGAGAACCTTAAACGTCATACTACGATTATTATACTCACTTCTCTCAATACGTTAAAAACTAAATCTAAAAACGAACTAAACACATACCTTTATCTACTTAAACCTAGTTGGATCTACGCTTAACAGACAAAACAACACACATACAAAAACTACTCAGTCAAAAACTTTCAGAACTATAATTAAAGTTCCATAGTACCTCACAAATAATACTTTACATCAGGAGCTACACATGCCGAAAATTAACGATCACATAGATAGATAGATAGAAAAGAAACTTTATTCTGGGACTAAGTCCCTTTAGAATAACAAAATTGTACAAAAGAATAGAATACTTCTGGCCTAAAAGTTTGAAACAATAAATAAAATTGATAAACTAAACTAAAAAGTAAAGAAAACCTTAGGTGAACAAGCTATATATAATACAGATAAAACTATGTACAAAACATTTTTTTTTTGGTTTATTTTTTTTTATTCACACCTGTCATAATGGTAATGACAACCAGTCATTTTTGTGTCTTGCTAAAATTGCTGTGTCGTCTGCATATGTCGCTGTTAAAATGTTGGGACTGCAAGGTATGTCATGGGTGTATGTGATATAGAGTAGTGGAGCGAGTACTGAACCTTGAGGTACTGCTGCTGAGATAGACCTGATGGAAGATAGTTCTGAGCTGTGTCGGATCGAGAAAAATCTATCGGAAAGGAAGGATTGTAGAATTAGATAATATGTAGGTGGGAGTATTGTCTTGAGTTTTAAGAGAAGACCCTGGTGCCAAACGCTTGAGCAATATCCAGAAATACGCCAGTTGCATATACTTTCTGCTCTAGTGCTGTAGATATGTAGTCCGTTACTCTATGTAGTTGGTGTACAGTTGAGTGATGTGCCCTAAATCCAAATTGATGGTCAGGTATTATTTGGGTGTTTGTTAGTATATCAACAAGTCTTTTGTTCAGTAAGGTTTAAAAATTTTGGGACAGATAGGTAGTAAGCTGATTGGTCGGTATGACGAAGGTGAGTTTTTGTCCTTGTTAGGCTTGTGAACATGAATTATTATATGTGAGTATTTCCACTGTAGTGGAAATTTAGTTGTCCTCAGTATTGCATTATAAATAGTTGTCAAAAGCACTAGAGCTTTCCTAGGCATTTGTTGGAGCACTTCAGTGTTAATCAAGTCATGTCCAGGAGCTTTTCTTTTAGGCAACTTTTTGATTTGTTCAGCAATCTGGGAGGATGTAAATGAAATAGGAGGTAAAGTTAGTACATTTAAAATTATGAACAAAACACTTAAAACTATGAAAAAATCACTGAAAACTATGAACAAAACTATCTATAAGGGTTGAATCACATAAACGTATACTTTGAGAAATGAAGAGCGAAAAAGAGGGACTAGTTTCATAAAAAGAGAATAAGTTCATTTCATAAAAAAACTATACTTGTATATATATATATATATATATATATATATATATATATATATATATATATATATATATAAAAGTTAGTTATAATTGAATAAAAAAAAATAGATGTATTGAAATTTCTATGTCGAAAGTAGGAAATGCATGTACTCTCTCTTACAAAGTATTATCGTATGATTATATGATTGCTACGCAATACATATATAGTGTTAATAGTTAGCTGGTATCTGACTGTTTTTGGAACATGAATTGGAATAGTAGGTTTTTGAATGCCGAATAGTGATCGGAAGAGAATTCCAAAAGTTGACAGAGCGGGCTATAAAGGAGTTTTGGAATGAGGCAGATCTATGAGAAGGGATATATTGGTCAGAAGGTCGAGATCTTGTGGTAAGGGAATGGATTGGGGACTTAAATTGGAGAAGGTTGTAGGCATTCGAAGGACGATGATCGTTATTGATTTGATAAAGGAATGTGGCTAGGAAATATTGTCTTCATAAGGAGGGGAAGAGCCTCCCTAACTCAGTGTAGTGGTGAGAGACACGGGAGCGTCTCGGGGTCCCAATTACAAATCTTACGAAGCTATTCATAAGTATTTTTTAAGTACGCACTGCAAAGGATAACTTACACGGACATCCTAACACTCATATTCGTGACATGGCGTCGACTAACATACTCGATAACAGACTTAGGAGGCTCAAAAGAAGCTGGATGAAGGATCTTCTCGCTTATCACAGGGTACTCCACTCCCTCACCCCGAGCAGCGCTAATACTAATATTCTTTCGGACGAAAAATTCATTGATTGTCAATACTTTTGGCTGAGTGGGTTAAAAAAAATGAAATATTGTTTATTTGTAAATAGTCAATAATATATAATAAATGAAATCCGGATAAGAATGTTTTAAAAAAAAATAATAAAAATTTTCTTGTGTGCACTTTATATATATATATATATATATATATATATATATATATATATTTTTTTTTTTTTTTAATTTTGGTCTGTCCCACTCGACTTACCCTCTATGTGGATGTATATACATAAACTAATATTATTTTCACTACATATACACAACTGGGTATGTTTTTTGCTCAGCTATTTGTTTATTTACTCGATGTATAGCTGACTGAGACTACAATGGAGTCCAGGATAATAATTAACAAGAACCCAGAGCGGACAGGGCGAGGTTGCTTCCTACCTCCCGAGGTGCTTCGGTACAAAGGGCCTGTCCCAGTCTTACCATCCCTCTTCCCTTTCATGCATGATTTATATATCCCTTATAGCGCTCGATAAAATCCCTCATTTTTTAAAAGGCCCTTTTACCATCTCTAGCAGTTACCTTATTCCCGACCCATGTTGCCATAAATTACATTAGAAGAACGCTAAATTTACTCTACAGCGATTAAAAAATTATATTTCACTTTAAAACACAAGAAAAATGGTGGCCATAAATGGAAGAGACTCAAAGCTTGGAAATCATACACCCCCTCGCTAAAAAATTGATTCCAATAAAAAATTGATTATTATATTTGAAGGTATAGAAAAAATATGGTAAAAAATTTTGTTGGTTTAATTACGGTAGATTAATTAAATTAAATTGAACACTGCAAATTCTCGATATTAGATATTACACTTTTTACCATTATTTGCCTATATGTCAATCTAACAAATAATCACTCTTAGTTTTTTATTACTATTTATTAGTAAATATTTCCGGGAACCTCTGTTCTGGAAAAAATAAGCTCCATAATTGGCTAAGTCACTTGGTAACTTGTTATAAATAAGTTTGGTCAATGATTTTTTATTCAACTTAAAAAAATTTGTCCAAACATATTAATGAAATTTGACTTACCCAATTTTTGGGCATATTATGTGCTGAAGAGGGGGTCAGAGATTTTCCGAAACGTTAATTAATAAATAATAACAAAGAACTAAGTGTGATAATTTATTTGACTGACCTATAGGCAAAAATGATTGTAAAAAGATGTCCTAGTTTTATTAATACCTATTCAATTTCGTAGTCTTATTTTTGGTATATATCTATTAGGAGTTCTGGTCTCATAGCACACTAACGATAAATGTCCCAACAGGAATTACAACTAATTTAAAATACAATTGATAAAAGGAGCAAAATAGTTTTTTTTCAACATTTTTCTTTTAAATGTTTTTAAAAGAATTATATTTTTTCACTCAGAAATATTATACGGCATCAACTGACCACTCCTCAGCATTGTACATAGCCCCTTCAATAACAGTAAATACATTACCGCATTACCGGTTGTAATTGTGGGTTTGCTGGTCTGAGAAATGAAGGGTCGGAAGTTATTTTACTCAACATAGCATGAAAATACATCTAAATAATGCTTGGTAAAAATAATGTATCACGATTATTACCCTGTAGTCTACCTTTTTTTAAATTTATCAAACACTTTTATTTTATTTTTTTGTTATTTTTTTTGCTTTAAATATTTATTTCCAACGGTCAACTTTATGTCGACAATGAGTAAATGTGCTGGAAACACAGGAAAATGACATGTATTTATATCTCATGACGTGGGTAAGGACATTTCTCAGCAGCACCTCTTGTTTCAATAACTTATGTTGCTTAAGGAAGAAAATTCTTCGTCTCCTGCCGAACTGAGAAAAATCTGTCGAAGAGGGAAGATAAAAGAATGACCTGTATGGCAGTCTTAAGTTTAAAGAGAAGACTCTGGTAAAAGTCTCTATCAAAAACCTGACATCCAAAAATACACCAGTTGCATATAGTTTTTGTTTCAAAGCTCCAGACATGTAGTCGGTAACTCGATGTAATTCTGGCGTCGAATGAAAAGTACGAAAGCCGAACTCAGGTGGTCAGTTATTATTATTATTTTTAACTTATTGTATAGAACATATATTTCATTGTCGATAATGTTTACTTTTTCATATTGTTTCTGCAAGACTTTTAGAAGTAATAATATAAAGACTTCATAAAATGACTCAAAAGTGCATCGTGTTCATTAACCATTTTTACCACGTAATTTATAAATCTCGAAATATAATGCTACAGGTAATAAACATTAGTGTAAAATTAGGGAATTTTCCTATAATATTTATTCATTAATTCAAATACAATTAACTATCCACTCAACCCAAATTGCATGTTTAAACAAACATATATATATAAAGAGCTACGAAATGAGCAATGCGGTTTAAAAATAACAATTAGCCACAGAATGTGTATACCAAACATTTTTTTCAATTTGTTTTTATTTCAAAAATGATTATGTGTGAAATATAAAAGAGATTTGAATTTAAACTGGACATCAGCCCCTATGTTTAGGCGAGTAATATAAAATACAATCAACAAAATGCATGTTTGAATAACGGTCTGGAATTTCCAAGCATAAATTCCCTCAGGGCACTTTAATAAATTGGTCAAAGTTAAGCCATTTTAATTTATTCTCCCTTAACATAACTGGCCATAATAAATTAGTATCTAATTATAACTCATAAATATTCGCTGTTTCAAGCTCGCTGCAATAGGAATTATTCAGCTGTGAAAATCAATTGCTTATATAGAGATAATTATTTGTCAGTATTTCAGCTCATTGTAATTGTTGTAGATAAAATATAACGTAGGGTAAGGTTAGAAAATAAAGTTACATGATGATTCATTCATCATTTAACTTATTAAACATATAATATAAAAATGTTCTTAAAATAGTATTTTATTTGTAAATTTTTGTCATGAAAAAACAATTCAGATTCGTTTGTAGTGTCTTTTCAAACTTTTAAATATGATAATAATTTCCTATGACTTTAGTGATGTGTTTAACAGTGAAACCCTGAGATCTCCCGGAGTCCTCCGTTTTCCTCCATACTTTAATGGGCAAGCCTGCCTCGGATTTCTCTTTCCTGATTGTAAATAGTGTATGTTTTTTTTTAATTTACTTTTTTCATTTATTTAATATTCTATTTGATTATTATTTAGTAGTTATTTTACTTTTGTTTGTTTTATATTTTCTGTATATATAATTTGAATGTAGTCTTATCTCACTTATAAACATTGGCTATGTGACAGAATGTTATATCACCAAAAAAAAAAAAATTGTTTTTGTCTGTAAAAAAATGTATTTGTGCCTGTCAAGTTATCGTTGACAATCAGCAAACGTGCTGGCGATACAGGAAATGATGACATGACAGGCATAGGGAAGGAAAGTATTCAGCAGTACCTCTTCCCTAACTTGTTCCAACTACTTAGGTTATTTAAGGAGATCTCTCATGCAACGGCTCTTTAGTCTCCTCCTCATGTTCTGAGATATGTCAGCTGTGGCCATGTCTCTTATTAGTCTGTTATTATGTCCGTTTAAATTAGGGTAAAATCGTTGATAAAGGGTCGTTATATGTTGGTCAACTGTTGGAAGGTGGAGGTCAGTATGTACAGTTTTGTTAGTCACGTACTAAGGTACTTAAAAAAATATACATTTTTTCCCTTTGATTTTATGAGGAAATTATTTTTCATGCAGTTTATAAGAACATTCAAAACTCCCAAATATTTTCTCTAATTAAAATATTCAAAATCAGATCGTTACTACGAATAATATTTCATTGGATAATCAACTACCGTTGAAGTGTTATAGCCGGTAAATCGTTATAAACGGCTCGTTCAACGAATATTTATTATTTTAATAGGTCACGGTGACAACTTCGAAATTGATGAAATCAGCATTCCTATTCCATAGATGATATAGGAATTATAACAGTTCCAATAATCTAAATATGATTACAGTCCAGTGTTATAAGATACCGAAAAGTAATGGAACTAACTGTGACTAGTTGATCCAAGAGAAAACTCTGCCAATATCGGTCGAACATATTCCCTCGACAGAGCAAGACCGAGTCACGTACTGAACCACCAACCAGTTGTCACAAATTGGGAACCTCCTGCAATTAAACTCATAGATATCTCTAACCTTCATTATTTGAGGAAGGTAGAATAACACAGCCCAATGTATTTTTCTTTTTAAATAATTATATGATTAAATAGTGTTAATGACCATCTTGGACGAACTATTTTATTAGTTTTTAATAATCAGTAGTAATTGGAATGGGTTAATAGGTAATTCTAAGATTACAGATGAGTAACTGAATATCAATGAAACATTAGTCAACAAAATCTTCATTTTTGATTTTTTTAAACATAAAACAATATTCTTTTACTTAATTTAAAACCGCGAAGGGGAATCATTCTCCTGTCTCAAAATTTTTAATATAATATTTGTTAAAGGAGTTATATTGATTCTTCAACAAATTAAATGATTGAACTACCACTTTAAAAATTATCTTCTCCTTCAGGTGAGAAAAATAGCCACATCCCCATTGTCGGAGAAAAATGTTGAGGAGAAAGATAAACTTTATTTGAGTATATTGGTATATATACAGTATATTGGTATATATATAGTATATACCATTCATGCATCGAAGTGAAAGACACTGAGATCTCCTAGAGTCCTGCCTTTCCTGCGGTGAAAGGCTTGGCTCGGAGATCTTGAGTGACTGAATATTGTAAATATTGTATAGAAGCATGTGTATATTTAAGTATTTATTTTGTTAGATTGGTTCATTTTTGTTTAGTTTATATACATTTACTTTAGTATTATTATATTGTTATTTATTTTTTTTATTTATTGTGCATTGTATGAATAAACTACTCTATATCACTATTACTATTTTCCTTGTGACAGATTGTAATATATCTCAATAAAGACTATTTTAAAAATAAAAATAATATTTGGGTATAAGTAAAAAAATTATGCAATTTGTAGATGGTTATACCAAAAATTATTTGCATGATTTATAAATTCTCTACAAGATTAAAAAGGAAATCATTGAAAAGGATAAGAAATATTTTCTATAAGATTTGTTTTATTTATAATTTTGTATTTATATTCCTCATTACAGCTCTATTAGACAATTTTTGTAACCTTATAATTAACTAAGATATTTCAGAAGATGTATAATTTTTGATTGTTTTAGAGAACTAATAAAAAGTGAAGTGGTTTTTAGCAGAATCAACTCAGCATCTCACTCTCTCTATCTTTTATATTATTTCTTATTTTTTTTTCTGGTAGTACGCTATAGTTTTGTTTATTCTTCATCGAAACTAATCATCGAACCATCATATTATTCGTTTACCAATGACTTTTAGAGTGTTTTCGAATTGAAACAAAACGAGAATAAAAAATCATGGATATCGCCGTAAATTATTTTTTAAAAATTAATTTATTATTTCTCATTAAATTCTTAAATTAATTGAATAAAATCTTCATTCTTTATGAAATCCAATTTTCGAATTACCATTTTGAAAATTATCCTCTCCTTCAGGTGAGAAAATGGTCAGAGAAAAAAAATGTTAAGAAAGAGAAACTTTATTTGATTATTATTATTTATGACCATAACTAAAAATGTATGCAATTTATGACTGATTATACCCATGATAATTTGTATGGTTTCTGAATTCGCTACAAAACGAAAAAGGAAATCATTGAAATAGATGAGAAATATTCCGGGTAAGATTTTTATTTTTTTTTTGCTTTTATTTTCGGTTTATATTCCTTACTATAACCCTATTAGACAATTTAAGTATCTTTGCAATTACGTACTTCGATATTTCAGGAGTTGTATATTTTTTTATTATTTGGGAAAACAAATAAAAATTAAACAGTTTTCTTTCAGAACCATCTCAGTATGGTACTCTGTATTGAGATTTTTTTTTGGCAGTACCTAATATCTTCGTTTAGCAATGCCTATTATCAAGACACCATACGAATTAATTTATATTTACTTTATGAATCGATAAAATGTACAGTAGTAAGATCAACAGAAAGATAATCGATCAGCAAACTTGAATATATGTAACTTTAAAAAGAAAATGTTAAAAAAAATATATTACGAAGGAAATAATGAAGCACTTGACACGAATTTTCAATTTCTAATTATATCTATATTGTTTATTTACTGCTGTTGATACTCTACTCATATCGTTAGTAATGAAGCTATAATATTTGAAATTTTGTCTGAAAAGGTCTTTTGTGGGCACGGTTTAAAAGACCTCCTGTGTAAATATTAATCACCCAACTTCTAATTTACAAGTCAGATTAGCATTATTTACATCTAAAACAAGTTATCACATGCTAATGTGTGTACAAAAATTAGTATGTAAAAAGAGCTACTACTACCGGCTGAATGAAATAATGAAAAAAAAAATCAATACATGGATAAATTATGCAAATCTCTTATTCTTATTATTATTACAATTATTTATGTAATTATTAATATTTGTAGAATTGATGTATTTACGGTTGCGCAAAGACCAATCTTTGCTTTTATAGATTTTCGAATTCGAATGAAATGGTTATAACAGTTTCAATTATATATTTAAGTAACTACAACTACTGTAAATTTAAGTACGTACTACTTTCTCTTTCTCTTAATTTTTATTATATTTAAGCGTGAATGGGCTTTGAGCTAATTAGATAAAACATGTAGATCCGTTGCTCAAACCCTTATATATATAATTAATATCAAGATAAACTATACATATACTATTTTTAAAATATGTTAAAAACAAATATTAACAGGAATCCAGAATCTGTTTGAAAGCCATTTGAGCAACGATAATACTCAATTGAGTATTAGGCACTGCCATACAACATTTTTACTGAAAAATTTTTTTCACTGAATACAATTTTTTATAAAACAACCAGACAATAAAGGTGAAAATAATAATGCTAAAGGCAATGCGTCAAGAAAAGCTTATTAGATAAAAAAAAGATTGCTAAATGAAATAGTGTTTGGATTTATAAAATTTTATTTAAAATTATTACATTATAAATGAATTGTTAATTTGCAGAATAAAAGTTTTCATAAAAAAAAAATAAAAATGGAGAAAAGAAACGAATTTATTTAGAGTTTTGGAAGAATAAGAAATCATAAGAAAACAAAACATTTTATATTTAATAAAACAATTAACATCCTTGAGTAGTATTCTATATACATATATATAAAAAACTTTTTTTTTAGAAATAATGTTTTATACGACTAATGTTTTTTTTTAAAAAGATAAAACAATTTTGAAAATGGCTCTTGGAACAAATTTAATAATTTTTAAATCTTTATAAACATATTTTTAATGTATAATAAAAGACTGTGGGATCAAAAAAATGTTTTGATAAATACACAATCATATACAGATTAAATAAAATAATTATTAATAAATCTCACAGAAAATATGAATTACCTAAATGAGGTTGTTTATCATAAATATAAAATTTAAATAAATGCTCAGTCTCTCTATTATGGAATGAATTCAAATTGGATGGATTCAACATCGAATATCGAATTAACCATTGGTTAATTAGTGGAGAAAGGACCATTTTCACAGAGCTCTTTCAATTAGTTTGTCGAAAAATTTTAATCAAAAGAAGGAAACCATAGAACCACAATCAAATAAAATAGACGAATGAAAAGGAAAAGCAATTTGAATGTAAAGCAGGATTTGTAACAATGACGAGAAATACTCAAAGGAATCAGACAGTACAAATAATTATCTTTTAATTAGCTTAGTCTTGAAATATGTCCACCAAGATATTAGCGTCCATAAGTATTCTTATTAAATAAGAATATTAAAAGGGAAGAAAGAATTATTTTTTTTTAACGATTTATCAATCATAGACATATTATCTTACGATTTTAATGGAAAGCAAATGGGTATTTATGAGTTTTTAGTACCTTATTAAATAGACAAAATTTGCCGATCTCCAGATTGAAAACGTCCCAATTCCAAGAATTATCTTAAACAAAATATTTGTTGGTTACGATGAGATGAAGCTATTTATGAAGTTTCAGGCGGACGTTAATAAATTGATAAAACCACGGACTGATACCTAAATTCACGAAAAACGAAGCCCACTAATAAATAAATAAATAGAAAAAAAAAACACAAAACATAAATTTCCTCTTTCTGCGGAAAAATGGAAACATTGTTAATATTAACTTTTTTTTTAGCTCCTGAGGCCCGCTATCGCCCCAATGGTTGGTTGTCTTAGGTCGGTATGTGAAGTTTTGTTGTTGACATACCAAGGAGCTGCAGTTATTAGTCTTAAAATTTTAGATTGAAATTTTTAGTTAATAGAGTCTTGTTTGCTGAATTGTAAATCTGTGAGGTGTATGTCCAAATGGGTTTGAGCAGGTAATTGTATGTATTTAATTTTTGTCTGATTTTCAATTTTGATTTGGAAGAAAGGGAGTTTAGTGTTTTCAGTCCTTTGTTCGAAGTCTTTCGTTTCATTTTGACATGTGGGATCAGGTAACCCTTATGTCGAATAATATTCCGAGATAACGTACCGTGTCCGTCTGAGGAATTTCGTTATATGTTGTGATTTGTCATGATTTAATCTAATTTTCCATAGTGAATACCAATTTTGTAAATTTAGTAAGTGATTTTGTAAATTCAGTGAGGCTAGTCTGGGGTCGTGGTTTTTTTTAAATTCTTTTTTGCTGAACCGTAAATTTGTGATGCGTATGTCCACATGCGTTTGTGCAGGTAAGTGTTTGTATTTAGTTTTTGTCTAATTTTCAATTTTGATTATATATATATTATATATTATAATATTTGCAATATTGATAAGAAATAAATGTATACCTTTAACATCTATTAGGAGATTTTGACTACTTTAACACTTACTAGTCAAACGCCTATTTGGACTTACGGAGTTGAGCTATGGGGCTCCACCAAACCTTCAAATTCCTCTCGCATCCAATCCTTACAATCCAAAATTCTTCGTAAAATCCTTAATGCTCCTTACTTTGTTACAAATAAAATTATCCATAATGACCTTAATGTTCGTTATGTATCAGATTTGACCCAATCCAGATATATGTCCTTCCATAATAAACTTCATAACCATCCCAATCCTCTTGTTTCTAACCTTGCTTCCTATTCAATTCCTGATAACCCTCCGAGGCGTCTGAAAAGAAGGTGGTCCCGTGATCTTCTAATATAGACATATTATTATACTGCTATCAATGGGTAGTTTCTCAACATGTGTTTCATGTCATTATATCCATGTGCGAATTTACCAGATGTATTTTTTGTATACAGTTGTAAATATCATATAAATAAATAAAATAATTAGGAGATTTTTCGTACCATATAAAGCATTTATCAGTTTCTCAGTATATTAATTGACTAATTTATTTTATAAATTAATTTATATGTTTTAATTTAAGTCACTTTTTTAAGGATATTGGTAAATGATTTATTGCCCTGTTGACTGTTGTTGATGGACTTGAAGAGATACGTCACCTGTCGAAATGGTTTATCGGCTGATTGGAAGCCGTAGATAGGATCGGGAGAGCTATTACCTAGGTGGGGGGGGACGAGGTACATTATGAAGCGGGGGGGGGGGGATGTTTGGAGTTGATTATAGCCCGCCAATGTGTCGGCTCCTTCCGCCCCTCAAATAGTGTTAGCTCTCAGCGGGGCCGCTTCATCATTCGGGACACGTAGCCTCGAGTGCCGAGCGTATTCTATAATACATGACGACGGCCAGATTATTTTTTTCAACGAGCCGGCTCCTGTACCAATTGCCGACGTGACGAGCTTCGCTACCCTTGATGACTGTTTGACGACTGTAGTGAGTTTATTCCTGCACTTCATACTATACATTATCCTTATAGCCACGCTCAGCCCTGATTATCACTTATAAACTTATGTAGACGCCTATGAGATTCTTCCAATACTATGTCCCGATACCATAATAATACACACAAAGATATTCTACTGAATTTTACAAATTGAATACCTAGAAAAAAAAAAAACGCTGCAAACTATTTCACAATGGTTTTTTTATTTCCAAACAATTATGCATCTAAAGTAACATTACATTCCTGATTACAAAGAAAAATAAGTAAAAGATGGTTCCTATGATTGGACTAAACTTTTTTTTTAATCATTAGTAGTACGCTAAAAAACTAGCATTACTTCAGTAACACATTCAAAACTTAAAAACAAATACAAAGGATACAACATTTGGAGTAGAACATATAAAAAAAAAAAAAAAAACTAGAGACCATATCTTTATCTAATTTTCCGATTATAATGATTTTTTTTTTTAGGAAATTCCGTTAATTTTTAAAAAAACCATACGTTTTTCGAATTCTACGTATCCCGAAACGTGAAATCTCAAATTTTGAGAGGGGTTAAGTTTTTGAATTTTCCAGTCGATCACAATGGTTCATTATTGAAAATAATAAACAATAATGACATCTCGTGGAGAAATAATGACATCTCAGGCACGGGAAGGACAGTACCGAGCAGCACCTCTTATCCTCGCTTGCTTCAATTACATTTCTAAAAAAGGAGATCCTCATCCAACACTTTTTTAGTCTTCCTCTCATATTCGGGAGTATGTCAGCTGTTGCCATGTCTCTTATTAATTTGTTGTTTGTTATGAGTCGTAATAATTTTGATTGGAAGGTTTGAAGTTTTTACTTTATGATTTCTTTGTTACTATTTATTATTATTTTGTTGGTTCTTTTTTTTACTTAATTTTATTTTATTTTTTATTTTGTCCTTAATTGATTTCATTTATTCTTCTTGTATGTTATATTGTATAAGTCAATAACTTACTTGTTAATAGGTCTAATACTTACTTGTGTGTAGCTCAATGTGTCATTATTCAATAAATGGTAAAAAGAAGGGTTACGTTGGTCACTTTACTTCATCAAAGGTTAAATATATGTATATATATATTCGGTTGTAGCTATAAGCCATTTCGATAGATAGATAGATAGATAGAAAATAAACTTTATTCTGGGACGAGATCCCTTATGAACAACAGTTGTGAACAAAAAAAAAAAAAAAAAAAAACTACATCTAGCAAAAAATTACATTAATCAACATTAAAGAATATATACGGAATCTTGAGTAAAAGTATATTAAAACTAACACCATTTTGAAAGAAAACAAACATTAATTAAATTTAAAAAAAGCAGAAATCAGGTAAAAAATAAACAACAAAATAATACAAGCATGGGTTGATTTTAAAAATTAAAACTCAAACAATTTTAACAACCATTCACTTCAGTCAAAATATGTTCCACAATTACAGTGTAGTAGTTTAACCACGCATTGTTTCCTCACAGAGGTATGTTTTTGTGGGAGCACATATAGCCGATCCCATTTGAGCCAATCTAACAGTGTTTTCCCACCGACTCAATCGGATTCAAGGACAGTGACTCCATAGATTATGGATTAGATTAGATGGTTTAAGGCAGCAGGCCCAAGAGGACTTATATTTCTTTCCTTGAAACAGACGTGGACCAAATAGGGGCAATAGAAATCCTGGATAACCACGTCGCGGTCCCTGATTAAAATATACGGAAGCATCATCTACGCCCGAACGATGTGATTTCCTCTATTAAGCTGCCCCTGGTGGACGGTTGCGAATATAATTCAACGCTTAGTTGCCTCTGTTTAAGACATTAGCATCCTTTTTCTTCCTACCTAAAATGATAATCGCTTGCTTACCATCTAAACATATTTTTTGGGTAATATAAGGTTTAAGATTACATCCAGTGTTTTAAGCTTCCTGTTTACTAGCTTTTGTTTTGGAGTTTCAACATGCTATCTTCCAAGATACAGCGTTCAATATTCAATCTTTCCTTAATTTCAATTCTTTTAACTTTGCAAACAACTTCATTTTCCTTACCACTTATTCCAGAAATTAAAGGATTTGTATTTATAGAGAGTGAAGTAGGTAACCAGAACAGACGCCAATAGACAGTAAGAAATATGCTATAATGTAATATGTACAGTTTTATATTTCACCATAGAAATGTATTTTCATATTTAAGTTGGCTATTAAAAATATATTCCCATATTTGTAATAGCTAAAGCTGTTGGTAAAGTTGTTAATTAAGGATGGGACATCCATATAACATATATTTAAAGTTAAAAACTTTAAATCTTAAAACTGGTAAGAAGTTTTAAGTTGTTTTTATATGTTATTTGAATATAGTAAAAAGAAAAAGCCTCTTTTTATCATCGTGATAAACATTATGCTCCAAGCGCGTGGTTTTATTTTCTTAATAATTATTGTGTGTTTTATACTTGGACATAGTACTTATATCAAACCGAATAAAATGTAGGCAGTTGGCATATTTCATCTGACTGGATTTAGAATAACAGTAAAACGTAATTTTTATATAAGGTAAGAAGTTTGTATGCCATTTCTGGTTTCTAAAAACATCATTCCACGTTCAAAAGATTTGGAATCATTTGTTAAAATAACTCCCACCTGCTCCCACATTAGCTGCGGGACTCTATTGTGGTCACAATAACCTGGACATACACAATAGGCGGCTCTAATACATGAGTCCAACAGAGCTTAGATTTTCCATGTACAAGGAATGCATAATGATATATTGTTGCTTAAAACAGATCAAAAGAGACCTCGTTATAAGTACACTTTAATAAACATACTAAGACAAATTGTCATGATTTTTTTTTTATTGTTGCCATATTCACTTATGTTAAGTACTTAACTTAAGAATAACTTAATGGAATTAAGAATAATTTAGTTACTCTTAACTTAAGATTAACTACTTCATGTTAATAACTGCGCCATTCAGAATATAAATCTTCATGATCGATTATCTAAAAGATCGATTGGTTACAGTTTTTTGGAATTAGTGATACAATAACAGATTGAAGCAAGGGCTAAATTAAAAACAAAATGGCTAAATAGTTTTAGATGTTGAAAATCTTATCCAGTCAGAAAGAAACTCTTGATCAGCACACCATATAAGTTATCATTGCTCTTGTAAGCGATGACTATAATCGCTCAAATTAAATAAAAATTATTTTTAGCAAACTTTTTATTTATTTATGGAATTTACAACCGTATAAAAACAAATAAACATCTATTAAATATGATACATAGTAATACAATGACATGAGAACACTTGTAGAGAATCCACCCATTGGAAGCACTCTTATAAACTATATCAATTAGGAGATCACGAGGACACCTTGTTTTCAGACGCCTAGGAGAGTTATCAGAGATCGAAGAGGAACCCCAATCTGGATTAGGCCAATCGGAAAAAAACATTAAGATCTTTATGGATTATTTTATTTGTGACAAAGTAAGGAGCATTGAGGATTTTACCAAGGATTTTGAATTGTATTTCCATTTACGGTGGTTTAGTAGAGCCCCAAAGCTCAACTCCGGCGCAAAAACTACAGATTTAATTGGCTACTTCAAGATATTTTATTACTACATATAGGTGATAATAATTTATTTTTACTGAATTATAATATAATTTTAATTTGAAAAAGCTGATCGTGTTTCTCAATCAAGGTAAGAGAATACATTGATTTTAAAACCAGCTTAGCACCAAATTAGCTACTGCAGAATATTGATCTACTTAGCAATACAGTACAATACAAAACAATTGTATATATTTCAATTAGTATACAGTATTGAGAGAAAGGGGAACCACCTCCATAACATAGATACATTGTTATGATATAACAAGCGAAGTTTTAAAAAAGCAGGAAACTGAATGTTGTATTTAGGGTAGAGACGAAGATCAAATAAATAAGTCAATTTTAATACTATGTAGCTAGCAATCCAGAACTAGAAAAACTATTTAGTAAATTGTTACAAACCTTATACAGAAATAAAGAAGTCCCTAGTGAAAACCGAATGAATTTAGGACAAGAACAAGGTAGCCGCCAAGGGTTGGCAAAAAGGCCAAAAGGCCTACATACTGGACTAGTTCCCCCAACCAGAACCAGTATGCTCTGGATACCGGGTTCTAGTCCGGCTGTGGTAGGTAATTTTTTATTCTGTTACACAAGTCGTTAATCGATTCTGTATTTGGAAAACCTCTTGGGGCACACCCAGCCTTTATAAAGTGGGCCCTTGATCTCAGTGAAATAACCTCCATACACAATCGTTGCACAACCTAAAAAACTCAAGACCCTCCTTGGACTATAGTGAAACAAGTTTATGTATAAATGCATATGTTTAATGTTATATCATATATTAAAATATAATTTATTATACATTTAATTGAACGTTCACGTTTCAACCCAAACATGTGGGTCATCATCAGGGCATGTTTGCAGTACTGAAGTTGTTTAAGTAAATAGATGGGAAAAACGGTTTAAAAAGGGTTTGTGGGAAGGGTTTGTAGTTTTGAGAAAAGGGAAGCAGTTTAGCTCTGTTCTGGTGTTTGAAGTATTTTGCGAGAGCGCAGAACGCGCTGAAGAAGAAGATGGCGCATTAGCGGAGTGTAGAGTTTCAAATGGGCCTGGGTGAGATGTGTGTGAGTTTGTGTCAACGTACAAAGAACTCTGATGTGGTGGATTTGAGCGACGGCGTGTATTCTTGATGTTGATAGATGGTTTCAGTGATTGAATGAATTATTGAAGGAAGTTAGCCGACTGTACTACATATAACAGAAGATAAATAATCAGGAAGCAATCATTTTTGAGATTTTTTATTTTTGCCGACGTTTGATTGCCGAACGTTTAGTACTTGAAAATGTACAGTACTGCAAACATGCCCTTATAATGACTCACATGTTTGGATTGAAATTTCGGCAGCAATAAAAAATCTCAAAAATGACTGCTTCCTAATTATTTATCTCCCATTTCCATTTTTTTTATTCTATGGTGCTGGAAGAATATTTAATATTTGTTCAATTTTTTGTATTTTTTTATCCGTTCTCATGTTAAGACTTTTAAACGACAAATGAGAAGTAATGTAAAAAAGAACTGATCATGGAAATTCTAATAATACAGGATTTGATAATATTAAGGGATTACTCAATCAACGGTATAACCAGAGATAATTTAATCTCAAAAGGATTTATTTGGATATGGGATTTGATGATAATAGGAAATGGATCTAATCGTACGATGAAAGCCTTTGTATGTTCACATTGAAATCAATGCAATATTTGATCAGGTCATCCAACATCTGAAATCTCACGGATCCATCAAATGAATTAACTTTGGTCTACGAAAAATCATCCGCTCTTTCCGAAGGTAACAAAACTTGCATTCATGAATAAGAAGTAAGTGGCTTTTAGCCACTCTATTTTACATTAATATCAACAACAGTAAAGAAGAAAAAACAGAGAAAAATAAATGAACTAGAAAGAAAAGTTTTCGAAGAGTTAAAACTGTTTTGGAAGAAAGAGGGCAAGAGGGGAGGGGTATAATTTTAATCATGCTCAGCCGTTTGTTCAGAAGAGATTTTGAGTTCTCTAAGTTTTCTTGGAGGTGGAGGGTTATTTAATTCTGTTCCCTTCCAGGATGGCCTGGATTCTCCAGTAATTTTATATAGCTCTTCTACGAAAAAAAAAGTTTCCAAATCATGTTTCCTCGTTGGCGATGCCTTAAAACACGAACAAAAATAAAGCCATCCTAATACAAAGAAACTCTGTGTATATTTGCTCGAGGCACTTCCTCTCTTCTCAATTATTCATATTGAAATTATTTATTTATAGACCCTTATTAGATTTAAAATTTAAAATTTTCGACGGAAACGTCATGAATTTGAATACAACAGAACATTTCCTTGCATGAAGTAGGCAGAAGCAGCACAATAAACCAGGTTTACTGCAAATAAATTTGGGCTACGTAACCTCAACTAATATTGATTCCACACAAATTTAGCACTTCAGAACTACTGCTTATTTATTTAAACATGGACTTAACTTTCCTCACGAGACTTAGTGGACCAGTTCCAGAAACTTTGCTCAACTCCTCCGTCGTCGCCATGATTCCTAATTCGCAAAACAAGCATTAAACCAAGAAAGCATACTTAATGCTGAATCGTAGATAAACGGGTTATAATAGATTATTTGCTTTAAATGACATTAAACCTCATTTTCATCAGATATAATATTTTTTAGGTATGGTCTACTTGTATTATGTAATTTTTTTTATTAAATCGAATTTAAAACACGCTATTAAAAATATAATTTTGATAAAACTTATTCGGTCAGTGAATTATAAATTTTTTTTAAATTTTAGATAGGTTTTATCCTCATCGATGCAGCCTGGCAGGACTTAAATGGCGAATTTTCAAAAATTCTTTTACTAAATTATTTCTAATTTTGTTTATTAGAAATAATTAACCACTTCACATTATAATCTGGAATAAAAAAATATTTAATATCAACTATGGAACTACCTGTACAAAACTATCTACTATTAAACCAGCCTTAGCAGGAGTGCCTCAGGGGTCAGTACTCGCTCCTCTGTTGTACGTTGATACTCTGACCGCTACTTACGCGACGATACAACAATCTTGATAAGACATCAAAATTCAACATACGCCTCACAGACTCTACATTATCATCTAAAAAAATTCTACGACTGGTGCAAACTCTGGAAAATTCGACTAAGACAGATCACGACATATCACTTTTACCCTTCGACTTGAAACTTCTCCTGCTATTTACCTTGACAACATCCAAATTCTTCAGACAGACAAAGTCCAATATCTTGGACTGACCTTTGACAGAAGAATGACATGGGGCCCACATATCAAAACCAAAACGAAAACTCTAAACCTAAGACTACGACTATTGTACTCACTCCTTAAAACGTAGACAGAAATTGAATGCGTATAATTACCTACTTAAGCCCATTTAGACCTACGCTTCACAGATATACGGGACAGCCAAAAAGACTCACATACGTAAACTACAGACTTTTCAATCTAAAACTTTTAGGACTATCGCCAAGGCTCCGTGGTACTTCAGTAACATTACTTTACAGAAAGACTTACAGATGCCAACAGTTAGCGACCACATACGAACACACTATAAGAAATTTCATAATAACTTCGGACATACGGAAATACGGACTTCGGAAATACGGACATACCAACTTATTGATTCGAGGCATGGCCAAAACTAACATGCCCGATAGCACCCGAAGGAGGCTTAAAAAAAGCTGGATGAAGGATCTCCTCCACTAACTATAAATATTATATTCATGCCAGAAAGGAAGCCGCTGGGAACTTCTCTCCCTCACGCCTATTCCATGACCTATTAACTTTCTACATCTTGTCATCACACTCGCTGAATGTCGGAACTTCTGACAGGTGTGAGTTGAAGAGAGGTTATGCGAGGTCAAATAGTGATATCACATTTGTACTAATCTGATTATCTAATATCTAGTTTTCTGTGCTTATTTTCTTGTTTATTTCGTGTTTATTATCGTTCATTAATTTTCTAGTTAGTTTGTGTTATTTTTTGTATGTGTTTTGTTGTTATGGCTTAGTTTATTGTAAATATTACAAATAGCGAGGTTAGGAGTGGGACATTTCATTAACTTTCATACAGAGTAGATTCTTGTGAACTATTCTACAGTGGGTGGAAAGCACCATAGGAAGCCCTAGTGAAGAAAGTTTATTTACTTGCTTGTGTAGGAACAAATTTAGTAAGTATATAGAGTACTAGACTTTTACTTTTACCACTAGTGATTCCTGCTGTTCCGGCAAGCCCATTCTAATAAGACATTTAAAAGTGTATTAAGAGACCCCTTAAGGTAAATGAAAACAATTTCAGGTGAATATAGTACTTCATTTAGTTCTTTATTAGTTATAGTTTAAAAGTGGAAGGTTATAAATTGCAGATAACGTTATCTCAGTTATAATAAACCCTATGGTCAATATCGAGATGGAGGGGGTACAAAAGGAAGGAAATCTCTCAAGAGCAGTGGCAAAACGACCAAGGAGGGGCTCTTCCCATTTACCAGAGGATTTGGAAGAGACTAGTACTAAAAGCAAACTTTGCCAGGCTAAAGATATACAGGAGAGCATCTCAATGGCCATTGAAAATAATGGAAAAAAATTAAGCTCTAGTGTCCGAGACCAGATTAATATCAAGGTACAATGCCTTGTTGATATTATTGAAAATCAGGAAAAGTTGGAGTCTCGGCCATAGTTCAAAAGGCTATTTTGGACACGCTTTCGTCACAGAAGGTGCATGATGTATTGAAACAAATTTTAGTAGATAAATCTCCGCAAAAATATACCGATACACTCACCACGTCAATTGGAGCACCTCACCAAGAACCTAAACGTTCGAAGGAACCTCAGACACAAGCCGAAAAAAACATTAATCAGGCTGGACCCTCAGCTGCCTCTGAATCCTTCACGGTGGTGGTAAGTAAAAGGAAAAAGAAGAGAAACAACGCTACCAGCAAAAAAGAGCCTGATGCAAAGGAAAATCCAATCGACAAACAAGGTACAAAACCAAAATCAATAGCGGAAATAGTTAAATCATTGCCAGCTAAACCGACTCAAACGCCAAGACCTACATATGTCACTATCAGCGGAGTAGGCAAAACTCCGGTAGACATTATTAATGGCTTGCCATCGCCGGATGAAATAGGTGTGAAGGCGTCCATAGTCCGAGCGACAAAGGCAGGCTCTGTCTTGGTTCGCATGGATGATAGGTCCGAAGCCACCAAAGTAATCGGGTGGCAGGGGCTGCGTGAAAAAGGACTTCAAGCAAAACTTGCTATGAAGAAGAAGCCCAAGATGGAAGTAAAAGGTGTGCCTCAAAGCTGGACATCTATGCAGCTGTTGGAATTTCTATGGGGAAGAATATCTGAAAAATCGGGCGCCACAACACTTGTTCCTGATGACATTCGGCCTCTTTTCTCTTCAATAGCAAGGAATGGTTTTACTAAGAATTGGGTGATCGAAGTTCATCCAATGGTTAGATTTATACTCTTAGAGACAGCCAGCTTAGATGGAGGATGGTGGTCGATGTCCTTTAAAGACTACATCGACGCTCCACGGTGCACTAAGTGTCAGGGCTACGGTCATACTAAAGCAACTTGCCCAGCAGATGGCGTAGTCTGTATCTGGTGTGCAACTATTGGCCACATGCTTAAGGACTGCCCCCAAAAAAAGAGTTGACTGGTCCGACCTGTATAAACTGCGAGCGGGCCAATGTCCCATCTAGCCAACGGAAGCATAAGGCAGGCAGTCGTGAATGCCCTGTGCACTTAAAGTGGGCCAAGGAGGTGGCAAAAAAGACTTTTTATGAATAGAATCACCATCCTCCAACTGAATATGGGCCGCCGACGCATCGTGGCAGATGAACTTCGAGCTCTCTCCCAGCGATTCGACGTCATGGCGGTCCAAGAACCATGCTGCCGTGGGAACATGGTCACGGGGTTCGGCCTCGCATCGAGGGTTATCGCCCTGAGCAGTGGAGAGAGGAGGCCCAGGGCTGCCATAGTGGTCAATAACCCAAACCTCGATGTGATGGATCTGAGGCAGTACACCACGCCGGATAATGTCGCTTGCTTCATCAGGTGGAGTAACGTTACTTTTACGCTTGTATCGGCTTACCTACCTGATGGAAATGATATTAACGAAGACATATCCGCCATGGAGATGATCACAGCTTGTTCTCGAAACGTGATCATATGCTCAGATACCAACTCCTGGAACACGGTTTGGGGGTCCAATCGAACAAATAGAAGGGGTACTAAGCTCGGTGATTTCATATCTAGGAGTCAGCTAGTAGTAATTAACGATCCTTCTGCCATCCCTACATTCTCTAGTGCTAGGGGACAGAGTTGGATTGATGTGACTCTGGCATCACCGCAGCTGGCTAACCGCATCACCGATTGGGCCCTCGGATCTGATACGAGTTCCGACCATCACTCAATAGTGTTTAGTGTCGTAGAAAATGCGACACTTACAAGTTCCCACGGCATAACTAAAGGCTATATTACAAAAAGAGGAAACTGGAGTGCCTTCCGGTCCACGTTAGAGGGAAAACTCGTTGACAATGAATGGGATGCGGCGGAGACGGATCTGACTGATGACCTAGATTACAGAGTCTCCAGGATAACAGATATCATCTGTGATGCTGCAGAGGAAACCCTCCAGCACCGGAAGGCAAGAGCTCGACCAGTCCCATGGTGGACGCCGGCCCTCACTATTATGAAGAGAGAACTCTACAAGGCACGGCGGTCGTACCAGAGGTGTAGTTGTGACGAGAGGCGCACTACACTTCGTGACGAGTACAAGTCTAAGGCCAGGACATACCGAAACGAAGTGCGGTCACTAAAGCGGAAGTCTTGGGACGAGTTTATCGTCGAGGAGTCATCCAAGAACCCCTGGGGTATCCCTTACAGAGTGGCCCTGGCTAAGATGAGTCCACAACAGGTGATTGCTGCAATGAAGAGCGGCGATGCCCAGGCGACCACTCTGGAGGAGACGGCGAAAAATTTCATTATAGAGACCTTCCCCAGAGATGATCCATCCCAAGATGACGAGAGAGACGCGTTTATTAGACGCACTACGGTATGCCCACCCGGTACAGACTTGTGCCCACCCTGGGACATATGGGATCTCCGTACTGCCGTGGATAGACAAAGGCTTGGTCGTGCCCCAGGTATTGACAATATTGATACGGCAATCCTCCGAAATAGTATTCCCTACATTGAAGATCAACTCCTGGCAATATTCAATGATTGCTTAGATAGGGGCTACTTCCCAAAAAAGTGGAAAATTGCCGATCTCAGACTTATTTACAAGGGAGGTGACAAGGATAAACAAATGGCAAAGTCTTATAGGCCTATCTGTCTCCTCCCTGTTATGAGTAAGGTGTTGGAGAACATGATGGTCACGAGCCTACAGCCTATTTTTTCGAGAGCTTCCCATCCACGGCAGTATGGATGTACCAAAGGCAGGGGAACTGCAGATGCCCTGCTGAGAGTACGCCATGACGTTGAAGAGAAGGCGGAGAAGTATGTCATGCTCCTCTTGTTTGACATCACCTCCGCCTTCGATAGCGTATGGTGGCCAAGTGTACTCCAGCAGCTGCAGAAATACGAGACTCCTAGCAACTTGTACATTTTGATGAGAAGTTATCTCCAGGATAGAACGCTCCGAATAAGAGGTAATTTCTACGAAGTAGAAGATAGTATGGAGAAAGGCTGTCCACAGGGCTCTGTCCTTGGCCCTGCTCTGTGGAAACTTGTCTTCGACGAGTTGCTGGGTGTGCTCGAAGAAGAGCAGTTCTCCGCCACAGCTTTTGTGGATGATTTAGCCGTTGTGGTGGCGTCGAACAGCAGAGCCAGGTTGAAAGAAGAAGCTGAGCGGTGCGCCAACCTGATAGAAAGATGGTGCGAGATGAAGAAACTGCGGATGTCAGCTGCTAAAACACAGGCTATCCTCTTGAAAGGCAAGACTGATAGGGCTCACCCTATTACAATGATAATCCAAGGATCGAGAATTCGTCCGAGTGAGGTTGTCACCTACCTCGGAGTCAGAATAGGAAGAAATTTCAACGTGTCACCTCACTTGGACTATTTGAGAAGTAGGGTGACCCTAGCGCTTAATGGACTCAGTCGTATCGGGGGTGCATTTTGGGGCCTCAGATACCCAGCGACTAAGACAATTTATAAAGGTGTAGTTCTGGGTATTCTGAGGTACGCGTCCCCAGGTTGGTTTCTGCATCTCTCGCACCACCAGAAGAGGAGGTTGGCTTCGATTCAGCGGACGGCTCTGCTGCGCGTCACCAGAGCTTTCAAGACAGTGTCTCATGAGGCAGTACAGGTCCTGGCAGGAGGTGTTCCTCTCGACCTCCTGTTGCAGGAAGACATGTTAAAGCACCAGCTTTCAAGAGAAGGCTCGGCAGGTCTACCAGAAAATCTCCGTGAGAAGATTAACCAACAGCCAGGTAGATGGAAAAAGATAATACAAGAGTACACCCTTGACGAATGGAACCAGCGATGGGTAACAACTCCGAAAGGAAGTACTCTTAGAAAATATTTTCCCACCATCGGTTCCCGGTTAGCAGCAAAATGGGTGGAACCTGGTTATTGGGTCTCCCAACTACTCACTGGACACGGGGGCTTCCGAGCAAAGCTCTTCCAATTTGGAAAGAATATCGACCCCTTGTGCCCCAGTTGCGGAGTCCCAGAGACTGCCGAGCACATTGTCGTAGCATGTACTGCCTATGAGGCACAGAGAGCAAAACTGCTCAGGGAAACCGGTCTCTACATTTTGACTGAAAGGGAGCTCCCTCAACTCATGAGTGAGGAAAACTATCCTCATTTTATAGATTTCATTGCAAAATGGAAATCCATTATAGGCCCAACTCATTTCTACTTGGGAAGAAGAGGAGCTGCATCGCCTGGAAGGCCGCCGGACGGAGTAGCAGAAGAAATCCGTGACCAAACTTAGAAGAAATGTAGTCGAAATATGGACCCAGTCTATAAATATTGTTTTTCTAGCAGCAGTGTGTTGTTACGCGGAAACGCTTAACATCTCACTGCTGCTAAAACCCGTATTGCCTATCAGGCACGGCAGGGATGTAAATAAATAAAAAAAAAAAGGTGTGAGTTGAAAAATTAAGTTAGCAAAAAAAAAATAAATTCAGTTTTTATAACGGAATATAAGAAATTTAAAATAACATATTTAGAAATATAAAGATTTTTAAGGTAATTTATGATTTCCTTCATCTTACTCTAAACAAATTGAATGAAGTTATGCCCCTTCGGTTAAATGTTGCCTGATTAATGTATTTAAAAAAATTTGAAAGAATATTATATAATGATGTAGAGTTGGTTGACCGTTGATATGATATGAGAAGGAATTAGTCGAGGGTGCGGTCAAAAAAAATAAAAAAAATTAAAATATATAAATAATTTTAATTTATATACGTCGGCAAAAATTAAAATTATTTATATATTTTAATTTTTTTTATTTTTTTTGACCGCACCCTCGACTAATTCCTTCTCATAATATTATATAATATTTACAATTTCTGTAAAATTTAGCATTATTCATAACGTGCGGGATCAAACATAGCCATAAATGTTTATAAACCAGTCCCATTAGGATTACTAACGCTGGAATGTATACTGATAATTTATATGAACAAAAATTGAGAACTATATATGTATATATAGTTCGATCGTCTAGGTTATGCCGCTTAAGTCAGAGAGGCTCGATACTAAAGGGCAGCTTTGAACCTGAGAGTATTTACTCATCTATAATTGCTACTGCTAGGTTTGATGTCGTTCTCATATAGTTTACTTAGTTCTAAACCAACATTGCTCCTATCGGACATTAAATAGCACACGCTACTCAAATATCATAAGATATACATGAGTGCGTGCGCGTCTGTCCAAATAAAATGTCAAAATAATAAATATTGCCATCGTTAGAGCGAAAATGTAATAATGAACGTCAGATGTCGCTAACAAATTTTTTAAATATCTTAGTCATCAACACTTGTATTGCAGATCGGTTAATGCTTATTTAAGGGCGATCTTTACTCAAATTTTTATTTTAAGCATTCATTTTATGAAGATCAGGATTTTTACCAATGACTGAAAAAAAAATAGGATGGAATCAAAGTAACAATTAGGTAGAAAAATATGATCACATACTATGACCAATGTCACATGTAGGTGCTCTCCAACTAACATTTCGCAAAATATGTATCTACAAGAAAATGAAATCATTTTCGCTATAAATCACAGTATTACATTCTAATACATATTTAACTAATATCATTAATTGATAATGCTGTTATTAATATAAATCTGTAATATTATTATAGAAAAATCTTCGTATTTGTTGGTTGATAATTGTTAAGTAAAAATATTAGTTGCAAATTAAAGAGAAGTTGGTTGGAGTGTTCAGTCAAAATAAAAACTAAAGCTAAATAAATTATATTTATTTTTGCCGACGTTTCGGACAAAAGTTAAGGTCTTCATCAGGGCTGATCTCACAAAAGGTTGTAGTAATATCAATCCTGAACTTTTTGCCTAAACGTTGGCATAAATAAATATAAATATATTGAAGAGAAGAATGGTTGGGATGATCAGTCAAAAAAGCAAATTGCAAAAATAAATAAGTATATTTATATTTATTTTCTCCGACGTGAATCCTTGCTGAATCCTTTCATTTGACCAGCCCTGATGAAATTCTAAACTTTCGACCGAAACGTCGGCAAAATTAAAAATAAATATACTTATTTATTTTTATAATTTTTTTTTTTTTTACTGATCATCCTAACTATTCTTCTGTTCAATTATTCTCTACAATCAACCTTCAATCAACGAAAATAAATATAATTTATTTGACGTAAGAAAAAACACGGTTATTTTTACAGTAACCTTTATGTATCTTTTGAATCAGATGTCCATAGCCCAGATTACGACTATCTTAATCAAGAACGTGAAGTACAATAGAGGTCCTCTCTCCTCCAATAATGGAAAAACACAAACAATGATTGAAAAAATATATGTAAAGAACGAAATCCAAAAATGGATGGAATGAGTTTTGAAAAGGTGAATATGAGAGCGAAAGCCCCAAAAGCCAAATAAATGAGATTATAAAAAAGAAGGGTGTTTATTCTTACTTCAAGTATAATTACAAAATCTACCTAATTGATATAACTTATTTATTTTTACTTTGCATTTTGACTGAACATTCCAACCAACTTATTTACAATCATTTACTACAATCATCCATCAATCCATTATTATTAGTTGTGAAGTTCGCCTGAGAATTGAGTCTGAAAATGAACATCTTTATATAGAATAATCAACTTTATTGTGGGACAAAGGCCCTTAAGAAGAACAATATTGATCATAAAAATTAACATTAAATCTGGTCAAAATACTTATTACTATAAAAGAAGAACTTAAACATAAGTAATAAAAGAAGTATTTACGTAGCCATACAGATATATTAAAGAAAAATATGAGCAATAAGGTCACAATACTACAAAATAGCTGCTACAAACAATAAAGTAAGAAATAACTAAACGAAATTGGAAAAGAGCGATAAATTACTTTTGCAGGAAAACCATTGAAGTAATAAAAAAAAATCTGGTGTGTCTACTCACACGACTTTCCTACCTATATCTTTACGTATGTTCATAAAGAAACAAAAAAGAATTGAACTTGATACATTTTCCTGAAAATTGATCAAACATAAGATTTGAATACGATTTACAAATAAATCGTTAGTTTATCAAAATAAACGAAAGCAATGTAAACCGGCTTAAGATAGATCAGTGTAAAAATTTCAATACTTCCTAATATTGCTGATCAAAAACTTTTTGGCATAGCTTAGTATTGACAAACAATAATTTATGTTGAAAGTATAGGAAATAGTGAAGGTTGTGTGATGCGGGCAACAGATTTTCTTTTTCTTAATTTCACTTAGTCATCTTTATTCTCTCATTCACCCCTTTCGACACCAGGGTATGAAACCGTAATCTTACATTGGAAATTGAATAGCTGTAACTTGGTTAATAGTTGTCCAAAATGAACGATTTTTATATGGCTTTGTAAGGAAGTTCATTAGCTTTCAAACGACAGGCTAAACGCCGTATTCGATTCCGATGATTTTTTTTTGTTTTGTTGGTAATTTAATTAACTTTCAAAAGTTTTATTATAAATTTTACCGTATAATATATACTTAGGGAGTTAGGCCCTATATCATTTTTCTTTTCTTTATAATTTTTTTTCCTGGTTTTGTTTTGGAGAATTTAATCTATATACGAAAATTGAAAGAACAATGATTAGAACATTATAGGAAAGTTTCATCAAAATCGTTAGAGCCGTTTTTCGCTACAGTCTATAGAAAAACATGTTTTACATTTATTGCACGCAAGATATTGCGCATGGAGCACCGAATTTCTGTCACAGCCATCAGTAGTCAAAACCCTACAAAACAAAAAAAGAAGCAACAATATCGGTTTAGAAGTTTCCGAGAAAATCTTGGCATAGACAGACAGACAGACAGACAGACCAATAGCTAAAAATGTGTTTTTCGGACTCAGGAGGGTCTGAAACGTATAGATCCGTCGAAAACCGCATGTCGGAAATTTAACCCGATTGCAATACTTTCCTTACCTAGTATAGGTAGGAAAGTAAAAAGATAAATATTTACAATAAATGATTTATATTTGTTCCTTAATATGTTCAAATGAGTACTTATAACGGTATTACAAAAATTAGAAAATTGTGGATTGATGGTTGACTGTAGTGAATAATGAAGAAGGATAGTTGGGATGATCAGTCAAAAATAAAAATGGCAAAAATAAATAATTATATTTATTTTAACATTTGCCGACGTTTCGACCCGATGTTCAGGCCTTCATCAAGGCTGAGAAAACAAAAAGAAGCAGATAACAATTGGTATGAGAAACATAAACAATCTTTGTAAAAAAAAAATTAATAAGAAGAAGATAAGTGAACATTAGAGTAAAATAAAGTAGGTAGAATAATGACAATAACAAGAACTAAGAAATAAATAATAATAACGGTTACAGAGTGTGCACTAATGGAGTAAACATAATCAAAATAAGATAACATAAGTACTAAAACGGTAATCTCAGAAATGTAAAACAGACAAAAGGAATATGAAGTTATAGTAGAAATAAATATAAATAGAAAAGTTGAGAAAACTTTTCTCAATATTTTTTCTCAATAAATAGAAAAAGAATAGTTAAATAGAAAACTGAGATATTGTGAAGTATATCAAAATGTACTGACTACGTTTAAGGGAATACAATTAGAAAAGTCTTATAATCTATATTAGTGTTGTCCAAAATCGGTCTTGGTCTTACAAAGTGCAAGACCAAGACCAAGGCCGCTTAACTGTTGCAAGACCAAGACCAGGACTGGTAAAAAAAATCGATTTTAAAAATAAAAATTAAGGCAAAATAGTTACTAATACTTGACAATCTTATTCACTATAGGTTAATAATGGGTATAACCAATATACTTATGCATTGAACTCCTCTTATTTTTCTTTCAGGTTTAGTTAGATTTCTCCTATATAAAAAATTACAGTAATATCTCTATAGTAATAGAACAGTTGTATAGGAACAGTTCGGTGAGATTTTTAATTGGTGCCCCGAGATACTACCATGTCCCTCACCTGAGTTAGAGTGGCTCTTCCCCTCCAATCGAAGACAATATTTCCTAGGTACATTCCTCTATCATATCATCAACAATCATCGTCCTTCTTACGAATACAACCTTCTCCAATCAAGTCCTCAGTCCACTCCCTTTCCACAAGATCTCGACCTTCCGACCATTACATTCCTTCTCACAGATCTGCCTCGTTCCAAAACTCCTTCATAGCTCACTCTATAATATAAGATAAACGCTCTGTTAATTGGAATTCCCTACCTATCAAAATTCGGCATTCTTCATCGCTGTCTACATTCGAAACCCTCCTATTCCAATTCCTGTCCCACAAACAGTCAGATAGCCGCTTTTATGTAAAATTACATATTATTCATAATAATGTATTTACATATAGCTCATAACTGAAATACTTATTAGCAGATTCGACGTTATTTTTTTTTCAACAAAAACACTGAGTTTCCTGGTAAGAAGATTGTATTTTTTCTAAAAGTGCATATTTATATTTTACAATTGTACGTAGTTTTAAGTGTCTTGGCAAGGTTTCAAGAGTTTTGTATATAGATTTTTTTAATTATTTTATTTTGTATATAGTATGTATAACTAATATTTTCTTTACTGATTTAGCTTTACCTTTACTTTTTATGTATATTTTTATTTGGCCAAATATAACATTTTAATTTTTTGTTTTTCTGAAGGGACTTCGTCCCAGAATAAAATTATTTACTATTCTATTATATTCTAATAAGCTAGTAAGTAACTGCAAGACTGTTGCTAGACTCTTGCGCAAGACTCGTCTCGGTCTCGCATTTGGACAACACTAATCTATATACTGATACGTAGATTGATAGGAGAAAAAAAAAATATTCCTGGTAGCTTACAGGCTGTTAACGCCACAGCGTTAACTTATCTTATTTTTACAGTTAAAAACGCCACAGTGTTAATTCAATTTATTCTACACTTAACTAGTTTGATTAATTGTTGATTTGTTTTATTTTAGAAAAGTGAAATCAATTAATAATATGTATATTTATGTAAAAGATAGGTGTATATTAAGTATTATAGGCCCATAGCTTATATTGTTTATATTAAATAAATCAATAGTCGATACTTGGACTACTAACATGGATTGTAGTAGCACTAGCTATAAAGTTCAAGTCATAAGGCGGTAGAATTGACAATAGACAGTCTGACTCTGCCCGCCACTGAGCTGAGTACTGCCAACTTCAACACTGCCCACTGCAGTTCTACTCTGAAGAGACGTACTTCTCTCGTCGTGCTCGCCGCTGCTCTTTATATATATATACATATAAATTTCATATTGGGACTTTAGAGAAGTTGTTTTGTTTTTTTATTTTTTTTTAAAATTACAATTTGGGCCATAGAAATAGTTTTTATTTATGATCAAGCATGAAAATGTTTCATTAATATTGTCACTATTGTTTGTTCAGCTGGTCTTTATTTTATGCTAGAAGTTTGTTATGTTTTACCTATCTAACAAGTGTAAAATTGATTCATTTTGTTTTTATGTTTTCAATATTAGATTTCGTAAATGTTCCAAAATAAATGTTTGAATATACAGTCCACTTTATTTCTTTTTCTTTTATTAAAACACAATTAAATAGTTCATTTGAAGTTTGACATAAACTAAGAGGGAGCTAACATAGGCTTTATTTGTAAGTTTGCTCTCTTCTTCTTTTTTTGCAAGAATCAATTGGAAATATATTCCAGCCTTTTTTGTTAAGTCGTTTAATTCTCTTATATATCCGGTTTTGCTGTATTGTTTCATATGGTATTTGGTATTGTCCAATATTGTACTTTTGCTATTTGTAAAAAAACAAAGTCTCTGATAATTATTATAACGCTTATTTGATGTCTATCAATTCGGCTTTAACATTAGATGGACCGTGAGATATTGTGACTGAGAATGGTCAGCAACCAGACAAATGTTTCCACTTTGAACGTGTAAGATTGGACTTGAATATTTTTATCTGGATTACTATTGCTGTAAGATAAGCCAGTAAGGGATGGATTGTGATTATGGATCTAGATGGAGATGATCTGTTTGGAATGAGTGTGTAAGGAAGGTGTGCCATCTTGAACGTGCCGAGACTTCTGTATAAGCTTATTATACCGGACACGTCTCCAACCGCCTCTGATAATACTTTACATCTACCGTCTCTTCGCCTAATATTTTATAATCTAATAACATTATTACCATCTCCCAATAAAATTATGGGGCATGATTAGGATACCGCGGAACGTGAACAAGCAGAAAGTCCCCGTTCTTATTTTATATTCAGGTAGAATATAATATAATTTAATACACCTGTGTTGGGCTTACGTGATCTGAGAAATACGTTTTTGAGGTAAACCTCCTCAACTCACTTTTCTTTTACCTTCCCAATATTTCGACAGTAAATTAAAAACACGCAAAAAAAATAACAGGTTTTTTCATAAATGAAGAACGCACAGTATGTGTCTAAAAAAAAAAAGTTGATGATTTAAATAAATTGAACATAAAGCTAAATCACCAATTAAAACAAAGGGCACTGTCGTTTCGTTCCAGCAAGGAAAGAAGAAACTACCATTAAAATTCGAAATAAAAAAAACTGTGAAAACAAACTTTCTAAACAAATAGTTTATATAGGAATCACACTTGACAGACATTTAAACTTTTCGGCACACATTTGTAAACAAATAAAAAACATCAAACAAAAAACTTACAGACTAAAACATCTATTATATTTCACAAGCATTTCAAAGCTTTTAAAAGTAGTAATATATATATATATATATATATATATATATATATATATATATATATATATATATATAAATAATACGACCAACACTACTTTATGGCATCTCGTTGTTTTCATTTATAACAAAGTCCACAGAAAACCGTCTTCACTCATTTCAAAATGGATTTTGCAAAGGTTTAAACCGACAGTTCTTCAAGAGGAATTAAAAATATCCAAAAGTAAATTATTTCATAAATAAAAAGAATTCCAAATCTTATGAATCAGTGAAAAATATTAGAAATTCATTACTCAACCAGCTTAAGCCTCCTCAATCTCCTAAAAGTTAATTTATCTTTAATTTTAATGTAAGTTCAACACAAAAAGAAGGATGAGCCCCTTCGCATTATTATAAATTATAATTATAAATAGACAAGAAATTATTATGAGAATATATACCTCTTTTAAATACAAAATATGCAGTAGAAGGAAAATATTTAGTCCAAAGAACGAATCAAAAAGGAAATTGAAACTTCCAGTTTTTTTAAAATATTTTTTTTATAAAAAGAATATAACTGAACTAAGACACACCATAACTAAAAATAACCACTATATTTCCAATATACTCATCCCTTCTTAAAATGCACAACGTGCAGTAAAAGAAGTCATGTTTAATTCTCGTCCTACCCTTAGTTCTCAACACCACATCCTATGGGGTTAATAAAAAGAAAGGGGGGTTTGTAACTGAATAATTAAAAGTAAACTTAATTGCTACTTTAATATAGACATATTAATAGGTAATATGACCCTAGAAAAAAGTATTTAAAGATTTGAGAGAAACATATTCCGCATGATAACAAGAGCAATTTGGGATCAAAGTACCAGTGAATGGAGAAAAAGCACCAATAAAGAACTGCTTACAGAGGCTAATAATATCTTTACTGATATACTATAGTTGTGTGCCAAATATATAAATCGGGCGGGTATCGAAAGTATTACATGCACATAATGCGGTATTTTGTCGCAATTCGATCCGAAAAGAAGAATAGTTTATATTATATCCAGATTATACTATGAAATATATTTTTTCTATATTATTTAAATATATTGGGATTAACAATGATGATATTCGTTTTTCCTTTAAATATCTTTAATAGGTATTTTCATTTAAATCGAGAAATGTATTTTTTTCCTCACTATTCGTCCCTCTATAATGAAAATATAGTATAAATTTTAATATAATTTTTAAATATATTAGTTTATTATAATAATATGTAAATACATAGTTTTGTTTAATGGCTATAAGGAAAATAAATGTATTTAAATATTTGATATAAAAAAAAATTGAAAAATAGATTCTATACCAGAGATGTATAAGGTAAGGTAAGATTCAATACCGGCGGAGGAAACGATAATTTTCAAATAATTACAAATTATTTATGAAATGTTTGCATACATATTGAAGTGAACCGCGCCTGCGTCGCATGGTAACCGTCTGCATGGCCGATATTTGAAATTAAGAAACCGACCTTTTACAAACTTCATTATTCTTCTAGAACTATTTCGTTAATTCTCCGTGTAGTGATTTTTGGTTTGAAACGATTAAGTTAAACGAATAGTAAGTAAGCGGAATGGTAATTGGCGAAGAAGGAAAAATAGTGAGCTGTTAAGGCTCTGCAAGGAATGAAGCATCTCTTCGTATATCAGGACACCGAGGCTTAAGTGGATTGGCCATGTAATGAGGATGAGCGAGGAATGAGTGGCTCATAAATTGTACATTAACGTTCCGCATGGTGTGCGCCGTAGTGGTAGGCCGAAGGGCCGACGGAAGGATGCTGTGGGGCAGGATATGCGATAACTGAGGATCACTATTACCCTTACAGAAGATGGAGAGAGATGGTTGGCGGCTATTGAACAGGCAAAGGGCAACTTGATGCACTAGCGGATCCAGGAATTAATTTTGGGGAGGCTTCATCCCTAAAGCTTTTGTTTTCATATATATATATATATATATATATATATATATATATATATATATATATTATATATATATATATATATATATATATATATATATATATATATATAAATATATATATATATATATATATATAAAACGATAATTAAATTGAAAAAAAAGAAAGAAAATAACCACCTATATGACATGGTGTTTAAGTGATTCTTGAAGTCCCATTAAATGTAATTACACGAAAAATGCTACTTTAAGAGATAATTTTTAATGTTTTTTTTCTATAAAACATTTTACCATTTCGGAGAGGGCCCTCAGCCCGCAAGCCTCTCTTCCCCTCATAGATCCGCCAGTGACTTGATGCGCCTGTTGTGGCAATAAAAGAATAAGAAAAAACCTTTACTTGAGAATTTGCTGCGAAAAAAATTTCGGTTATACTGAAACTTATTAAGAATTAAAGTTTTTTTTCTATTTCAAGCCCAGAATCCATATTTTTTTATCAGAACGCATTGCTATACTGAATAGATGTGGGAGGATAAGAATTATTAATGAATGTTCTCCACAAGTAGCCATGGTATGGTATCAAGAGTTTGATGTGGTTAAAACCAGATTATATTGTTGAAGAAAGTAAAACTTGGTCTCCATACTCCAAAAAAAAAAAAAAAAAAAAAAATACTTTGAAAGAAACATGTTGGTGAAATGCCATTAATCTAGCCGACCGTGGTCCCTTGGAGAAAGGGATTGTCGAGTCTTTATTCGCCGTGACTTGTTGGCAGGATAATACCTTATCTTGAAAAACGTTCTGTTTTGAATATGCCCCTATCGCATCGCCTGTGAAAAATCGCCTGCACTGGGACGGCTATAAGAAAAGGAGGAGACGGAAGTTAATATCTGGAGGAGTTGAGCCGTCATAAATAATAGAGAGAAGAGGCTGAGCTTGTGATTTAGCCAGTGCCGATCTGGGTCGCTCTCCGCCGGCCTCGCACTATTTCATATAGTCTCTGTAATGAACGGTCACCCTCCCCTCCCCCCACCTATCCACCCCTTCACTATTATATTATGAGTACCCCTCGTACGCCCCAATAGTTAGGAATTATTTCTCAGTCAAAGACCGGTATTGAACAATATTGTATAACTTTTGTTAAAATTAGAGCTACCATATTTATTTTTCCTATTTCTCATATTTAATTAAATCTACCACTATACTATATACACCGTGTCCCTTAAGTAGAAGAAAATATTTATAGGTATGATAGCTGATCTCAAGAGCTAAAAAAAGTTTATATAAAAGTTTATTTTTTTATTTTTTATTAATCGATATTTACAACTGTATTATAAAAAAAAAATACAACTCGTATATGTGCACTCAGGAATATAATAACATGAAATTTCTTGTTGAGAAACTACCACTGACAACACTCAAATAATAAATTTGCACAAGAAGATCACGAGGCCACCTTCTTTTCATACACCTCGGAGGGTTATCAGGGATCGAGGAGGAAGCAAGGTTTGGGACGAGAGGTTTCGGATGGTTCTGAAGTTTGTTATGGAAGGATAGGTATCTGGATTGGGCCAAATCGAAAACATGTGGAACATTAAGGTCTTTATGCATGATTTTATTTGTGACAAATAAGGAGCATTGAGGACTTTACGAAGTATTTTGGATTGTAAGGATTGGATACGAAAGGAATTCGTACTATACCTGTAAAACATATAAAATTTTAGGCAGACGAATAATCATGCCGTATAAATGTTCTGTGTACGTTGAAATGTATAATTTATGTAAATTTAATGAAGCATTTCTCATTCAATCATTATATAAACTATTTTGTATATGTAAATGCACGAAATATTGTTCATTTGTTAGCCAGTAAAATTTAAAGAAATGAGCATAGGATAAGAACATATTATTTGACTTTATTATTTTCCTACGTGTAAGCCACTTCTGGAGTTTGAAGTTTGAACGGTCCCTCCTGACTCATCCTGTAAGTGTGGATGTTATTTAGATGAGAATTTAATAAGTTGATAGAAAGTATAAGGACTTACATGCTTAACAAACAATTATGATTTGGTGTGAACCGATTGGTGTTGCATTTTCCACTCACAGAAAGTCAAATCTAACCATTTTAAAAGTTGAACGGCTTCTTGCCTAAGGATCCAATACCACCCAACTTAATGAAAAAGCCCTTGGAACAGTTTGCCCGAGACCGACGGATGAAGTGGAAAAAGTCTGCCTTGTCTTTAATATTCATTCAGGGGCGGGCAAACTTACCAACCTTCTTCCATCGTCAGCAAAGTGGGCTCCGTATTCTGGCCGGGGGCCCAAAACTTACCAACTCTCCTCCCCCCTCCTTTCCACTGTGGTGACTTTCCCATTTTCACTCAACATAATTTTGTAACAATTTATAGTTAAGGAATTTAAAAATTTATTTAACAAGAGAGAGGGTCTCGTTATCAGATTATTTCATAACTATATTTACAAAGACATGGGAAATCACAGTTTATCTAAAATGTAATGCTATATTTTTTCTATCATATATTGTACATATCTAATAATATAAGGGAGCGGGGTAGCTCAGTGGGTGAGCACTGACTTCCAAACCTCTATGTCCTAGGTTCGAGTCAGGATAATGACCAGTAATTTTTCATTAGCCGTGGATCGACCATGGGATCGGGAGACCCTCCTGGGGCACACCCAGCCTCTATAAAACGGGTACCCTTAATTAAAAAATAATTAAGAGGGAAACCTGGGGGTTGAGCGTGATATCGCCCCATCACCTTCCTGCACAACCGTTGGTCTTGTAACAGTACTTCCTCACATTGTGCTGAAGCCAAGACCCTTCATGGGTTGTAGTGGTACAGGTTTTTTTTATCTAATAATATAATTGTTTCATTAGATTCATCTTTGGAGTCCCAGACGCACCCACGCCTCTAGTTGGAATGCTTAGTTGAAATGGCTCTATCCAGTTTTCAAATGGCAATATTTCTTAAGTGTAAAGCTTTTCGAAACTTCTACAACAAAAATGTCTTCTTGATTTGTTTACTCTTTTTTAGTCTGTTTAATAACCAAACACGAGATCTCTGTCCACACATCTGTATATTATATCGCTCCTCAAAAAACATTAAAAATCCTTTATAATGCGGAATATCTTGTTTTGGAATGCCTTATGCCATGGAGAAGTGTAAGGACAAATCAACAAGATATATGTATATATTAAATATACTTATACTGTAATAATTGAAAAATAAAATGGAGTATAAGAGAAAGCCACACGCTAGAAGTTAAAAACGCTGCAAATTATTCCACAATGGTTTATTATTTCCAAACAATTATACATCTAAAGTAACATTACCTTCCTAGTTACAAGGAAAAATAAATAAAAGGTGATTCCAATTATTGGACTAAACCTTTTTTTTTTAGTCATTAGTAATATGCTGAAAAAAATAGCATTACTTCAGTAACACATTCAAAATTTAAAAACCAAACAATGGATATAACATTTGGAGTAGAACATATTAAAAAAAACTGGAGACCATATCTTTGCTCCTAATTGTCCGATTTCAAAGATTTTTTATTTGTTTTTAGGAAATTTTGTAAACTTTTTAAAAACCATACACTATCGACACAAAAGTGTAAACTTTTTGAGTTATTCGGAATTTAATTTTACCATCCCTCGTAACTTTTTTCCAGCTTCTTTTCGTTGAAGTATGTTATATAGATAAATTTAAAGGGGGTAGAGAAAATGACTAGCGAAGATTAATAGAAATAGCTACATTCGTTTAGGCGCTACAGTCTATAGTAACGCAGGTTTTTTCGGCCGCCATTTTGAAAGTAAAAGACAGATAATAATGTCGATGAAGGAGGATCATCCTCGAGTGACCTCTGATTTTATATCCAAATTAGAAAAAAATCGGTCCAGTAGTTTTGGAGAAAATGCGCTGACGGCGGACGTACAAAAATATGTTTATTCGTTCTTCGAATTATACGCATCCTGAAACGTGAAACCTCAAATTTTGGGAGTGGCTTTTGAATTTTTTAGTCGATCACAATGGTTGATTATTGAAAATAATAAACCAAAAAAATCTTAATAAAAGGGTTAATAATACGAAATATAAATTATAAATAATAGCTTGTTTAAAGAGAATGGAATGCTGAACATTTACCTCGCTTACAGTATACAGGTTCGATTTTTAGTTTCTGAGATATTTTAATCTAGATCTTCCATAAAACTCGTTATCTGGTTTTCGGCACTATTTTTTCTTGTTGCCTCATTAACACGGCGTCTCGTTAAGGTACACTTTTGAATAATATCTCATTACAAAGAGGATGAAATCATAAACATTTTCCTAGCTTACAATATTCAGGTCCGATTTTCAGTTCTAGAGGTATTTTAATCCAAATACAAAAAAGCTAATATTAATCAACTCCAGCCGACTTTACACATCGAAACTTGACGGCTCAATCTAATTTACTCTCCACAAAAAAGTGCAAAACGCACCTAAAGAATATTTCACTTAAAAAAAAATTGAATATCTTATCCTTATATACAAAACCTCATCTTTAACTTGATTTTAATATCAGTTATTTTTTCGTCTCCTAAGCAATCAATCTTTCGAATATATGTAAGAATTAAATTTTCGTATTTTAGTGCTGTCAGACATATTTTACTGTTATTTCATAGTTACCTGTTACCTATTATCTATATTGTTTATCAACGAAAATATGTTAGCATACTGATATTTATATATATATATATATATATATATATATATATATATATATATATATATATATATATATATATATATATATATATAGTTTACTGTTAAAAAAATATTTTCATTTATAACATCCTTTTTCACCGTTATTTTTTCAATATTTTTTCTTTACATTACAATGTTTAGACCGCAGTGACATCCTTAGAACAATTGTTTTAAGTTAGAACATAGAGCTTCATAATTATATCACATTTTTTAAGTGATCAGTTATGTATACTCGTGTATTATTATCTATATTGCTCATCAGTGCAATTATTCTAATATTTACCTTTAATTTCATTTGTTTGCATATAGTTATCCTTTATTTTAGTATTAAGTTTACATAGCTCTATAATTTAATTACTTCGTGTTATTGTATGCCACTTCTAAGAAATGACACTTCTGTTGTTCATTATAATTAATCTTAAGATGTTAAATGTCCCAGAGTAAAATTTACTTTTCTTCTTCTATATTTTGTTTTTATGACTTCCTTTTATCATACAGAGTAACAAAGAACATATAAAATAGATTTATGATGGGATGTAGTTTTTATTTAGTAATAATAAGCCGGTTAAATGATTGAACAATTTTGACATTCCTTGATCTCTCACCATAGCATTACGTAAAGACCAGAATTACCTCAAGAAAGTTATTAACTTCGTAAAACTTATATTATAGCCCTTTGAAGCAAAAAATATACTTCAAAATGTCTGTAAATGGGAGCTGATAAGCATTACAGTTTTTCTCCCTTCAAGATCAAAACAACTCGTAGAAAACATTTCAGGTTTAAACAGGGAGGGGTTTATACAGAATTTATAAAGTGTATTTTATTACCTTTTGTTAGTTATTTTAATAATACAGTTTGTTTTTTATGGCATAGGTTTTCATTATTTGTACGTAACAAACATGTGATTACTTCCTCGTGTTTTGAGAATGGTATCAATCCCTTTTATCTTCATGATTTCATCACCATAATATTCCGCTGATTTTATCGCTTGTTGCTCTTAAACTTGTTTGTCTTCTAGGTCTTTATTGCGATACAATCCATCCTTCCAAGCGGATTGAAGTTATATCAACCTCTATGGCTTTTCTGAGTAACCCTTTTTTTCTTTGGACATACTAATACATAGGTGAGGAAACTGCGGCCTCCGTGTCGTAGTGCCGGCCACTCAATGTTTTTGCGCGATATTTATTAATCTAGCGCTAGAATTAATTAATTTAAATAACAAAAATTTAGAAATTGATAGCATTGAGTTGAATAAATGTAGGTGGGTATGTGTATTTAGTGATAAATAAAAATAGCAGCAGTAAAATATAAAGAATTGTTGCGGACTCCATTAGCAATGCCTAACCTTACTGAAGCTTCTAATGATAAAAAAATCTCCCCCATATAATAGTATATTTTTCCAGAAAGTTTAATTAAAATATAAAATGTATCAATTCTTCATTTACCAATTCAGCTTGAACTTGGCTTGAGCATTATTTGGTAATCGTCTTCGAATAACAAACGACGAAGTATTATAGAACGAACAAAGGAAAGGGACGGTAAATTTGAGTCCTAAGAGAGACTTTTTCATAATAGGCTTGTTGGAGAGATTGCAAGTTAAACATGAGTTGTACAAGTTCAGCGATCCGTACAAACCGGTTATGTTCCCAGTAAGACCTTCCCCCACTCCACCCTCTACTCCCTCCCCACCCCATCCCCCCCCCCTCCCCCACAGCCGAGTTATGAAGTATTAACTCAGGCTACTGCTACGAAAATTCCACTTCTAAGTTTGTTAGAACATTCAATACTTTTAGCGGCTTTCAGGGGACTCTCGATTTGAGAAACATAGGTCGTCACTCCTTTTATCAAAGTAAAGTATTCCACTTAAATTAAACGTTGTATTTATTTCACAGGATCCTTTATTTACTGAATGGCTCAGAACTCGGAGTTTAACTATTTTTTTTTTATTCGAAATATTATTTGTTTATTGATAAATATTACAATCTGTTTCAATAAAGGACATTTATAATAGAGTTCTGAGAGCACATTCACACCATAAACTTGTTTTTATGTTTCTAATGATTGGAAATCGACTGAATATTTTAAACATTTTTTTTTGTTGAAGACGATAGAATTACTTTATCAATTAGCAGAATCAAGTTAATCGAAAATGATTAGGAAGGAAAAATATCTTCTCCCTCAATAATGCCACTAGGTTAATAAAATATTTTAGTAATCATGTATTAATTAATAAAATTAAGTCTATCCAATAAATTTAATAATAGAAATTTAAAGGAAAATCGATCATTTTGAAACTCGAAATTAATGACATTATATTAAAAATGTAGCATTTTTGTTTGTTTCGATGTCTAGGCGCAAAACATCCAGGGCCCGATCAACTAAATAGCACTACTTTTATACTGTTTAGGTGGTTGGTAGAAAAAACAAAATAAAAAAAATTAATAAAATAAAATAAATAAATAAAGATAACAATAGGCACTTATAGATAATAAGATAGAATTGATTAATAAATTAACAATAAAATCAATAAATGAATTGAAATAAATATACTTCTAAAATTAAAAAAAAAAAAGAAAAAATCAGCAAAGTAGTATTAGTTATAAATAGTTATTATATATCTTTAATAAGTCTTTCATTGTCTAGGAACTTAATAACTTCATGATGATTTGATTTCTTCTTGATTTTCCATGAATGCTAATGTATCCTGGAGTATTCCGAGATCTTTTAACATCGCGGTGTAAAAAGGGCACTCTTAAAAAACATCTTTAATAGTTAATGATTGGAAATACTTTTGACAGGTAGGAATAAGATCTTTGGTTATGTGGTGGAGGTGTGTCAGTCTAGTATTGTGTCAGCCGCGTGAGGACGACTTCTTTTCTACGACTGCTGCGTTTGGAGCTGGTCCGCTGTTGCACCTCTTTCTTTATTGTCTTTAATTGCTACGTGCGCTGTTGTCACACCGTCTTTGCCATTCTTGGAATATGGTTTCTCTTAGAGGTCGTGCAAATTCAGATGGTATCAAAAAAGCTTCACCAGGGCCTGGAAGGGTAAGAGCTTCTTTTGCTGCTCTATCAGCCATTTCGTTTCCTTTAACGCCTATATATGGCCAGGCGACCAGATAAAATGTACCGTTGTTTCATGAAGCATTTTTATAAGATTTCGAGTGTATAGCATCAATGGCGTTTTGGCTTTTTGTTTCAGATTATTAATTCGTTTTTGAATATACAAAAAGAATAATTGAAGAAGAATTTTACCATACGGTAGCAACGGAAAGTTATATTGTTTTTGAAAAAAACACGATGTCAAACTCTGTAAAAGTTTTTTAGACATCAAGAAAATTTGTAGAACAATACTTTTTTCTTTCTAATGTTACTGCAATTACATGAACTAGTAGGTGGAATGGTTTCACTCTAGGTCTAAAGTGATGGATCTAAAATGTAATTTTTTTTTAACGCTTTCAAATTATTGTCACCTTTAGTCAGAGCTCTAAAGCGATACGGTGAGAGCACGTTTCTTCCTTTGTTTTAATTTAAAATTATTTCTGTTGAATAATAATACAATCTACCACAATCAAAGGTAATAGCTGTTGGAGCTCTATGTACACAATCATACCATATATACAAACCAAAATAAAATAAATAAAAAACATAACAATGCTTCAATAATACAAAAAGGTAATAAATGAATTTTACAAGTAGTAATAGGAAATATAGAAATATAAAATATTTTTTAAAATAATTTTTTTTAAAATTTTTTATTGAATCTTAATATATTCTGCCACATTGAAGGGCATTAATATTAAGGCTAAATGAATGATTCACACAAGATGTACTTACAAATAATAAACAAGATAGAAATAATAAAGAAAAATAAATATAGAAAAGTAAAATAAGTAAAGTAATATACAAATATACAAGTAATGTACAAAAAATGAAATAATAGATAAAAGCTAAATGAGAAATTAAAGTAAAACATATTAAAACCTATATACAATAATAAAATAAATTAAAAATGTAACAGCGAGAAAAAAGTGAAGAGTTGCGAATAATTTATACACAACAAAGGAAAATTAAATTGAAGTAAAAATAAAATAATTCAGTTGTGCGACATAGACACCCATATTCAAGAAAAAAAATAGTTTTTGATCCATTTCGCCCACAAGCAAATTCTAATAGCAGATTTTGGTAGTGTGTATGGTTAACCTGTTCGGGCAAGTGGTGATAATTAAAAATTATAAGATCAAGAATAGACGCTACTTTTTAGTAAAAACTTTGCCTTCATTGATAATCTTTCTGGTATGGATTTACGTGGATGATAAAAAATATTATATATATTTTTAAAATAGCTGGTTTGTTAAACGAAGGTAGTTTTGAACCAATTTATAAAGTTAAAGGTTGAATAATTGCAGTATGAGCACCGTATGCTACATCCGTTTTGAACCGATGTCGACAGCTGTGCCAGGTAAAACCATTTTTATCCTACAATTGTTTTCATAACAAAAAGATTATTTGTATTTTTTATTTGAAACAATATTTCTAAACTATACACAACAAAAATATCATTGTTAGGAATAAAAGGAGTTTTTTGTTTTATTAAAAACAAAAAGCTTTTTTTTTTATTTAGGAGTTTCTTCAATATGAAGTTTCCCTCAACCAAACTCCTTCTTCAGCAAGTCTCTCCATCTCTGCCGGTCCATCGTATCCTCCTCCGGTAGTCCCCTACCAACCATACTCTTCACCACTCTATGCTTCCATATCTAACCGGGGGTCTTCCTCTCTTTCTTCAACCCTCTGCTTCCAAATCCATTATCTTTGGTGGTATCCTATTGTCGCCTATTCGTCTCACATTGCCATACTGCCTGAGACTCTTTTCTTCCATTACATCTAGGATATTTCGTTTAATTTCCAATCTCTCTCTTATAGTGACGTTTCTTGCCCTTTCGATCCTGGATATCCGAGGATATCTCCTCCAAAAATCCATTTCAACTAAAAGGGATTTTTTTCTCTGTGTCATTCTGAGGTGCCATGTCTCCAAACCATACAGCATTAAGCTTTCTACAAAAGCTTTGTATATTACCTTTTTCATTTTTAGTAAAATATTGCTGCTCCAGAGTAACGGATTAATCATTCCCGATGCTGTTTTACCATTCTTGTTTCTTTTTTTTATTTCTTCCTCTATTCTTCCATTACTTTCAATTATGGATCCCAGGTAACATAATTTTTCCACCATAATTAGGTTGCATGGTGTTGGGTCGGTGCTCTCTTCTTTCTCCGTGCACATATATTTGGTTTTGCTGTAATTTATTTGTAGGCCTCTTTGCTCATAATGATCAATTATTTTTCTGAATAGTTAGCACATATTCTCTTCATCTTGTGCAATTAATACCTGGTCATCAGCAAATAGTTGTTTTCCTCTTAACTCGACGCCCATTTTCCCACATTTCCTCATCCACCCTTTATGTATTTATCAAGGTATATTTTAAATAGAGTGGATAATGACAATATAAATAAACAATACTGACTGAATGACAATCAAACGGCAGCTCCTGGGGTAATATTTATGTGCATGATAAATAAATAAAATATGCTGAGAGAATTGCCAAGCTATTCCTAAGTGGCCAATTTCCTCTCTTGAGTTCGCAACGTTATAAATGATTCTGTTTCTGCCAACTATCTTATAGTACCGTGCTGCTCAAACTTTAAAATTAAATGTCTCAGACTTTAAAAACTTGTAGGAGTGAAACGGCACATTAACTGAAAATATAGAAGTTAAACTAGTTATAAATAACTCAGCAATACAAAAATGTATAATTTCAATTCATGCATCCCACGTATAAGCGACATAAGCGGAAAATGTCTAGTCGTATTTACAATATAATAATATTGAGATAGTCTCGTACTCGAGAAGCTTCGTACTTTACCAAGACTGTTAAGGTAATAATTAATATATGGCTACTAATTCCCACATTAAAATGAACAAGGTTCTTTTATTAATGACAGAATTCACACTATAATTTAAAAATATATTTTTTACTCTTACAGCTTTTTTTCCATAACCAGGAAGTACAGTATCTGTATGTATGTAAGTACAGTATTTTTTTTTCGGTTGTAGCTACAAACCATTAAGATCACAAGACCGCGAGATTTGGTCTTCCATAACACACACACACACACACACACACACACACACACATATATATATATATATATATATATATATATATATATATATATATATATATATATATATATATATGAAATATATATGCAAATATATATGAAATATATATATGAAATTATATTTACTATATAAATAAAACCTGTATTTCTCACCATATTTATTTTCATTTCTCCTCCACTGTCGCTACTTTTCAGCTATGATGCCATTTTCAAGCCATCTAGTTAATAATGCATATACTGTTCAGTCTATAATTATTGGATTATAATCTCTAAACGACATCAAAACCGAAATGTAGCCACAGTAGAGGAATAATGAAAATAAATGAAGTGGAAATAAAGCCTTTATTTAGTATAACGTATATATATATACGTACACGCAATTATTACACATGTTAAAATATTACGTATGGCTAATCACGGAAATATACAATACCTCTTTAGTATCGCTTTCCTATAATTAAAAATAATATGAAAGAAATGCTAACAAAAAAATAAGTGTATATATATATATATATTTTAAATATATATGTATATATATATATATATATATATATATATATTATATATATATATATATATATATATATATATAGAAACCGATACTCAAGAGGTATCGTATTTTTTCGAGGATAGTCATACGTAATATTATATTATGTTTACTAATTTTCACTCACAGCTAAAATCACTATGTACTGATATTTATTTAATTTCCTAAGGTCTAAATAAAACTAATAAAACAGATTCAAGGTTGAAAACTTATTATAAACTTTTCAAATAATAATATTTTTTTTCCTTAGCCCCTTATTTATTTTCCGGACAATGTACAATGTCTTGTAATTCTCCTTTTTCTGCATTACTCAAACTCAAACTTTATTTTGCCAGCGTTTAGTAGGTCCAGATGGTTTTATTCAATTAATTCAAAAAATTGGTATGTCTTTCGGTAACTTTAGGTGTTTTAAATCCCTGGTGGAGTTTAGACACTGTTTTTCTTTGCTTAGTCGCCTCATTAGCTATTTTTCTTAATATTACATTTTGAAATGTTTTTAGATGTTTTTCTGTTGATTTTTTAATCATTGAAAACAGCGGTGTGCCATTAAATATAAAGTAGGAAGTATTATAATTTTGTAGATTAAAACTTTTAGACGAACAGAAAGGTCCGTGGATGATAAAAGATGACTTAATCTGTATGATTTATGTCGGGCAGTTTTAATTTTTTTTCCTAAGTGGACCGATAAACTTAAATGCCTATCAAAGGTAACTCCTAGATAAACGATTTGTTTAGAAAGTTTAGTTCTTGATTTCAATTTCAATGGGAATTTTTTCTTTCCTTTCTGGTACGAATAGAAAACTGGCTAAGTTCATCGATTATTTTTTTAGCTTTATCTTGTGAATCCAGGGCCTTCCTGGCGTTTAGACAGCTACTCGTGATTGCAATATCATCAGCAAAAGCTGTTACTGTAACAATTTGGTACTTGATCACAACTATTATTTCAATGTAAATTGAAAATAGTACTGGTAACAGTACCGCACCTTGTGGAACTCCACAAGTGAGATTTATGGGAGTAGAAATTCCTTCAGCAACTTTTGCATGCCGTTACAAACTGTAATTAATTGTCAAGCCAATTCACCTGAAATAGAATAAATAATTAATTCAGTTTATTGTTTATTTTTTAATAAGTGAAATAAGTTTTAAAGTGATGGGAGACACGGATAGACCATGTGGAAAAATAGGTTAATTATTGTCTCTTATGACAACAGAAAAAAACGACAACGTTGTGAAAACTTGCATATCTCTACTATATAATGCTTTGTGTAGATTTTTTCAATGTTGCGAAATTAAAATATAAACAAAATAAGACAAGTGAATCAATTTAAAGTAATTTGTGATAAAGGAATTTATTTCACATCCAAGTTCATTTGGAAGAGAGATTCGCTTTTACGCGATCCCATCATCTCCAATTACGTCAGTAAAATCTTTAGCTACGGCGAAGGTTGATAAATATTTAATTATCGAACTTGAAATTGAGTTCTCATTCTCCTAGCAATTAAGACAAGTGATTAGTCAAGAGGTTTTAGCTTTTTATAGACAAGTCATTAAGGTAAATTTTTAAAAATTAATTGGATCCTCTTTCATGATCAATAAAAAAATGTCCACTAACTACCTGTAAGTATTGTGAAAATTATAGTCTATTTTATTGAGACTGAAAATTAGATGTATAGAATTCCTATTACTTTCAATATGGAAGACAGGAGAGCAATTTTTTTACTTCCGTGAAATGTTCTAACAATCAAATCCTTATATATGTAAATACCAAACTGCAGGACTTAGTTTATATTCACTTTTACTACATCCATTATGTTCATGTTCATTAACAATTTAGTTATTTACTAGAATCATCTATTTCGACTTATTTCGACTTCCTTGGAACCATTTAATAAGATTCGAACATTCCAATATCTGCTAGAAGTGGTATGAAACCAATGGTTCAACCCACCCAACTTGCTTTAGTTGGGACCCGTAATAGCGTTCATTCCTGTAAACAAAGCAAACTTATTTCGACATATTACAATAGGATAAACGGATCTTCGAGCAATTGTTTACCTGAAGAAGGCCAATCTTTATACTGATACCAGCTTGTTGTGGACCATACAAACCGATCCTTCTAATGTTGAGAATACATAATAACGATGGAAACCTAAATATAATATTCAGGAAATCCCGGAAAATGAAACATGATGAAATTTACCTTCCACTCTAAGGTGAAGTTTAATCTATAAACAAAGGGTTCTATAAATATTTCCAACCAAACTAATTTTGATGATACAAGAATACGATGAGGAAATGTAATTTGGCTTCGAAACGGAAGATACCAGGCAAATATAATACGCCTTCGTATCCTGTCGTAAGATTAAAAAAAAAACTGCCGGATAATAAAATAGTCAGCATATCAGTGAAAAATATTGAAAAAAAAATTATATATATATATATATATATATATATATATATATATATATATTAATTTTATTTATTTTATATATTAATTTAAAATGAAAATTTTTCAGAAACCAATAAAAAGAACTAAAAAAATAAAATAAAGCATTTCAGTGGCATCCCTTGTGGGGACTCGTATTTGGGGGGAAATTTAAAATATTGTTTTAGATACATTATATTATACATATAAGAAATTATTAAGTATGTTGGTCAATGCCAAGGATAACTTTAATCAGAGTGTTAAGAAGATAGTATGAGTATATGTCGGAGATTATATACTAAACAGTTATCTCACACTTCCATAAATATACAAAAAAATAATTAATCGATTTCTCTACGCCATAAAAGTTCACAACATCCCTATTAGTTGGGAAACGCCAATGGATTTACCTGAAAGATATTGAAGGAGGTTTTATAACACTTAAATTTTATAAAAAAAAGTTTTATGTGTTAGAACTGAAGTGATTAATATTTATTGAACTGCATACAAGATCATATCAATTTATTATAAGTAAGTTCGTGAAGTAACTTTTTAGGCTCTCATTTATCAAGGACAGGTTGTTGTTGATGTGTACCCTTTCACTTATTATCCACTCAATATCCAAAACAGTCTGTTACGCTAGTGATATGCTTGCAATTTATCATTGCATTCCAACTTCATTTGTCTTGTAGTAAATGAAGTTCTATATTTTAGTATATTTTAACTGGTTAACATTTATTAATTAGTATTCCTAGTCAATATGTACTCTTCACGAAATTTAGAGAAAAAGTCATAAAGTACAAAACAATAAGAGTAAAAACTTCTACTTAGATTAAAATTATTGTTGTCTTTATCTAATGAATACAATTATAAAATACAAAACACTTCATTGCTGTTGTGGAGAAATATTCTAAATTGTTTTGGTAATATGTTATGATTTAATTTTTCAAAATTATCTTTAATTGAAATAGAGATTCTGGGAAATGAAGAATGACAAACAGAGGTATATTGAGTATTAGCCCAAAAGCAAAACTTAATAAATACAATGAATTAGAGATCCAATGAAGTTGTTCATTTTTATACTTATCTTGGCAGAATTCAAGGAAGCAATATGACCGAAGGAGTGAAGCTCATATTTGGATTTGACTTATATTATTAATAACATAGTTAACACAGACTTAAGAACATAGTTACAGGTTTATAGATCCTGCATTCTTTCTTTTATAGTTTCTTCTTGGTTTAATTTAGTTTGCAACTTCCAGTTTTATGTAAACATTTCGATTAAATGTTAAACTCAATTAAATTATTAAAGTCCAAAAATAATGATGTCATTTTTCAATATTTATATAAAATAGTATAGTAAGATAACTAATAAAAAAGTAGTTGGGGTGGTCAGTAAAAAAGGAAGGCAAAAAATAAATGATAATATTTATTTTTTACATATGCCGACGTTTCGCTATGCTTCATTCTTCTCCCTGCAACACTTAAGGAGACAGCCCTGATGAAGGCCTGAACTTCAGGTCGAAACGTCGGCATATGTAAAAAATAAATATTATCATTTATTTTTTGCCTTCCTTTTTTACTGACCACCCCAACTATTCTTTCTTCTCTTCATTATCCACGACAGTCAACCAATTACTAATTATAATAAAAAAGTACTTGTAAATTATCTGTTAGTAATGATTGTTACTTATATAACCACCATCCATTCATAGTCAACTCCTGGTCAACTTTAAATAAAAAAGCAAAACACAGTTATAACTAATATTTTATAATGTTTGACAACATTCATGAAAATATATATAAAATAACTGTGTGTATATATATATATATATATATATATATATATGTATATATATATACAGTTTATATATATATATATATATATATATAATATATGTTTATATATCCAGTTCCGTATGTGTATATATATATATATATATATATATATATATTATATATATATATATATATATATATATATATATATATACATACGGGACTTTTTTATATAAATATATATGAAACAATATTTATATAAAAAAAGTCCCGTTGTAGGAAAAATATTCTTTGAAACAACAACATATCGTGTTAAAAATAAGAAATTAAAAAGTAAAGGAAGCTCCATAATTTATAAATTTGGTTTCCATGTTCCATATTTCCAAAATCTATATTAATTATGATAGATGATAAATAGTTAGGACGCAGTCATTTTTAAAGTTTTTTATTTATGCAGAAGTTTCAACCCAAATATGTGGGTCATCATAAGGGCGTGTTTCGACCACTGAAGGTATTTAAGTACTCGAATACTTTGGATAAGTAGATCACTTGAATACCCTCAGTGCTCGAAACACGCTCTGATGATGAACCACCTCGCCCCCTCCCTGACTTGATTCGGTTACCTCGATTGTTTAAGTAAGATCTCTCATCCAGTGCCTTTTTAGTTTAATTTTCATATTCATTAGCAAGTCAACTGTAGCCCTATCTCTCATTGGCGATCGAGTGAAATCCAAACAAGAGAAATACAATAATATTGTTTGACTACTCAACCGTGTTGAGTTGCTAAATCATGCAGCAAACTCATCAGTCAACAGATATTATTAGAAATAAAATAAAATAGAGCTAACATTCTATTATACAGCACAGTTAAAAACAGTGTACTGTATCGAATAAACGAATGCAAACATTAATATATTTGGTGATGGAGGACTCCTGACTAGTCTAAAATAATAGTCCCCTCCATGGTCTGCATCAGCTTCTTTATAACACCGAGCATCTGCAAGAAATCACTTGTAGTAAGGATGGTGGTTCTCCTACTTCCGAATCACAGAGGGCTTTTACTGAGAATTTCCTCTATCCTGATTCATCTCTATTTTTATAGCATATTTTTTTTCTATTTTTCTGTTAAGTATGGTGTGGCATTTCTTGTAAATTTTCTCTTTCTCTACCTGTATCTTAAAGTCTTGGCCTTGATCGTTAGTTTAAAATTTGATCGTGGAATTCAGAATCGTGGAAAATATTACAATTTCTCTCAAAGGACATTTATAGCAGTGTTCAGACATCACATACACACTCTATGCACAGTAAAAAAATAAATTATACAGAAAAATAATATATATATATACACAATAAATAACTATAAAATAACCTAAACATGAATAAATAAAAAGAAATAAAACTGGAATTCATTATTAAGTCTATTTTTTTTGTTGAGTTAAATGCTATAATGTCAGTAAACTTTGCTGACCATTTACAGTCAGTGGTACAGACTCCTTCATATCAAATTATTTACATCTGCCTCAAACTTCGTGAATTGCTTCATCTCATCCTAACCTACAAATATTTTATATACGAAAATTCTCGGAATTTGGGCGTTTTCAAACTGTAGATCAGCAAACTTTGTTTATTTAATTAAATGGTAAAAAATTATGACTACCCGTTTGCTCTCCACTTGAATCGTAAGATAATATGATGACAAAATCGGAAAAAATAAAGTTGGGCTACAAAAATATTGGTCCGTTTGATGTGATCTCCATCCCTAAAAAGTTAAAATAACGAGGACATATACGCCAAACGGACCAATATTTTGTTACTTTTTTTTTCGATTTTGTCATCATATTATCTTACGATTCAAGTAGAAAGCAAATGAGTATTCATGAGTTTTTAGTACCTAATTAAATAGACAGATTGAAAACGCCCCAATTCGGAGAATTTTCGTAAATAATATATTTGTGGGTTACGATAAAACTATTTACTAAGTTTTAGACTGATGTTAATAATTTTATAAAAGGGGTCTTTACCAGTAGTTGATTATTTATATTGTTACGCTGGCGTGTTATAAGGTGTATGTTAGGACATTTGTTTAATAGATGAGCTGAGGTTTCTGACTCTCGGCCACATTTGCGGCAGAAGGGTCCATATCACCGTTAGCATGGCTGTTGGTCCCAGGTACTCCACGGAGAGGAGAGTAACTGACATTCAATTTCATAGTTTTTGCCCATTCTCAGCATGTAAGATCATTTTTGGCACATGAATTTTCTTTCTCCTCCCCCTCCACCCTTCCTCGCTTTTTAGGCTATATAGGGTTTGCTCGGGCCAGGGAAGAGGGCACGGGGATTATGCCGGACCCATTAGAACTGGAAATCTTGGGTCTATCAGCTTGAAACGGGAATTTTACATGGCTTTAATTTAAAATGGGACACACCATTTCCTTTCCACTTATTTGCTCCGATCATTAAAGGATTTTTCCCTTTTTTCTAAGATCTTCGTAAGTCAAGGTAATGTGTTTAAATAGCAGTATATATGAAATTCATTTCCAATGTTTCCATTTCCAAGCAGTTTTAATATATATATATATATATATATCTATGTATATATCCAAGTATATAGGTTTAGAGAGATTGGAAGGGATGTTAGGGCGGACAGTAGGAGAAAGGGGAGGACAGATCGCTCATTGGAAAAGGAATGGCCGAATAGAAAGTTGTGATTTGTGGCCCGGGCCGAGGCTCAATTAAAACACAGCCCTACACCGCCGCCAAATTGATGGCCTCAGTTCACAGCCCCGGATAAATATCTCACTGATTCAGCGCTTAATTCCAATCCCTATCAGGGTAGGATCCTATCTGTTTCCAATCAGCCCGCCCCTTTTTATTTTCTCAGATAGCAACGACCCCGCTGTCGTTTGTATCTGATAACGTAATAACAAATTGATATGCCGTTCCTGAAGTTTGGAATGTACGAAGTATCAATAAGTAAGAGAAAAACAAAAATGAAATGTGTTTCCTGAAATAATACTAGGTTGTAACAAAAGTTCTTGTTCATGAATACAACCCGCAATGAACTCTTGGTATTAATCATATTAGAATGTTTTTGTTGTTCTTCCTACTATCTATGTCAACAGTCACTTTGACTAATCCTTTAATTCCTTGTGTCTTGAGTTGGCTTTAAGAGGTCATTTACAATTTTATAACGCACGTGTGATTCGCGATCATTAAAACATAACTGGAAGAAGGTCTAAGCGCAAAGGCAGCCACCGAAGAACTTGCCATATTCAGTGGGGGATTCAGTTATCCTTCGATATACTGACGCACTTCGGTTCAGAGGTTTCAACAATGGGAATATGAGCTTTCAAACATTCGAAAACGTTTTACATTTTGATCATGTTCCTGTTGGTCGGGCTGTTGACTTGTAAACCTGTACTGTAAACAGCTGGACAGATATAACAAAGTTATGATTGCAAAGTACATCGCAAGCAGTAAACGTTTTGCCTCTTCCTGCGTATAGCCCAGATATTGCACCGTTAGATCATGATATTTGAAAATTTCGGTTTTTAAAAATTTAATATTACACTTCATCTGTTTCGTCCTTCTTTTGGCTTCTTGGCGTGGAGGAGCCCCCAGCCACTTAGACCACCCAATTCTATCTCTTTTTGATACTTTTCTCTCTGGAGTAGGACTTCATCCACTTCCCTGATATAACCGTTAGGTAGGTGACAAATAGGTTCATTTGTGCTCCTAATTGCTGTTAATGGTCTTATTCTTCCATATATACTTTCTTGTTACTCTGTGATCAGAAGTGAATAGAATTTATAAAAGTAGAAATGAAAAAGTGAGGAACTCCTCATTCCCTAACATCAATAATTTACAGTCAACAAGTTCGATGTTTGGACACAGTTGACAGGGAATATTAAATATTTAAAAAATCACATTATTTAATACATAGTGATTTAAGCTTTTTATTAATACAGTTGCGTTCATCATGGTTTGAAATATAGATTTAAAAAACTGATACCATTTAAGTAGAACGCTACCAAATGCTAAGATATAGTATTATTTAGAACCATAAAATGATATCACAAATCAAATAACCGTCCCAAATTGCTTGCGAGGAGAGAAAGAGAGAGGCGAGGACTCTATTTAATATTGGAATCAGAAGGGTCTGGGCTAATCCGGATTTGAGGGACCTCCGTTCCAGTAAATTGGGGAAGTGCTTTAACAGGGCGACCACCAATGAGCACTCGTGGGTAAAGGGTTGAAATATTTCATGGTAGGACACAGATAGCGAACGGTATCCTTAAGGTGGAAGTCGTGATGGCCGAGCGTGTTAAGGCGAAACAAGTCTAGGAAAAACATCTGAAGAAATCATTTCTCTTTAAAAATCTATGAAAGCTTTTTCAAAATATTTCAAACCGTGAATTAGAAAAGGCACTTAATAGAAGGGAAAGCGGTATTCCAATAACATGTTTCCTTTATCTTTCTCTCATTTTTTTAACATTTAATAAACTTAAAAAAAAATTATTATCTTATATGTTTAACGATTATTCAGGGTGTGGCGAAATAAGGCTAAAAGCTGAATGTCAGTGACAAAAAAAAAAATGATTGAAGTCAAATTCATTAGTCATCTATATTCGGGTGCCAACTTGGGTTTTTCTGGGAACATTGTTTTTATTTTATTAAATAGTTGGAAGAAACGAAAAGACTTCTAGCTTCCACATAACAGTGTTGATAATGGAGGTATCATTCTACTTCCACTATGCCGAAACGTTGGTGAATGTAAAAATAAACACAATTATTTAGTTTTACTTTTTTTTTTGCTGATCACCCCTACCATCCTTATCGACCATTATTCACTAGTCAATCATAAACCCACAATTATGAATCGACATACACGGGACCAACGACCAGATAAGCAACCTTCTTACTACTCACCACCGAACCAGATTTCAACATCGCTCTAGACCTCTTCAGTTTCCAGGTTTACTAAAATTATTAGTCTATACCTTTCACCTTTTTTAATCTTGATTCTGTATTTGAGTGTATGTGGCTAAAACGCTCTCACTCAAACTCCACTGGCTTTAGCACCAGTGACACGGTTGAGAGAGTAGCGCGGGGGTCTCTTGGAGTCCTGTTTTTTTTCTATAGTTGTAGGAAGAAGCCTGGCTTGGGGTTCCCTGCCTAGTTGTATATATTGTAAATAGTTATGACACAGTTTTCGTTTATTATTTTACTTTTGTTAATTTTATATTTTATGCATATATGGTGTGAATGAGTTCATATATCACTATAATCTATTGCCCACGTGACAGATTGTTATAATTCTAAATAAATAAATTTTAAAAAAATGTATTATTCAATGTTTATGGTTTTTTATACTTATTGTTCGCTGGTTCTTTCTCCAGCTGTGATGAAGGCCTGACCTTCGGGGCGAAACGTCGGCGAATAAAAAATATACACAATTTTTATTTTTACTTTTTTTTTGTTGACTGCTCACCCCACCCATCATTCTCTTCAATTATTCACTACAGTCAACCATAAACCAACAATTATGCTCTCCTTCGATTAGCTAAGAAGCGAATAGCGAAGTAGTAATTTATAGTGGAGACTAATTATTGTAGATAGAATATTTTAAATAATAATTTATCACAAGGAATGGAGCTAGAAGCATAATAGTTGATAGTAATCAAAATAAGAAATGTGCTTACTTGACACCCACTGTATGTATGAGCTGGGGCAGGCTGCGATAAACTTTAGGTCAGGAAGCTTCTATAGAATATAGCACAAGTTAGGGCTTGATAGCCAAATCATTGCCCTTTCTTTTATTTCTCAATGGTCGATGGCACCCAGCCAAGTCTTATAAAGGGGCTTTGCACTTAGTTCTACTCCCTCTGCCCTTTTCTTTAATGCCTCAGTCCCAAGGAAATTTAACAATAATAAAAATTTATAGCCTGGGAAGAGGACTTGCCAATAAAACTATTCCGATAAATGATAGGTTACGAGACAGTTACGAAAGAATGGCTATAACCAGCTTTATGATTTCATTCACTGTTACTAAACAGTTTTTTTCCAACAGTTCATCGACATTTGAAGTGAATTTTAAGGTTATGATGAAACTATGTAAAAGACTTTTGATTGTAATTAGGCGGTCTTAATATACGTTTACACAATAAACATATATTAAAACACTTATAAACCGATGTAAAGGGTTCTCGTAAAAATATATTTTAGTATGCAATTTTTAATGAAAGTAGGTAACATCAAAAGCTATAATTTAAGCCCTCAAAACAAATGTCTGCATTAATTACAGAACCTGTAATTGAATGCCATAAATGGCTATTTTTCATTGTTTTTATTCCTTTTTTACAAACAATTGTTAATAGATTTCAATTCACCGAACTTAATTTATTTTCATTTTCTAAACGATATTACATTCTAATTTTATTTGATTTATTCCTATTTGCAGATAAAGAAACTTTTAATTTATAAAACGAGAAAAATAATTTCAATTTTCGTATACCTATTTCTTTTAAAACGTTTGAAGTAGGTTTCATCTATTTTCTGCTGATTACAACGGTGTAAAAAATCTATTTACGATTGATTTTTAAACATTATTTTTTTATTAAAAAAATAAATTGACTTGGATGGTTAAGTTTGTGTTTAAAATTGAGCCACCATTTATATTTTATTAAGTATTTTGTCTTAATCTACTTTACTCTGATAATTAATCTGATGACCCAATTGTTCAAAAAATTATAACGATAATGTTTTTCTTTCATAAGCTTACGTACGTATTTTTGACGTGGTCAATTTCCAAAGAAGAAAATAATGCGAATGTTTTAATCTATTTATTTTAAAATATATATAAATTCTTTAAACTGAGCCCTTAATTTTTTTTATAGCATTCAAATTATAATGTAAATAAAGATATTTTGAACTATTTTGATATTGATTGTATATATTTTTTTAGAAACATTTTTATAATAAAAAAATGTAAATATATTGAACATATATTGAAAAGGCATACTTAAAAAAAAAAAATTGAAATTTAGCAGAATATGTTTTTACCTACAGGAATGGTTAACTTTAAAATTTATAATTAATCTAAATGTTTACAATAAATGAATAAAATTTCCCTTTCTTAGTCGACCAAAAAAAAAAAAATATTCTAGGTGTTTTTAGTTTCATGGAAATAAGTTGAGGATTTACAGTAAATAAATTTATTGACATGAAGTACCATATGCTCCTCCCAGAACTTTAAGATCTCATTTTTAGAATCGTTTTAATGTTTTGTCGGGAAGGTTAGGCTTTGCCATTTTTTAATTCATCTATTAGAAAATCCATCTATGGGACAACGTAATCATCAGTGAATATTCGTTATGTAAGTAGATTAAGTACTTATACTTAATATATTAAAAGGAGTAAAATGATTTATTATTATTTTCTGATAACATGAATTGTCTGCACTTTTAAAAATATTCACATCCGAATTTATTCATCGGAACATCTTATAAAACCACGATGAGCCCAAATTAAACACGACTAATCGGTAAGAGGAGATTCGATAGGGATCAAATAATTCATCCTACTTTTTCCCCTTGTACGTGCTTGAAGTCCGATATGTCGGATCATCCGTTTCGGAGGCGGCATGCAAATCAAGTCCTGCCTCTTTCTTCCTCCTTTCACGTGTCAAAGTGGACTTGGATAGCTGGGGACTTGATGACTGAACTTTACTGCTAATCCCACAATGTGTCACTTTTAGCCTTCCGTGTTTCTTTACGTAGATAACACGACCGCCAAGTTTTCTAATGGGAACCAAAGTTGTTTTTGTCACACAACTTAGCGGCCAATCCCTTAGTTACGGCTCCGACGAAATTTATCACCGATTTCATTACGCCCGATTTGAAATAAACATCTTAATTAAATATTTAGAAAGATGTCTTATAATAGTTAGATAGTAGAATTTAAAACAGTAGATCTCTCATAATGGATCCATAAACCAATATTTATCAATTAAAAATTATTTAGACAAATATTCATTATTTTATTATTTTTTTCAACCGAAAAGAACAATTATTTAACTTACTATTAGATAAAATATACATCGTCATCGAATACCTGTTAACGTGAAGTTTTTTCGTCACAAAAAAAAATACAAAAAAAAACAACAACAAGATTTAGGCCAGGCATTGCATTACTATTGATTAAAACATACATGGAAAACAAAGATAAAATAAAAATAAAGATAAAATTCGGGGAATTAAAATAATTTAGGCTGTATAAATTTCACCTATTATGTTTGCTACCATATCAATGCTTCTGCTTCCAACGCCATTTTAAAGCCATTAATTTATGTTGTTTAAATCTGCAATAATTTGTTTAAAACTACATAATTGGATTAATATTTATGTGGAAGGTTTTAACTGGAAGCTGTTGGATAGGACATAAATCAATAGCTTGCAAACTAAAACAGTAGGAAAAAAATATATACAACCTAGATTGTTTCAATAACTAATTAGAACTTCACATTAATCAAAAATAAATACAAATACCTGGATTTTGTTATATGCGTATCGTTTCGGATAAGTGATGAAATAGGATAAGCCGATAATTGTATTTTCTTTCTCCTTATCAATTTTCTAATCACGAGCTAAACCGATACATTAAAAAAAAAAATTATTATCATTCCATTGTAAAAATCTAAGAAATCAAAAATAATGAAAAAATAGCTTACCGTAGCTCTGCTATTAATTATCTGAAAATAATATGAAGATGTTGATAATGAAAAATAATTTTAAGTACATAAACAATGGTAAAAACAATAATAATAAACTTTAGTCCTTATAAAAATGTATTGCAGTTATACAAAATGTATTCATTACTGTTTTAAAGATTAATTATATGTATATACTTATATATTATAACTATCTAGCATTTGAATAAAAAAAAAATATTAATAGTACCAATAATTTTATAAGTTTGGTTAGTGTTTAGGAAATTGATAACAAAGGAAAAAGAAAATACTATATTGGGCTAATCTATTATCAGCTGTTATCCTAAACGTTATTTATATTTAAAAGCAAAGAAAATCCCCTATGAGAGTATATAAGTCTATTTCTGAGAGTGTACAAGTCATGCACACAAGTGACCAAATGGCTATTACTCTATATCTAACTTTTTTTTATTTATTAATTTATTTTATTTTATCATTATTAAAATTTTTTCTTTCTATAGTATCCAAAGCACACAAGTAATGGCTATTACCCTCTATCTAACTTTTTTTTATTTATTAATTTATTTTATTTTATCATTATTAAATTTTTTTCTTCCTATAGTATCCAAAGCACACAAGTAATGGCTATTACCCTCTATCTAACTTTTTTTTATTTATTAATTTATTTTATTTTATCATTATTAATTTTTTTTCTTTCTATAGTATCCAAAGCACACAAGTAATGGCTATTACCCTCTATCTAACTTTTTTTTATTTATTAATTTATTTTATTTTATCATTATTTAAAAAGTTTCTTTCTTTAGTATCCCAAGCACACAAGTGATGAAATGGCTATTACCCTCTATCTACGTATTCAATCGATTTTTGGTTTATCAAAGACTAACATAAAAAGCAATTTTAAATTTTTTATAACCTAAGCATATGATTAGTTACCTCATACCATGGTCACTAAAGGACTTAGTAGGCTTAGGCCGTCCTCACCCGACTGAGGATCGGCCATACTAGACTGACATAACACCACCTTATAACAAAAGATCTTATCCCCAAATGTCAAAACTGTGGCCAATCATTAACTATAAAACGTGTTTTGGAAGAGTGCCCTTTTTACACCGCAAGGTTAAAAGATCTCGGAATACCCCTAAATATATGAGCATTTCTGGAAAATCAAGAAGAAATCATTACCAAAGTTATGAAGATCCTAGAGAATAAAAGATATATGACAAGTTTATAACTGATACTACTTTGCAGAGTTATTCATTTTTTTTTTTTTTAAAGTTCATTTATTTATTAATTTCAATTCATTTATTAATTTTATTGCTACTTTTTTTTTAGTTTATTTATTTATCAATTCTATCTTATTATCTATAAGTGTCTATTATTATCATTATTTATTTATTTTAATATATTAATTTTTTTATTGTTTTTATTTGTAGTACCTACCACCTGAACAATATAAAAGTGGTGTTATTTAGTTGATCGGACGCTGATGACCTGGATGTTTTGCACCTAGACATCGAAACAACCAAGCAACTTAGTAGGCATCTGGCAAGAATTAAGACTCATCTCGAAGACGGAACATTTTTTGGTTTTAAAACGATGGCCAGATTGTTACTTTGGAACTATACCGGCTATTGATGACCTCCCAATCTCTTCAGTGACTCAATAAAAGTTGTTGAAGGAATTGAAGGTTCGAAATTAGGATTCGTTACTTCTCCATGAAATTACCTTTCGTTTGGTACCTCATTCTTTAAAATTCATCCTCCTTAAAACCCGAAAATGGATATATACTACAGTATTTTGTATAGCGTAGATTATAAAAAAAAAACCTGTACCACTACAACCCATGAAGGGTCTTGAGTTCACTACAATATGAGGAAGTACTGTTTCAAAGCCAACGGTTGAGCAGGGAAGTGATGGGGCCGATATCACGTTCAACCGCCAGGTTTTCCCCCTTAATTATTTTTTATAATTAAGAGTATCCAATTTATAGAGGCTGGGTGTGCCCCAGGAATGTCTCCCGGTCCCAGGGTCAATCCACGGCTAATGAAAAATTACTAGTGATTAGCCGGATTCGAACCCAGGAGCTTGAGCTCTGGAAGTCAGTGCTCACCCACTGAGTTACCCCGCGTACATCCTACATAGCGTAGATAATGTTGTAATTTATTTATTTTCTAACATGTCACTGCATTCAATTTTATCTAAAAAGTATATTCTCGATGTTGTTCGAGATGCCTCTTGAAAGAACATAAAAAAAATATATAAAAAATTAATAGATATGTTGTCGAGCAAAATTATGTTTTCGGCATTCATATTTAGATTAGCTATCGAAGAATCACTACCTGAGGAAGATTGGAGACCCAAAGTGACAGGTATTCTGAAGAATAAGTTTGCCGCTCAAAGAGACCCCGTCATATCTGCAATCTCCAGATAAGGAACCACATTTGGAGGAAGGGAGAGGGGGCAACAGCCCTCCAGGGGAATTAAATTCAGTCAGCACCTCCCCCCCCACCCTCCTCCACTCCAGACTGCTCCAGAGTCATTCAGTCTGATTTCCCAAATTGAAACTGTTTATTACTTCCTCCATTTGAATATCCTAACCCATTCCGCCGTTACAATGTTCGACAATTTATCACCTGTATTTTTTTTTTTTTTTTTTATGGTCCGTGTTTTAAGAAGCGGAGCCAAGCACTTTTCACCGCCATAGGTCTGATAAGGAAAACATTCCTTAACATGTATTTTCTCCCGTTTCCTCCTCCTCTGTTTCGCGAACCATCCGTGTGGAAAACAAAGCTCGCTCCATTGATTCAAATAAAAGAATATTAAATTCTTTACTTCCAGGATCTTGGTTCTTGATATATATAACAGTTACAAAGAAAATATTATGAGGTGATTTATAACACACAATTTCGCTCTATCCTTTCCTTTAAGGGAAAAAAAAAACGATCTAAAAAATCTTGTGTCAAGTAAATCAGTACCCTCATAGTTTTAGTATGATGCTAATAAATATATGCATAAACCCAAGTAAGATTATAATTTTATCTGAAACTCAAAAGAATAATCCAGTAAAAAAAAGTCTGTCACATCTAGCTGAAACACTTATATAAACTCCCATGGTCCTTTGTTCACTACAAATAACGTTTCACAGCCATTATATTCTTAACAATTCAATGTTATTTGTTAAATGGAAATTCAGAGAAGAACATTCGTACATTATTCAAAATTGGGATCAAATCTAGTTCATAAGTTGTAATTTTTGAAACATATGTGTATCGACGAGAATACGTTTACTAATTCGCTTTAACTTTTCTAATTTTTTTTTATTTTTTTTTTTTAAGCATCAACCAGGGTCATTATTGATTTGCACCATTCCTCCAAATCGGACGAGCCATGTTTGATATTTAGACTTATTATAATAGGTTTACGAAGGTAATGGATAGGACTTGAAAACTTAGATCAAATTAATATGAGACTGGTGCACAATCTGCAAATTTCATCAAAAACGGTAGGGGGTCTACAAGGATCTAATTAAATTCAGACGGACGCGGAGCCAAAGTCATTTCTTGATATCTAAAACGTAAAACGCGAGTTGAAATTTCCGATTCAGAGCAGAAACATTTTTTCAAACTCTCGTAGTATAATAAGCTACTCTACCTTCAGTTTTTTAAAGATTTTATTTAAACATGTCATTTAATTCCATATAGAGCAAGCGATTATGCAGCACTTCAAATATTCTTGTCTATTCATCTCTATGACATGTGTGTAGAATATGTTCATTGCTGATATAATAAAAAAAAAATATTCCTGAATATTCAATACTTTTCCTTACTATACAGATAAGTGAAAGTAAAAATATTGTAAATAATTCTAAGTAGATTCTGTAGAACTTCCTAAAATTTTGTTACTATCTCAATTCAACAAAGAAAATACAAAATCAAACTATGGTTCAGTTTTACTCCCTGACAATATTTTTCAGTGAAAAACTTTAGTCGTGGAAAGTTTTTTATATGATCTGAAGGACTTGACGCGTATTTTTTTAAAATACATATTTATTGAAATTCATAACTGTATGAGGTACGAATAAAAATAGTAAATTTGAATTGGTAATATGACATGTACAGCACGAGAGAAATTCCCCATAGGTAGTACTCCAATTATCGTTCTATATTACAACGTCTCGAGACCATCTTCTTTTTAGATGCCTCGAAGGGTTGCCAGGAAATGAAGAGGATGCAAGATTAGAAACAAGTGGGTTTGGATGGGCCTGAAGTTTACTATGGAAGTATAGGTATCCGGATTGGTCTAAGTCAGTAAAATATGGAACATTAAAGTCTTCATGAATAATTTTATTTGTGGCATAGTAGGAAGCACAAATGATTCCGGATTGTAAGGACTAGACGCGATAGGAATGAATTCCTTTCTTCACAGCTAAAAAGCAAATCAAAACGTTAATCACTGGAGAAATGGAACAGAAGGAGCAGTTGGAGTTGAAGAAGAAGCAATGGAATTCATTACTAGAAGAAAATGGAAGAGTACCAGTGGATCTCCCTAGAAGTGAGGCCGTTGCACAGTTTATGATGAGAACCGGACATGATTATCTCCAAAGCCACCTCCACCGTATTGGAGTAGTGCAATCAGCAACATGTCTACAAGGATCCATGACAGATCTGCATCTACTGACTTGTCTCGGACTACAGGATATTAGAAACAAAGCCAGGACTGAAGGTGAAATTTACTGGGCTGCTAGTCATCGCATAGCCGAAAGAGCTCAAGAAGATCAAGGCATACGATTAAAAAAAAGGAGAGGAATTTGACAGTAGCAAAAAATAAATAATTAAAATTGAAAGAAAAATAGGGATGTTAATTTACTTTCATGTCGTATGGGGAATTCGTTTTGATGAATATGCTGTAACTATATTGTCACTAAATTTTTTTAAATACCACAGAGATTTCGACAGGCCGGATACTACTAATACGAATACAGTCTGTTTATAATAATAATAAAAAACTTTTCACAGCTATCTTGATATTTATGACAAAAAGAAAATAGAAACTATTTAAAGAGACTTGAAAAAATCAGTAAAACAAATACAATGTATGTTGAAGAATCCGTCAAATTACAGGGAATCGAGTTGTTGAGATGTTGACTGACTCGGGCAAATTAGATGGTCTGTCGATTCAGGTAAATTAGATGGTATTGGAAAATGATAATTAGTCAACATTCGGACAAACCGATCATGTTTGCTATGCTCGTAGATGGGCCGCCAAATCATGCATGTCTAGCGTGTTTGACAAAAGAAATACATCACCTAATGAATGTACGAATAATCAACTAATTTAAAAGGGCTTAATAGTTTATCTATTAGATTTTGAACCACAAATATATATATAATGTTTCTGAGTTTTAAGAAAAGAATTCTATATATTATTTATGAATAATAATATACATCTCATTTTCAGTTCTCAGGAGTAATGGATTTAGGCGAATGAGGTATCAATAGAAGGATAATGTGCGAATCGTAATTATATAGTAGGAATTAAATAAAAGTTAACGTCAAAATGGAAGGTTTCAAACCATGGGGTTACGATGAATTCATAATTCGCGAGTAACCCAGAAAGTGCACAATTTCCAATTCAGTCTACAAGTATTAGAAAGCTTACTAAATTACCTATAAAAGAAAAAAAAATCGAAATCGTATGATTTGGTACAGAGTTATAGAGTTAGTAATTATCATACTACAATGATTAAGACTTTTTTGAAATATTTTTCAATTCGCTTTAATTACATTACCTGTTACTTTTAGATATTTATTATTGAACTTCATCATTTTGATAATTCACTTGATGTTTGACACTTGATGACATACAACCTGCTTGGTCCAACTAATTCTTCTTGAAAATTTGATTCTTTTGTATTTTGCCGACATCAGATATTTAAAACAATGTGTAGAAGATTTTTTAAATTTATACAGTGCAGGAAAAAGCTAATATTTACACTATTAGTTATAATTAATTATAGACACAGGCTATAATTGTAATATGGCAGAGTGCAGATCATATTTATATCCTTATAGCTTGCTAAATATATGTATTAAACATTTGCATATCCAACATAACTGAATGGAAGTTGTGCTGAGTCCTTAATGAATTAAAATCTAATACAAATATTAGGTTCGTTCGGAGTATTCGCACTGGTAAGCTAGAGTTAATAATAATCAATTTAATATAACTTTATTTAACTAAGTAAGAAAATTGAAACAAACCGCGACTAAAAGTTGTTAAAGATGAAAAAGAATTTCGAAATCAACAAAAAATATTTATAATGGGAGAGAAATAGTTGAATGCAGATAATAAAGAATATCGTTGTGGGTTGCAAAAACAAAGAAAAGTATATAAACTCGGGCAGCTTGCCATTCTCTGGTGGACGGTCACCCAAATCGGGCGGTCACCCATCCAAGTACTAACCACGCTCGGCGTTACTTTAACTTTGATTACCTATTGCAAGCGCCTTAGCCCGTACGGCTACCCCAGCCCCATATATATATTCCTATTAAGCTTTAAAGAAGTAATGAATACATTTTTTATAACTGCAGATAAATTTGTATGTCTACAGTTCGGTATTATTATTTTTACGATTCTTTATGTACTTAAAATTATTTTTCATTATGTTATTTTCAGATACTTAATAGCAGAGCTACAGTAAGCTAATTTTTCATTATACTTGATTTCTTAGATTTTTATAATGGAATGATAAGAAAAAAAATATTTAAAAATTTATCAGTTTAGTTAGTGATTGATACATAAAGAATATAGTTGGGGATTTCAAAAGCAAAGAAAAGTAAATACACACAAAAAAAAAAAATATCATTTTTCTCTGATGGCAATACCAAACTGACTACCCAATAAAAAAAAAAAATGAAAGGTAAACAATTTAAAAGAAATTTACTAAATTTATTCTTAAGGAGCAATCGGAATTATTGTAAAATATACATAACGTTGAATAAACTACTAAAGTAGTTTTATCATTAATTATTTATTCATATACATGGTGATTTAATTATTTATGTAATTATTTGTATATATTATATAATTGACTAGAATTTATGTTATTGAATAATAATATATTACATAAATATTAAGAGTATCCTCCCTAAATTGCGTTCCTAAAATTTCAGATTCATGCCTGCATAAATTTGAAATTCAGAATAGTCCTCATTTATCAATGTCCCAAAAAATAATTTTAAATCCAGAACGACAAATTCATTTATACTTGAAGAATAACGTTATGGATAGAAAACATAGATCTCCCTAAATATATAATCTCCCTAAATAATATAATATATATAATAATATAATATATAATATAATAATACGATCTCCGTAAATAAACATAGTCTCCCTAAATTGCGTTCCTAAAATTTCAGATTCATGCCTCCATAAATATGAAATTCAGAATAGTTCTCATTTATCAATGTCCCCAAAAATAATTGTAAATCCAGAACGACAAATTCATTTATACTTGAAGAATAACGTTATGGATAGAAGACATAGATCTCTGGGCTTTTGGGGTTAATACACGGGAGCAATAATTCATGCCCTAAGCCGGTTGTCACTGGTTCTGAAAGCCCTGTAGGACTGCACCCCACAGGCCCGGGGGCACACCTGGTGCAGGTACCTCGACCAAATAAAGTACCCCACACTCTGGGTTGGCAGCTTGGAAAGTACTGCTGACCAGCCATAAGGTGCTTTTTAACTTTTAAGTATTCTAAACGCCATAAATTAAGTATTTTTATTATATGATAAAACCCGAAGAATAAACATTTTATTGTATTATAGGCACATATCGTATTAATTCTTTATCTTCCAAAAATTGTATGAATTCATTTATTTTTGTTCAATCACATAAAATAATTTTTATTTAGTTTGAGCAATTTTTTAAAATAATTATATGTATAAATTAATGTCATCTATGTTAAACAAAAGATTCGTATTTATTATTACCTTTTTTTACTTACATTACCGCCATCTAGGTATAATTTTTGACCGTAAATTAACTAGGAAATCCCATATCGACTACCCTGCCTAAATTAAACAAAAAGCAGAATCTGTTAAGAAAGCTGTCTCATATTCCCAATGGTAGTGATAGATCCACACTCCTAAAAATATATTGCCTAGTTATTCGTTCAACAATTGACTATGGATCAACACTTTATGGCAGCGCCTCTTTCAGCTAACTAAATAAATTACATTTTTTTCATAATTCTATGATTAGATTAGCGACTGGAGCGATTTGAACCAGCCCGACAACAAGTTTGTTTAATGACCCGGAAGAATGATCACTCTCATTACATATGACTTATAACTTCCTTCAAGCTTCGACTAAACTGAAAATCACTCCAGGTTTCGAAGGGATCACTCCTGTACCTCTTACCCTTCATTTTGAATATCATGATCTGATAACTCTCGACTCTTCCTATAAAATATATGTTGTATATCCACACCCGGTGTGCTGGAAAGTGGAAAGTGAAAAATTCACAATTTATTTATATAAAAAAAAATCTTTAAATGTTGTGTATATTTGTTAGTTCTTTTTCTATTTTTCTCAACAAATTTATTATTTTCGCAATACTTTTTCTTAATTTTTGTAAGTAGTTGACTTATATTTTTTCTAAATTTTGTCAAAACGATTTTCAGGCACTAATTATTATAACTCCATTTTCATCTTGATGTCCAATGCTATAAAGGATAATGTCCAATTAAGCTATTTAAATTAAAAACATTATTATAAGTGGACAATACACCATATCCACGCAGCTTGTTATCTCAACGTCAACTGAGCTAAAATGGTCAGTAATGATATAGGGTTCATCATGATTGGAGCAATCCTTGTCAGTCTTGTTACTTTCATTCACGACTGATCGTGTAAGGTCTGCTTAAGGATCGGGCACACTCAGCAACCTGCTAAAAGGAAAACCCCCGCCGATGTGAACCAGCTGCCGACTACTGATTGTGAAGCACATATTGACGGACTATGCACTACACCAGAACATCGGACGAAGGCTTGAAATCGATTGAAAGTACTTAAGAACACTATTAGGGAAAGCCAATAAATTCAATGATCAAATCATGCAATTTATGAAATAAATATAAGTGTTTAAAGAATTGTAAACGTTACAAAGGAATGGTGCCTCTAGCCTAATGTAGCGATGCATAGAACCATAATGTTAAATAAATAAATTACCTTTTTTTAAATTATGGGTCCCAGTAATCAGTAGACCTAGTTTATCATGGGTGGACTACATTTTCAAGATCGGGTAAAAAATAGGCAAGCATATAAAAGACATGAAGCTTCTAGCATGGGACTGCAAAACCTAAACTTCATGGATTAAAACACCTCTACGTTGAAAGGCACCAAAGGAAGAAATAAGGAAGAACGAAGAATAAGAAGGATCCTAATAAAAATAAAATGTTGAACATAGCAGTGCATAACATAACGCAAAAAAAAAATAAAAATAAAAATAAATAACACCTGATCAAATAAAGTCACAAAGTACTTTGATAAATTTTCTTCTGTAAAATCAGAAACTTGTGTCCTTGTAATTAGTGTAACTCTTTTTGACATACAAAAGGGTTTGTCTTATTTGTAGATACTTGCTGCACATCAATGAGTTCGAAAATTACAAAATCGTTCCAACTACATAAAAAATATACTAACATGGGCAAATTACACCCAGTGAGTTACCTAGTTTAATTTTGTTTTTGTTTTTGCGATCGCACATCGAAAAATGTTGAAAATATGTACCGACTTTCGTTCCGAATCCTAGAAACAGAAATAATTGTTTTAATATAATTTCAAACAAAATATATATTATTCATTTTTGCCTTTGCTTTGACCGGATCATAAGGTTATTATATACCAATCGATTTCAGATATTATTGCTTTCAGATGGCTTAATATTATACGATTTCTTAACATATGGGAAATTCTGCTTGTTACTTTGGTCTATGATTTTAACAATTATTTATCAAATAAGTCTTCTTTCTAAGTGCTAAAATGTTTTTTTACTTGTCATATCGTTTAATAGAATCCCTTGTGGGGGTATTCTATTTGAATGAAATATCACATACTGTACACAAAATAACAACTTTAATTTAAAAAAACAACACACATCACCTGATCAGCTAAATCAATATATGTGGTTATTATAGAATATAACAACGCCAATTACAAAAGACATCCATTCCACTAAACGGAATTATTATTCTGAAAGATCTCACTAACTAATGAGAGGGAGCATCTTCCTTATAATTATGATTTTATATGAGTGTAATGTGGCAAATAACTACACATCTTCTTCTCCCTTCTCTCATGTTAATATACCTTTAGTGGTTTTACATTTTAATTGGTAAATAAATTTTAATACTGCTATAAACAATCTTAATACAATGTAAAATTTTGATTAGCATCATATCACATTATCTCGGCAATACTTCATTATGCTAATATTAAGCTATTAAAACATATCCATATACAATTTTACATCGTATAGTAAAAGAAAGTTTTTCAGGTAGTTTTAGACTGTTTTATTTGTTTAGTAGATCAGGATATTTGTACACCATTGACAGAAATGTGTTAAATTGTAGAGATGAATATGGTGCAGGTCACCGAAAGCTTCTCTAGAAATAAAGTTAATTTTTAAATAAAAATAGAGACTGTCATTGGTTTAAAAATATCCTGGTCTACTAAAAAAGAGTTATTTTTAGCAGTATTGAAATGTATTTCCCAATTAAAATATATAACCACTGAGGTATATTAACATGGCGGAAGGACGGAGAAGAGGTACACTGATCTGCCACATTACACTCGAGCATATTAGTCCATAATAACAAGAAAGATGGCTCTCATTAGTTAGTGAGATGTTTCGGAATAATAATTCCATTTGGTGGAATGGATGTCGTTTGTAATAGCATTAATCTGTGGTATTTAGACCAATTTCGGTACAATATTAGGTCCTTAATTACAACCAGGATAATATCCCGTCATTTCATTATGTACAAATTCGTCTATTGAATGATACTGTTTTGTATAAATATTATATATGTTTATATATAATATTATTATATTATATTGGGTACTTTTTTAAGAGTATAAAAGTGGCTCTAAATTCACTTGCGGCCAAGAAGCAATATCAGTTATGTTCTCCAACTGACTCATGAAAGTTTCTTCACGTATTTACAAAAAATAAAATAAAATGAAACTCAAACAGAGATTTTTTTCTTTTGTTTACAATCTAAAAAAGTCTGAGGTATAAATTTCAGACGTTTCTGTCTCACATAAGTAGGTAAAAAAGCAGATTAAAAAATATATTCAAAGTAACCAACATTGAGGGTATCTGAAAAATGTATCCTGTTTATTTTTCCAGATTATTAGAATTAATTTTCTATATATTTTTAAAAATTTATTTAGAAATATAACAATATGTTACGTGGACAATAACTATAGTGATATATGATATAACACATTCATACCATACATACAGAAAATATAAAACTAACAAAAGTAAAATAATAATCAAAAACTATGTACAATAAAAACTCAAAGAACTTAAAGATAAATAAATTAAAACATAAAAACACAGTCATACCTATATACAATCAGGCAGGGAACCCCAAGCCAGGCTTCTCCCCCCAACAATAGAAGGAAAAACGTGACTTAAAGAGATACCTGCGCTACTCTCTCAACCGCGTCACTGCTGCTAAAGCCAGTAGAGTTCGAGCGAGAGCTATATTAATGAATGTTTCAGGTTATTTGAGATGACCATAACATCCCTTTGGAAATCGGAACAAAGAATTAAATTAATTATAAAAAATAATTCAGGTCACTTTAAGTTTAAAATTTCAAACGATAATAATTTTTTACTTTTTATTTTGATAATACAGATTTTTTATATACAGCCATCTGAATGTCCATGAATTAATTTTTAGACTCTAACTTATAAATGTATTTATTTATATTTATATTTGTATTTATCAGACAAAAATAATCAATTTCAAATCTGTTACAATACACAATTTGCTCAATTATTTGTTAGCAGGATGACTAGTACATACAATAATTTCTGCGATTACATAAAAATGAATATTCTGCAATAAAAACTGAAATTAATTGAAGATTAAAAAAAAACATTAAAAAAAGTTTTAAAAAAATCATTTTTCTGTACTACACTTCTACAGGAATTAGAATTTTCCAAAATGAAGAATTTAAGTTAGAATTAAAATTAGAGTACCTATTCATCAGATGTCCTAGAGAAGATGGTTAAGGATTTATCTTTTTTTTTTTTACTTAGCCTATTTCGTTGGAAAAGATGGGAGCCTAACATTCCACTCATCTTCTCATTTTATTTTTGGCTAAGGCAGTCCCGGTCGAAGCGTTGTGCTTCGCGGTGCTCCATTATATTTGTAACATGAGAATCCACTCTTTTCAGACCAATCATTGCTGCGTCACTGCCTTTCCCATATCTTCTTATTCAGAAGTTGGATGATATCCACACAGTGAAAAATAATAATTTTTTTTTTTTTAGTAATAGTGCATTTCAATTCGTAAAATACATAATTGAATATTACTAGATAATTAAAAAAAAATAATAAAGTCTAAATAAATAATACGAGATAATTTACAAACAGATTAATAATAATAATAAAAGGCTTACGGAATCCCAACGTTAGATGCCAAGCACTAATCGTTTATTATACACCTTCCTCTACCTTGTCCAAACCCAGTCCCTTCAGATCGGCTTTAACGCAATCTTTCCACCTTAGCTTCGGTTGAGAACCTTTTGGACGTTTATCATTCGGTACAGCAAATATTAACCTTTCGTTAGGAATTCTTTCATTACTAAATCCAAACATATTACAAGCCCATTTGAATCACCTCAATTTTATTAACCGGATAGGAGACTAACAGATTGGCCTCAGTAAAATATTGGGTTGACAAATAAGTCCTTTCGGTTTTTCAGGGTGAAATAAAACTCTATGTATTTTAGGCATAAAATTTATTTTAAACTACATTATATTGACCGTTATTTAACATGACTTTTCCCCATCTTTCCACAAACTGCATAATGCCATGTTCATAGAATGTCTGGAGTTTATTGTTAAAAAACTGATTCAAGTGGTTTTTTATTTCTTTACTATCTATTTATAGAGTTCTGTAGAGAACCGAACAAGTGGTAGTCACTTGGAGCTAGGTCTGGTGAATATGGATGGTAGGGAAAATGGGCCTATCCAAGGCTCAATAATTTATTGTGAGTGACCAATGAGGTGTGGAGTCGAGCGTTGTCTTGGTGGAACACAACATCCTTCCGATCATTCATAACTCTTCAGGATGTTCTCCGATGTTACTATATCTGTTGGAAAACTGAATTATTATTTTCAAAGCCGTATGATTTTATTTTTTTTAATGGCTGCCTGAGGAACTCCTTATAGGTTTTTATTTTTTATCTTCATTTGCAGTTTATTTACGAAGGCCCTGTTGATGCCATTTTGTGTAGTTGTTGTAGCCTTAAAAGTCTGCTATATTTCTTGTAGATAGTCTAAGTCGTATTGAAGTTATAAAATATTTTGTGGTTTTCGAAAACAAATCATGTGAGGGACCCAAACATTAAGCCTGGAAACATAGCCGAACTTGTGCAAATGGTTTTCTATGCATGTGTGCGACACATTAAGGCCATAGCAATCTCTCGCACCGATTGGGTGGGATTTTGATCAACAATGGCATTAACATTGCTCGTTTAAATTTCATGCAAAGTACCTTGCAAGCATGACTGTAGTTAGACTCGGTGTGTTTTTCTAAGTTAATCTAAGTGTTTTTTTGAAATTATTAAATTGTCAAATAAAACAGATACATTAAATCTAATAAACTTTGTATGGAGTAATAAAATAGAGGCATAAAATGTGTAAATACAGTAATAAATAATTATGTAAAAGTTATTTAATATGTACTAGAAGCTTATATATTTAATTCTAAGAAAACAAAATGAAAATCTCATGCTTTAATATTGTGTGATTAAACGAGAACTCCTGCTATACAGGGAATATTTTCAAAAATGTTCATTCCATTACCCTTTGACTGCTTGATTGGAGTGTCCTATGCCAGTGCGGAATTCACCGGCATATACAGCTTTTCATATTTCTCTGCCGAAATATACCACAACTTACCTGTGAAAAAAAAAAGAAAAGAAAATCAATATAATACCAAACGACAAATTGGTGTCACAATCAAGTGTCAAAATTAAAAAAAAATGTATATATAAAGAAAATATTGGCGATAAAAAAGTAGGCTATAAGTCGGTTTAATTTGTCTAAAAATATATAAACAAATAAATATGTTTTTTATATTTATAGAATTTATTATGATCACATCCTTTATAATAGACTGAATCAGAGAGTTCATATTTCATTGTAAGTTATTTTGGATTTTTTTAATACGATTGTATTTGTTCGTTAACAATTAAAATCTTAACGTCTTTAAGTAAAATAACTTTTCTCACTTATCAGAAAGTTTTGGTTATAATATTTTTTTATATTTATATTTATTTGTTTAGAAATATAATAATCTGTTACGTTGACAATAATTATAGTTATTATGAACACATTCACACCATATATTCATAAAATATTAAATTAACAGAAGTAAAATAATAACTAAATAATAATCAAAAACTATGTACAATAAAAAATAAAATAAGGTAGAGATAAGTAAATTAAAAATATGAAAACACAGCCATACCTATATACAATGTATACAATCAGGCAGGGAACCCCAAGCCAGACTTCTCCATCCAACTATAGAAGGACTTCAAGAGATCCCTGCGCTACTCTTTCAACCGCGTCACTGGTGCTAAAGCCAGTGGGGTTATAATTATGAAAATTATCTATTCAAAAGTTTGTAGATAACATATGTGGATCTTTTTGGCTGTCTATTATACCAGTGAAAGTTAGATCAAAACGGGTTGAAGTAGAAAAATATGTTTTCAATTTCTGTTTTTGTTTTTATTTTCAACTTCCTGAAAGAAGTGGGAAGGTATAATAGTCGTAGTTTGAGGTTTAACGTTTTTCATTTTATGTCAATATTTAGATCATTCTTCTCACAAAAGTGAGTCCAAGATACTTTATCTGTTTGTATGAGCATTGCCAAAGGTAAATAGGAGGGCAAGTTCCATGTCAAAGAGTGAAAGTAATGTGTTGGAATTTGTCTTGTCTGAGTGGAATTTTCCAGATTCGCACCAATCATTTAGTTTTGTTAGATAATGTTGTATAGTCTGTGAGGCGTGGGTAGAATTTTTATGTCTTGTTAAAATTGTTATATCATCTGCGTAAGTCGGTGTAATATTTGCGGAACTGTTAGGAATGTCGAGGATGTATATGATGAATATAAGAGGAGCGAGTACTGAACCCTGTGCATTTGATGTAGAACAGTGGAGTTTGAATTTTTAACATCTTAAATTGTGACTATTAATCTCTCGCCTTTAAGGCTTTCGGTGAGAATTACGGTTTATTTCGAAAACAATACATAAAAACGCAGGGTCTGGTATAGATCCGGAGAAATATTCTTTCGAAGGATGACTTTTATGAAAGTTATAGAAATTTAAGTATCAATATTAGAGTATAGCTCTTCGAGAAAGGAGGGGGGCAAGTTTGAAATACGTAGGCACTAAAGGTGGCCCGGATCATTATTGTATGCTATGACATAATAGATTGATAATGGTGTGGAGATGATTGTCCGTAGATTGTAGGTTATTTTGTAATAACCTAATTATAATAATAATTACATAAGATTATTATATATAATACGTTGTAGATCGAAAAGTTGGACAATGCAATAAACATAATATAGTATTTTATGTATCGTCTTACCCGCGAGTAACTTCTTCTGAAATAATAGATTAATGTATAATTTCCTTTTAACTTGGAAATCTTAAATTATGAAAAATAAAATTTTCATCAGTGGACATGACATGACCTTAACATTACATAGGCATAAAGGTTGAGATAAATATTTCTGCTGACTGGATTAGGGTGACAGATGTTGAACTAGGACGGTGACGGAGTGTTAGGTTAATTACTCGTGGAATAATATGTACCATTAGTCTCGAGTGTGGAACCTGAGGCCGGGATACAATACCACACTCCACTTAGTGGCTACGATACAATACATTTTATAATGCAACAAGCCTATTTCTCATCGAATTAAGGTAGGATTAATCATATGTTTGATAACCAAGTTATCTAAAGCTAAAAGGAAAAAATAAAGTTTCAAATGAATTTAACATTAACAATAGACGAATTAAATTATCGAAATATTTGACATATGCATTTTGTTTTACATTTCATATTTACTTAATTTTTTATAGACAAATTAAAGCTGTAAGATCTATGAAATGCATATTCCAAAATTTAATTGGGACAACCATCCTATCTTAACGCCTGAAGCGTCTCATCTATACAACCACTGCTCGAGAATGTCAGAAATACAACTGGAAAGAGGTTGCAATGTTATTCCAATAATTATTTTTATGATTATTCCAGAATGTCCCTCAGGCGCTCTCACATCTCCAGTTGGAGTACCAAGTTAGAAGTGTCTCTATCCAGTTTTCTGACGGCAATGTTTCCTAGGTGTTTTACAAAGCTTTAAAAAGAAAAAAAAATCTTGCCATTTTGATTTGTTTTCTCCTTGTTCCTCAGCCCATTCTCTAAACACGAGATCCTATCCCAAAAACATGTATATTCATTCTCATAGAACTGCTTTTTCTTCAAAACAATGTTTTATTATGCGTCCTACCTTGTTTTGGAATTCTTTACCCACCTTCGTACTTAAAACCGAATAAACTTTGTTTAAGCAGCAATAATTTTTTCCTCTCTTCAGAATTAAATCATTCGAAGATATGTTGGAATAAGATGGTCGTATTTTAGTGTTTTCAGCTTCATTTTATTGTTATTTTAGAGTTTTCTATATATAAAATCTGTATTTATTTACAGCGGAAATACCAGAATCATATTTATTAATCTATTATTTCATTTTCTTACCTATACGTATCCTTTATTTTAATTTTACGGTTATATAATTAATTATTTCGTGTAATTTTATGCCAGACAAATGAAATTTCTAGTGTCATTATCGTCATTTAATTTTCTTTTACTGTTAGCATTGCAGAGCTTGTAGATCATTTGTAGCCTTAACAAGCCTACACCATCTCTGCCTATCTTGGGATATTTCTTTCCAGTTATCTGCATGCAGCTCAATTGGTCTATGTTGATTGGATTTATTCATCTGCTGCTTGGTCTTCCACGTAGTATTGTGATCCTTAATCGCTCTGGTTATGGTGCTGAGGATTGTTCCCTCTAATCTTTCAATAATTTTTTCTAGAGCGCTGGTAAGTCCTAGGTCTCACACTCATTATAACTGGCTTTATTATAGCATTGCACTCCCTTAATTTGAGATTTTAAAGATTTCAATACCCTTGAAAGAGAAAATATATCTCTGTTTGCATTTTTTTTTTGGTATTAAGGTTTCAGACAAAATCCTATTATTCCAGAACTTTATATTTATTTTTGCACGAAAGCCGAAATACGTTTTTTAAAATTAATATTCTACTTAGATTATTTTCTTCTATTTTCGTCTTGCTCTTTTATTCTATTAAAAATATTGAGTGATGACCCTTCGAGATATTTCCTCCTCTCGTTGCTAAACCGCTTACGGTAAATCGCTAAATGTAGTAGATCCTCGACTTCGTCACATAGATCACACTTTGGTGTCGGCTTCATTTTTATCAAATTTAAGAATTTATTTGTATTCCCATGGTCGCTATTCAACCAAATTAGATTTTTCACCTCACTTTCCAAACATATACCAATAGAGAAGAACCACGGTTCTAAGGAAATTTGGCGTAGATTAAATATTGGTCTTTACCTTTGCTTTGAGACTACCAATCATATAAATAATTGTTTTACTTAGAATACGGAAAATAGCTGTGTTTGAGATTTTAACATTAATTCTTATTTTTTTGGTAGTATCTAGAGTAATTTGATTTACACTTTTATTTCCGTATATGTGGTTGCGCTTGTTATTCGCTGTTCTACTTCTTACAGTTGGTAATTCATTGAGGTTATAGTGGAGCCAAGAAAGCGCGGTAGCTCAGTGGGTGAGCATGGACTTCCAGAGATCAAGGTCCCGGGTTTGAGTCCGGCTGATGACTAGTTATTTTTCATCAGCTGACCCTGGGGCCGGGAGACCCTCCTGGGGCAAGCCTCTATAAAGTCGTTACTCTCAATTAAATAATTAATTAAGAGGGAAAACTGGTGGTTGAACTTGATATCTGCCTTCACCTCCCTTCACGACCGTTGGCCTTGTAACAGTACGTCCTCACGTTGTTCTGAACCCAATACCCTTCATGGGTTGTTAGTGCCAAGGTTTTTGAATTTGTTGCTCGAGAACATCATTCTTATAGAACTAAATGTTTTTAATTCTAAACATGATTCACACATGAAAATTTATACGGTGCTACCATCTAACTGAATTTCCTTTTTTTTTTTATAGAAAAATTAATAAACTTGGAGTAACTGTAACTTATATAAGAACTATATATTTCTTCACTCTTTAATTTAAATTTTGTAGAACCCCAAATAGAAACGTTTGTGACGAAGGGGCGTCCCCGCTTAGTTCTATTTGGAATGAATTCGTTAAAGAGATGAAAGGTTAAAGGGCCTCACAAATTTACCTTTCCTTTTATCAGAGGCCACTAATTTAGAGTTCGTTAGTGCGCGGGAGGAGCGCCTGTTTGGCCAAAGCCCACCCATTAGCTGGCATTAACTGTCATTTTTATGCCACCCTCTAATAGAGATTTTTAATTGGAAGGGCGTAAAGTACAATGAGAGTAATTTAAAATTATAAATGCTAGATTAGGCTTACACTATTCTCATGACATGATTTTTTTTTTATTATTTTAATGGAATTTACAATTGTATTACATAGAAAATACAATAAGAAAATGTGAAATTGGTAACATGACATGTACAACATGAAGAGAAACTACCCATTGGTAGAACTCAAATTAAAGTTCTATATTAGAAGATCCCGAGGCCATCTTCTTTTCAGACGCCTCGGAGGGTTATCAGGGATCGAGGAGGAAGCAAGGTTTGAAGCGAGAGGATTCGGATGGTTCTGCAGTTTGCTATGGAAGGACAGGTATCTGGATTGGGCCAAATCGGAAACATATGGAACATTAAGGTCTTTATGGATGATTTTATTTGTGACAAAGTAAGGAGAATTGAGGATTTTACGAAGGATTTTGGATTGTAAGGATTGGATACGAGAGGAATTCGATAGTTTAGTGGAGCCCCAAAGCTCAATTCCGTAAGTCCAAATAGGTCTTATTATTGTCATATACATGCGTCGTTTATAATTGATTGAAAGCTTAGATCGTTTGTCTAGTAAGTGCTGCAGTAGTCGAAAACGTCGGGCGGTTTCTAGTCGTTTCAGTCTGGTGTGAAGGTTCCAAGTGAGTCGTTTGTCAAGGTGGAGTTCTAAGTATCGGATTTGCTGGACAGGGATAAGAAGGCTATTGTTGAAGGATACTGTAGGACAGGAAGTCATAGGTTTACGATGAAGAGTGAAGGTTATTTGATGGGATTTATTGGAAGTTATTTTAATCCTCCAGTTTTGACATCATTTTTCAAGGCTTGTGATGTGTGATTGAAGAGTTTGGGATGCAATAGATGGATCGTTATTAACTGATAGGATACACGTGTCATCGGCATAGGTTCATGACATGATAAAAAGAAATAGATAAATTATAAAAAAAAAAAAGAAAAGATGATTTATTATTTATTTTTATTCACGCCTGTCATAATAGTAACGATAATCCGGAAATAAGATGACATTTTAAAATATAATGGCCTGAGAGGCATGAGGAAGAGCAGGACCCAGCGGCACCTCCTCCTGGCGTGATATCTACATTAGGTGAGCAGGTCCCCCATCCAGCTTCTCTCCAACCTTAGACGGACGTTACCTGGAATCTGTGGCTTGTCATTTATAACGTGGCCTGTCGTGGTACCAAGATGCTTTTGTACTTGTCCTGAATGTTTTTCTTGAAGGATTTAAAGTTTGTTTAAGTGAGTATTTTTAGTTATTCCAAATATCTGTGATGCGCCAAATAGGTTCATGTTATTTAAAGGCACCTATTAAATTTCTGTCAAAGTTTTAATTTTGATTATTTACCGAGAAGTAAATCTAGAACACTTAGCCTTTAATTTAGTGAGTTTCTTTTTTTAGTAATATGCGGACCCCAAACCATTTTTCGGTCAAAAGTGAAAGGTGTCCATGGAATCTGTTTATTGTCAAGGAAAACTGGATGGCATGTTTCATGTCGAAGGGTAAACGTGATGTGCTGTGATTTGTCTTGATTTAGTTAAATTGTATAAAGTTTAAATAAGTCACGTAATTTTGTTAAATATTAAGTGCGCCTTTTTTTTGCCGCACCTTGATTTTGTGAGATGCATATCCATAATAGTTTAAGTAGGTTTATGTATCCATTCAGTTTTTGTATCATTTCACCAACAGATGAACAGAAAAACTAAAAAATCTATATATATGCAATCTGTTTGAAAAATAAATCTAAGTGATTTACTGGTTATTATGTTTTTCAGTGTCATTTTCGGTTAAGATAATGACTAAAAAACTTAATAAGAAAATGTTTAGGAATCAATAAAAATATTCATTGTAAAGTATGCAATGAAAACTTCCATTATTATATGAACCTTTATTTGTCTTCGGTACATCGAGGCTGTCTCATGTGTCCCACCTTTACGAAGAGTTAAAGTGGCTCTTCCCTTCTTTCCACAGACAATATTTCCTTGGATCTTTCCTATTCCAAACGAACAACACCCGACACCCTTCCTACATCTACAGTTTAAACCCGTGGTCCACTCCCAGAAAACAGGATCCCGTGTTTCCGACCTTTATATCCCTTCCCATAGAACTAAGACGTTTGAATATTCCTTTATTGCCCGATCCACTGCCTTCTGAAATTCCTTGCCTTCTGAAATCCGCCATGCCTCTTCCTTGTTCTCATTTAAATATCATCTTTACCAATTTCTTCTCACATCCCAAAATGACATTATACAATAAAATAAATATTGCGAAACAGATTTTGACTGAGGTGAATGGTTATAAAAATTGATAGAGTTTTTAATTTTAAAAACCAACCTATGTTTATTTTATTTTGTTCTGTTTTCACTTAAATAATGTTTTTTTATTTTGTTTTCTTTTCAAAATAGTGTTATTTTTACTTGTTTTAATTTAATTTTACTGAAGATACTAGATATTCTTTAACATTGACTAATGTCATTTTTGGCCAGATGTAGTTTTTATTTTTTTGTTCATATCTGTTATTCATAAGGGACCTTGTCCCAGAATAAAGTTTACTTTCTATCTATCAACCTTTCAATTGACAGAACGATTAACGCCAATCTAAACATTTTTTATTATTAATTTTAGTGATATTTCTAATGGGAAAATTTATACCTTTATTCGCAGTTCTATATTTCAACACTGCAATTAACTACTCTGGAATAAACTTCCTCACCGCCTTTACAGATATTTTAAATTTTCCAACAATAAATATCACTAAATTGACTTTCTTCAAGAATTTTGGAAACGGAGTTAGTCATTCTGTAAATTGAAAGGTTCCTATGTTAACGTCATAACCTTACAAAAAATAGATGAACCTCCTACCTAAAAAATAAAAATAATTATTTTTTCTAATCTGAACCGTGTACTCTGATGACGAATGAGAAATCACAATTCCAATATTCATACTTAATCTTACGTTTTAGTATAGTCACTAAATATCGTAGTACGATGGTTATGACATTTTAGGCACAAGGAATGTACTTAACATCTTAATCTGGGGATTCTATAATTCATAGGTCTCCCTTCCAACTCCTTTTAACTTTCCTCTCAATGGGTACGTCCGCAATAGCCATGTCCGTAAATATATTATTTATTCAGTGTCTTGTCATTACAAGCGTTTTTATAATTAACTTCAAGGGGAATAAAAAATATGTATGTGTGTTAGTTGATAGGAGGTTGGTTTGATCGCTACTTTGAATATTACTATTTATGTAATAAATAGCATATTAATAAACAATTAAGTTCGAATAAACATGGCTTGATCAAGATGATATTGCATTTTGTGAAGGTGAATTGAAATCCGCCGATTTAAGATAACTAAGATAAGGGGTACGCATGTGAAAATGAAACGTAAGACGCTTAACAAACGACTCAAACTACTTTACTCTCTTTTTTCTAAATCTTCAAAACGGAAACTAGAACAGAAACTGAATACATATACATACTTACTTAAGCCCATATGGACATACTCATCACAAATATACGGCATCGCTAAAAAGACCCACCTACAAAAACTTCAAACGTTCCAATCAAAATTATTGCGACTCATAACAAAAGTACCTTGGTACGTGACTAACAAAACTCCAACAGTTGAACAACATACAACGACTCAACGATTTTACACAAATTTAAACGGACATAATAACAGACTAATAAGAGACATGGCCACAGCTGATATACCTCAGAACATGAGGAGGAGAACAAAAAGGCGTTGGATGAGGGATCTCCTTCCTTAGACAACCTACGTAATTGGAACAAGTTAGGGAAGAGGTACTGCTGAGTACTTTCCTTCCCCATGCCTGTCATGTCATTATCTCATGTATCGCCATCACATTTGCTGATTGTCAACAATAAGTTGACAGACGCAAATACATTTTTTATAGAAAAAAAAAAGATGACTAAAGAGGTCATAATTTCACAAAAGAGTATGATTGTTCTGAATGGTATAAGGTTCTTAACACAATGAATATCTGAAATGCCGGTAATAACCAAATATAACTATAAATAACTATCTCATCAGTCTAGGAAGCGTTTACTAAATTCCATCAGAACAGAAAAATATGTTGCTTCATGTTTCTGAACTAATTTAGCATGCCCCAGATCAGCTGACCACTAAAATGTATTAATTGGCGATAGTACATCATTCTATGACATATAAACATTTATTCAATTAATTTCTACTTCATTATGTTTGCGTAATATTAAAACAGTTTTTAGATATGTTTCTACACATATCTTTTATCCTGATGATACCTGAATTTCCAAAACGTAAACTAAATGTTGTTTGCCGTTATTTACGAATTTATTCCTCTTTCTGAGGACCATTAATATCAAATAATGTTAATAATTAATCCATTATGAATGAGATCACATTAACGTGAAACGTCAGAGATCGTCGAGATACTAAAATGTGAATAAATTTCACACTGGCGCTTTCTTTTTTTCCTGAATTTAATCAATTTATAAAAAAAAAAAACTTACACGAGTTACATATTTAATATGTTCGAATGTGCTGAAGCTTCCATGAAATTCTCACGGAAATTGTGATACTTATCGAGTGTTGACATGGAAGGAGAAGCCGGGGAACATAAACGAAGTAGAAACAGTCTCTTCGCTGGAGATGGTAGATATAACCGAGCGGAAAGTTCTGCCCGCGAGCGTAAAATGTTTGATCAGATAGCGTAGCCCCTTACGTGGTTAGAATTAAAATAAGTTTCCTCTATGGTTTATTACTCTGTCACCAACTCCTCATGCTAGTAGTTGGACTTGTCTCTTTCACTCGTGATGCGCAAAGGTATGATCAACGATTATAATACTAATGAGTGCCAAATTCTCATACTTTTGGTGGAGTTATTCATTTATACAGAGTATAAATAATAATTAAAGACTTAGCGAACCCGAAGGTTCCATGCCGATTCCACCAATCGGCGTCTACACACCTCCCTCCACTGGTCGCTCTTCCACCTTCGTTTTGGTCCACCGGTCGGACGTTTACCAGCCGGCACAGCATATATTAACCTTTTAGATATACTTTCGTTACTAAGTCCATCAATTTCATGAGCTCATTATATCCGCCGCAATGTAATTATTTCAACCATTCGAACCAGAAATTCGATGTGTTGCAACCACCTAACTTCTCCGATTGACTCGTCCTTCTTAGGTACGAATAATCTATACAATACTTTATTTTCAAAAACCTAAAGATATTGCTCATCGCTTAATGTTTGATAATCAGTATATATATTTATTATGGAAGAGCCTATGGAAAAGTACATAAACTCTTTACGATTTAGCGTTATATCTTTTGCTTTAGAGTTTTTTTTTGTACGTATGTTATGTAATATTGATGGCTTAGTGTGGTTTATTAGTAATACTTAATATTAGTATTATGAAAAGGGAGGATAAAAAATAAGAACAAAGAAAAATGTGTGTATGTAGTAGTGGAATAATATAGTGTAACACTTATGTACAAATGGATTGATGGACATGCTGTGTGTAAAGCAATCCTATGTAGTAGGGCAGCGTTACTTTCAATAAAATATTTCTCTCTCTAGGGAAAATCCTGTTTCTTACTCAATGATTGTGCAAGGAGATGATCAAGCTCAACCGCCATGTGCCCACTTTGTAGAGCCTGGGTGTGCCCCAGATATCCCAGAGATGAAACTGAATAAATAATTTTCCTGCCATTAGCCGGGATTCGAATCCAGGACCTTGATAATTGGAAGATCAGTGCCCTACCACTGAGCTACCCCACTCGCTGAAGGGATACAAACGTAAGTAAATAAAAAAAAGGTAAGAGATATCTACTTAATGAATTGATGTATTTAAAAAAAATAAATACATATAGATAAAAAACAAACTGAATATTTCTTTGTATATCTTCTAATAATAAAAACAAATAAATAGAGAAATAACATAACTGAGTTTAAAATGAGAATGATTTATTTTTGTTTGGAAACTCACACTAAAAAGGCGCTGGATGAGAGACTTCCTTCGTTAAGATACCGTGGTAATTAATTATTTTTTCAATAATTTTAAATACTACTCAGTAGTCGATTAAAAGTTGTAAGTTAATTTAAATTGACATCTTATCCAAAATTTCGTATTGTTAGCATGTTTTTTGTTTTTTTTTAAAGACAACTTTCTTCTTGGTTTTTAGCTTCCTAAGAATAATGAAAATGAACAACAGACAAAGTAATAAAGTTAGGTATAATTAAATAAAACATTAGGAGTAAATATTAAAAAAAAAAAGAAATAACAAAATTATAGATAAATAAATGGCCGTTTATTTACATATATGTAGAGATAAATCAGTTTAAATAATTATTGCTAAATAACAGTGAAATTAGGCTGGCAAAACTAGAATATGAATATTCAATTCTGACATATATTTGGAAGATTTGTAGCTTAGGAAAAAACTAAGAGGTTTTGCGTATGGAGGTGGATAAGGAATTCCTAATCATGTAATCACGCATTAGAAAGGATTTTTCAAAGAAAACAGTTCTTTAAGAAGGAATATACAGGTTTGTGGACTGTGATCTCGTATTTAAAGAATGGACAGTGGAAGGAGGAGTAAACAAATGAAGAAGGTAAGATATTTCACGAAAACATCATAAACACCTGTCAATAGATTCCATAAACGACGAAGACATGCATTATAATCAGAATTAGAACAAGGTCTAGTACGACATAGTACCCAATACTTACCTGACAACCCCAGCACGGAGGCTTCGACATCTTCAAGAGGCGGAGTACCTTCAGGATAATGGAAGAGCTTACACTTGCAGGAGGAGGCTGTCAGGACCACTACCTCTCGATGGCTAATTAGTTTTCATTTAGAGCCCTAGATCCATTCATCTTCCCTTCCTCTGATCTCCCTCGACCGGTCTTCTTTAATCTCTTTCACTTATTAGGCCAATCGAGGCCATTTATCCTCAACATTTTAAATTAACATGCCCCAAACTGGACAGTTTAACTGTAGAAAATTTTAATTAATTGATGTAAACGAGTAAAAAGCTCACTAAGAGAATCTTCCGATCGCATAAGATTATGTTTCTTAAATGTAGGTAATGAATAAAACATCCGTCAACATATCACCAAGTCAGGCATCATCAAGACATAATATAAAAGAAACTGAAGGTCAAAAATCTATATGCCCAACCTCATAATGCAAGAAGGTGAGGTAACTCAAATGAGGAAGATTATTAAGGTAAAGTAAGGCTTTGTGGAGACAAGAATTTTCCCAATTTTAACTTTTTTTTTAAACTATATTTATTCACCCACACCTGTCATAAGCAATGACAATTAGCGGGTCTGCTGTCGGTAAGTGTACAGGTAGTGGCTTGATCGGCGTGATGAAGAGGAATGCCCTGCGGCATCCCTTCCTGTCTTGATTTCAGCATATTTTTAAGTGAGGAAATCCCTCATCCAGCTCCTTTTGAGCCTCCTAAGTGTGTTTTCGAGCATGTTAAATGTAGCCATACTTTGTATAAGTTTGTTAGTATGTCCATGTAAGTTATTGTGAAATCGCTTGTAGTGAGTCCCTATGTGATCGTTAACTGTTGGCATTTGAAGATCTTTGTGTAATGTAATGTTTGTGACGTACCATGGAGCTTTGGTTATAGTTCTGAAAGTAAATTATAACCTAACTTTAAAATTAATAAATTTACGTTTTTGAAGTGAAAACTACCGTAGGCGCTTTTTTGTGGAGAGTGATTTACATTGAGCCGTCAGATCTCCGATGTGTAATGCTCGGGTAAAGCTGGCTGGATTAGACTAATTGAAGTGGTTTTGCATATGGATTAAAATATCTCAAAAACGAAAAATCAGACCTGAATTCTGTAAGCGTTGGAATTGTTCAGTATTTCATCGGCTCTGTAATGGGCTATTATTCAACATTGTATCTTAACGCGACGCCGTGTCAGAGAGACGGATATCTACAGATTAGAGATGTCAATAGAGAGGAATATCTACAGTGTTAAGTACTTGTTTTTCGTGTTCGATATTGGCAAAGTAGGTATGTATAGTAAAAACAGAAGAAAGATAGATAGCAAACAGCTCAGATTTTTCGATTTCTAACACGGACCAAGAACCATCTTTGTTTCGGAGGAGTGCTGACATGATGTTATGCAAGCTTTTTGGTATTTCTCCATAAGCTCCTATCGTCAGTGGATAGATTTCTGAGATAGTTCGTAGGTAGCTCGTCAATTTTAGTTTTAAATATTTGAATCTGTCGTTTTAGTTCATTGTGAAGTCTATTGAAAGTCTGTTTGTCAGACAGGAGTCGACCAGTTTGCCATACTTTGCGAGCTTGTCTCTTAGCCCTGATCAAATTTCTTATCTACTGAGGATAATTTGGAAGCCACTCATTTCTGCCGGGTCTTGGAAAAAAAGAAGACAATTAAGCTCGTTGAAGAACTAAAAAAAAATTATTTCGACCATCTTTAAAGTAAAAAATAAATCTAAAATTAATTCAATTACGGCCTTTATTTTTCAATACATATCAGGTCTAAACGTACATTGAAATCCAACTACATAAAGCATAACTAAAATTTGCCAAATATCAACCTATGATCGATATAGCGAATACAATTTAAAGAATAAATATCTTAAGCGATTTAAGAAACTAAACTTAAATATAAGGGTTTAATAGATAGCGAATTGAATAAGTAAACAGAAAGGAATACCGTTTGCTCAAAGGTGTGTGCTTTTCCAACTCGAGGAGACAGTGAAGGAGGGTAAATCCGCTAAGGAATGGGAGGCAGGGGTTGAAGAGGGCAAAGAAAGACAAAGCATTCGAGGAATCCAATTAGGGAGTGACAGCTGTTCTCTTAACGACAGCATCGTATCACAATTAGTAACAACTCTGTCCTTGATGGCCAATCATAAGTCCTCCAATTACCATCCTCTTTCTTATATTCTCCCCCTTCGCTAATCTCATCGTTTTCTTAACGACTAAAAAAAAAAAATAATATACTCTTTTTCTTTCTCCACACGTCTATTCTGTAAAAAGGATTATGCATTTCAACAGTTTCAGTTACGTCTTCACTGGCGAGTTTCTTTTTCTTCAGTTAAAAAAGTTTCCAAAAATAAACCTGTACTAATACAACCCATGGAGGGTCTTGGGTTCAGTACTATGTGAGGACGTACTGTTATAAGACCACCGGTTATACAGAGAGGTGATTGGGCCGAAATTACTCTCAACCCCTGTTTAAAAAATACAAAACGGAAATCTGCTCGAGCAAAGATAATAATCCGTGGTGCAGGCTTCTTTTTATCAAATTGTTAACATTCACATAAGTAGTTTAAAAAAAAATTAATGAATGTTATCGTAACCTACAATTTTTTTATCTAAGGAAATTCGTACTAAAAGCATCGTATAATAATTTGGGAACCTAATCGGAAAAAAAAGTGGCCTGAAAAAATATTGGGCCGTTTGGTCAATATAACCTCGTTACTTTGACATTTTGAGGATGTGGGTCACGCCAAACGGCCCAATATTTTTGATCAGGTTCTGTTAAGATTCCAGTGGAAATTAAATGGGCCTTCATGTATTTTTAGTCCATAATCAAATAGTTTGAAAAAGCCCCGATTCCAAGAATTTACCTAAATAAAAACGTTGTAAATCAAGATGAGATGAAGCTATTCGCGAAGATTTAGGCTGCAAAAGATACTGAAGGCAGATTTAAGAATGGAGGAGGGGAGGGGCAGGAAACAAGTAAAAGAGTGAAGATGTGGACCATTTTATAAGTTGTCAAGATACAGATATAAAAGTATATTGTTGAAAAATGTATGGGAGGTGAGATGTTCTACCTTTACAGACATTTTCTTTTAGCCGGTTTAAAAGATAACAGCCTATATAGAATATTAGGTTCTGGTACTTCTAACTTTAACATAAATATCCATACTTGCCAAACAGTTCTCGACTACCAAAAACTATTACTTTTGGAAGCTATATTCATTAATTTAGAATACAAATATACGGCAAACCACAAAATAGACAAAGAAAAGATCTTTATTACATATCCGAATATTTTCCGCCTCCTCAAACAATAGTATATAATAATTATAAATTACTTTTCATTTTACCCATTTCCTTCTCAACGTACAAATCTAACTATTCACAATAAAAAATGATATAAACAGGCACAGATATGTTTATACTTATACTATTAGTACTATGTAATCCTTAATATAATATATATTTTTTTATGATCAATATTGTTATTCTTAAAATATTATATAATATACTGTCCTACTTACCATTTCAATACATTTCGGCATATAGTTCGGCCACCCCGCCCGCAATTTTGTAACTATAAGAAACAACGTATATCTTGTATACATCTTGAATATTTTAGTCGTCAATTTATTTTCATTATACAAACAGAAATGTAATCCCCCCGGCTATGTTTATATACCTTTTGCTATCTTAAATGCACATCTGAAAAATTCTCCACCAATCTTTTTACTTACCTACCAATTTGTCAGTACTTGAATACATTCAGTGTTTGAACCACGATTAGCAGGAGTAAATATTATATTTTTTATAAATTGATAACATATATTATTTTTATAATTTCTAACATATTTCATTTGTCTATTTCATGCATCATCAATCACTATTTTTATTATTATTAACCATTATCTGTCTTATAATATTATATCTCTGAATATATTAAACGTTTTTTCGGTCATGATGATGACCCACATGTTTGCGTTGAAACGTTAGCACTAATAAAAACATTATAATGACTGCGTCCTGAATATTTATCACCCACTTTAACATAAATAAATTAAAACTTATAAATCTCATCTGAATGATGGCCTTCACATAAAAACTTTTGCTGTTGTTATTATTCTGCTATTTTATACTATAATATTAAAGCATGTAAGTACAATTTTTGAAAGAAGTTTCGAGCTTTTCTACTTAACCTCGGTCTCGTAAATATTACGAAACGTAAACTATTAAACGTTTTTAATTTTTATCTTAACCATCAAATAAAAATTGAGCGATTTATTTCATATAATGGAAAATTTTAATTTTTGCAATTTTGATTTCGCAATGTTAAATAGAATGCTCTGGATACATTCTTGATTGTATTTATAAGGCGCATAGGTTAGGTTATACAGCACAATGGGTATGTATTGCTCTATAGTAGTACCATTGCGCCGTGCCTAGCAATTGCAGAATTTAAAGCCATGGAAGTCGAAATTATACATTAGTCACAACTTAAGCCTGTTGTAACATCTATATGTTTCCACTTTCTATTCTCCCACTCTTCCTTCGTTTGGGAATCAATTTGTCGCATTGTAAATTAAATTTTGAGACTTGATAATGCGGAGTAGTCCAAATCTCTCATTATATTAACTTTGTTGGGCAATAAAATTCAATAAAAGAAATTTTAAATACTTTACTAGAGGTGTACCCACTATCCATCTTATGGCAGACTAATCCTCAGTTTACAAATCTGTGCAAATACAACTATTCAGTTCAGATTGTATTATTTTTTATCAACATAAAAAAAAAACAGAACGAAATCACAGTTTGGAAATTTGTTTAAAATCATAAAAAAATATATATTATAATCACGCCTTATTGCAAATTTATGTTGTTATGTAATTATAATTATTCTTATTGCCTTGTAATCATAATAAGAGAGAAACAATTCCGGGAAAAATAAGTGAGAATAATGAAGTGTCTTCGTAGTGGTCCGTCTCGCTTTGCGTATATGAAATAAAATATGACTCTCCCTAGGCAAAATAATTGTTAATAAATGGTAGAATTTATATTACTGGGAGTCTTAAAACAAAGGGAGACATCACTATTTGATCCATCCAAGAATGTATTTAAAGATGTATGGTTAGCCTCCATTAGAATATGCTTGGAAATAAATGAGGAAATACACATCGCTTCGATCCATGTGTAGAAACCAGTTTTGTTGAAGATTTAATTATTTATTTCAATGGTGGGTTAGTGTAAGAGCACCAGTGATGGAGAGAGCTAATTTTTTGTCTTTTTTGGCTTATTCCGTCATAATTATTATAGTTATGAATTTCTTCATTGGACATTTAGAATCTCTGAGGTCCATGTTTTTCTATTTAACAGTTAAAAATTGAAAAAAAATATTCAGTTGTGCAGATATAATCTCCATTAAAAAAACACCTCTTTGCACTAATAATGGACTCCCCGAAATTCAATTGGGCGGTAGTATTGACCAGCAATATACCGACCTCAGAAACATTCTAAAATTTTTATTTAACTATAAGGATAAGATAACATAAATGTTTAAATTATTCTTAGCTAAAATTTTAGTATGAAGGTATAAAACATACACTGATCTAAAGAGCACTGTAGAAGAAACAATAATAGACATTTTAAAACATTCTGTTGGGAACTTTGTTCATACAGTTGGCAATTGAGGACATTCTTCGTCAAAAAAACTGGAAGCTTTAAATCAACATGGAAGCTTATTATTAATATTTAAAGTCCAACCTGTCCATATGTGGTGTGTTCCCTCTATTTAATTTTGTCGTAATTAAAAACATACATATTTTTATTATCTATAATTATATTTTTTACAGTTGTTAATAATTATACAATATTATTATTTTTAATAAATTATAAAATAATATTATTTTTTAAAAACGGTTCACAGAACCTTTTAATATGAGCAATATCACGAGTTTTTCGTCCACTTTTTTAAAAATTATTTTTATAAATAAATAAAAAAAAAACAACCGAAAAACCAAAATTCTATCTCAAACAATTTTCATTAATTTAGAACATTTGTTACTATCCTATTTTGTGCATATTCGCAATGTTTTAAATTATTTTTTCTTTAAGGTCAAACTTTGATTAATGTACTTTCGTTCAGCAACAGCCAATAAAGCTATTTATGAAAATGTTGAAAGAGTAGGAAAAGTATTATTCCCCAAGACGAGGTAATTAAATTCCCTTGAAATATTATCCTCTCAAGGCGATTTGATGTTTTTTAGAAGATTAATAGCTTCCCTTCCTACCTCCACTATAATAGATGAATCGTGTAATGGATACGTCACATCGCTTTATGTCGTGGTTTACTCGGGATGGATTACACACAAAAAAAAAAGCACACGAAAATAAATAAATTTCAGAATAGGGTATTATTTAATCACTTACATCCTTTTTAAAATATTAGTATTTTATTTATTTATTTTCAACTCTTCCTTGCCTTTAGGCAATACGGGTATTTGCACAGTCGGATGTTAAATTATTGAGGTTACTTGACGGTATGAATAAAAATCTTATTTATTTTATATTTAAAATTTTTTTTTTCTTAATTCATTGATATTTTGAACTGTATTATAAAGAAATACAACTAGTAAATGGGCACACAGTAATAATACAATCACATGGAAACGCTTGTTGAGAAACTACCCATTGGTCTACCCAATATATTATCTAATAATATATTTACATAAGTAGATCACGAGGCCATCTTCTTTTCAGACGCTCGGAGGTTTTTTTTAAACTAAAATCACTAATCAATATTGAATTAACACCCTTCAATGTTTACTTAAGTAAATACGTAAGAACATAGACCACACACACACACACACACATACATATATATCTCCCCCCCTCACTCTCTCTCTCACTCTCTCTCTCTCTCTCTCTCTCTCTCTCTCTATCTATATATATATATATATATATATATATATATATATATATATATAGAGAGAGAGAGAGAGAGAGAGAGAGAGAATAATAAACATTTAGCTTCAATCATCTCTATATAAAGAAGCGAACAAATTAACTTATCCTGAAACGACTCAAGTATTAAAATATATACTGGTGGTCAAATTAATAGATTGATAGTAGATCATGATTTTAATTTGAATATCATTAATAAAATAACCTAATTTGAAGATTTTCTTCTATATCATTTTCTATTATATACTATTTAGCAAAATATATTCAATATGATGACCAGGCAAACTACACAAAATGGCAGCTGTCCTAGATCAAAATCAAAGCCGAAGATATGTCGGTTTGTATTTAAATCAATAATGACCTTTACATAGAGGGAAATATTTAAAAGTGTGAAAACAGAAATCAAGAGAAACAAAATAAGTTTTTATGAGAGATCTAGGCAAAGATCTTGAATCATAGTTTCATCATCAATATTAGAAAAATCATTATTTTAAACTTTTTTTTTGTTTGTATAAATAAGCTTCATAACAGGCAATATTTACAACAAGAAGAAACTATCGTCTAACACAAAAATAAGACATCACAACACGGTGATAAAAACAATAATTCTGTACGGGATGGGGACAACATGACTCCCTAAGCTAGAAAGATTATTGAAAATAGAGAAGGATTCTGAGGAGAAACTATAGGCCCAAGAAGACACAGGAAGGCTACAGGTTTAGACCAAACCAGGAAGTCTACATTAAGATAAAAGTCCTAGAAACCGAAATCAGAAGACTAAGATTCTACGGGCACATGATAAGAATGGACCAAGAGATGAAACAAGAAAGTATTTGACAGAATCCGTGAATAAAACTGAGAGAGGAAACAGAAAACTTAAAAATAATGACAAAGACTGCCTGGATATGGAGCAATACGGAAAACAATTAAAATAAATCAAAATTCTTCTGAAGGCACGCAGAAATGGTGAGAAGATAATGGGAGAAGATAAAAGCGAAAATGAGAAAGGAAAAAAATGATATTTGAGTGGTCTTAAAAGGCCGTTTCGAGAAAAAAGGGCACATAATCAGATGTTTAAAATAATGATTTTTTGAATAGTGATTATATAAAATGATAATGATTTTTTTAATTTCATTTACTAGTTACACATATTCCTGGCTCACAATAAATTTGCCATCTACCTCAGTATTCAGCAAATATAATATCAAGGAGAAAAAATGATATTATAAAAAAAAAAGAATAGTGATAACAAAAAAAAAAAAAAAAACAGTAGTAAAAGGAAATAAGATAACATAATAACACAAAAAAAAAAGATAATATAGCAAGTAGCTTAATGGAATAAGTCTCTTGGTCAGCGCCTCAGCAGTCTTCTGGGCGGATTATATGGATTTTTAGAAGTCGATAGAGCTTGATTAACTGGATTTGAATTTAGAGTCAGTCTGTCATGAAAATTATTGAAGTGGTCAGTAGCAGTTGCCGTGATGAAAGGAGTATTTAAGGTCAGTGTGTAATGTAAGGTTTGAAACATAAAAGGGTGCATCTACAATTTTCTGAACGACTTTTGACTGGAATGACTGGATTTTTATATATGTCCATATGTCCAAAGATAATTTAGAACGTCTGTCAATTAGCCTAGAAAGAAGTCCGTATCACTGATTAAGTTATTTTCTTTTTTGTTTTATATGGTATTGCTATGTATTGTAAAGACCGCCGGTGGAATAATTAGTTGAAAGGTATAAATAAATAAATATCATAAGTGGCAACATCTGGCGCTACCTGAGCGAGAGTAACGACCCACAAGCCTAACCTTTTGTAAGTGGTAATAAAAACCTTCAAGAACCACCGACAAAGACCGACAACTGAGTGTTTAAACAGGATCCCGAAAGACCTTTTCACACCTTCCACCAGAAATACGTTAATCTGTACCTGCTGCTTTACCTTGGCCTGGGGGAGAGGGCGTGGTCATCCCTTTGGCTAGGAATATTCAGCCAATCAGAGAAGACTACCAAAAGAGAGGGGGATGAAGAAAGGTGGGAAATAGAGGACTAGGACTAAGAGACTTCTTTTTGGGACTCAGCTGAAGACACTTCTCTTTGCCACTCAGCTAAGGAGACTTCAAGTGGGGGAGTCGAGGGAGGAAGACGAAGACAGCCGGAGAGAGCAGATGGACGGACTAGACGCTGAAGGAGAGCAGAAACAGGGAATCCAGATATGACGGCTAGAAACACCTAGAAACACTATGAAGGACCAGTTAAGTGGTAACAAGCATTTAGTTATACTAATGTAAATTAGTATTGGCAACCATACATCATTAATTAATAAAATCAATACATCAAGCATTCTCCTCTAGTATGATTCTCAACTATAATTATGTATATAGGTTTGTTCATTATTTGTATATGTGGTTTGGTTATTTAAATTTGTAAATATAATAGTTAGTAATCCATCTTGATGATTTTACATTCTACCTTGCATGCCACCAATTAGATAAAGAACAAATAGTAAATTTTAAAACATGATACCTTTAGAAAGGAAATCCAATAAAAATTATATGGTTCAATCTAGGATACTACAGTAGGAGGTCTGTGGTATCTAACATTTCAATACAAATATAACTATTAAATACAAATAAATGCGGTTCCTGGAACCCCCTACTCGCCGTAGAAACGCGAGGCCAGGAACATAGCCTTATGTCCATGTCAGTCGTTTGTCCAAGTGGAGATCCAAATATCGTGCAGTTTTTGAAGGTGGTAAAGCGATATTATTGAAGAACACTGGAGGACAAGAGTCATGTCTAAGAGTAAATAAAACTCTTCAGATCTTAAATGATAATGCTACTCTGGTTTTTACCAATATCTCTCATAAATACTTTTGTTGCTGTTGATGAATTCTGCTATCAGTTATTTGAATATTTACCTCAACTTACGGAACACTATTTGTTTGTGTGCTGTTAAAGGCCTGAAATAACATAATTATACTAATTTATTATTAGTTAATAAAACATCAAGATGTTTTTTTGAATTGTTTGCATACATTTTTATATATTATATATCTGAAAAAAAGGTGAAAAAATATTATAATAATATTATTAGAGCAAATCCTGATAATCTTTGTAATTTTATTCAAATTTTAAATACAGATTTTGAACAAAAATAATATAATTAATCATTTTATGAGAAAGGTCTTTCTGTAACTAATTATAATATAGGTCGGAGAGCAATATGTTCTCGCCGCAGCTGAAAGAGCTTTATCATTCATTCTTGGAATGGAGGTATACACGGGAGTCTTTTAATTCAGAATGAATAGCTTCATTAGAGGGGTCTGAATCACCTTTTATGAATGGTGTAAAAATAAAAAAATATTCAAGTTTTATTCAATTAAGAAAAAAGTTACTTTATAATTAAAAGAATTTAAAAAAAATATTACCAAGCTTCGTCTCTTTGTCCTAAATGAACTCATAAGGGATAATATAGTCCAGCGGCAATGCGAGAAGATTATTTTTTGCTTCATATATACTTAAATACCATGTTAATAATTTCATTCCATATTACCAATTCATTAAGCTTAAAAGACTGTATGCGGTTCCCATAATTATTATGAAGAAATACTTTTTAAACAGTTCATTTTTTATTGTTGTTTTGTTATTGAAGTATTGTTTATTGTTGTTGCGTTATTCCTCTTCAACTTTTTTTTTTATAATTCTCCTATTCGTCTAGTTTTAGAGGGAGTGCCCCAATGTTCAGTACTGTCTCCACTCCTATATATTGTATACATTTACAACATACCTATTAACATAGACTACTACTTATGGTGAAGGCACAGCAGTTCTCACAAAACATCAAAACAACCCTACACAAGGATCACTGAAGTTACAGACAGAATTATGGAATATTCGACTAAGCCACGATAAATCGAAACACATTACATTTACGCTTCGAAGAAATACCTGCTTTCTAATTTATACAGAAAACAACTAAATTCCTCTGACGGACACCGTACACTACTTTGGTCTTAACTTTGACAGAAGGAATGCATGGCGCCCACATTTCAAAATGAAACGGAAGATCCTCAATAGAAGACTCAAACTACTTTAGTCATTTTTTCCAAATCTTCAAAACCAGAACTGAGATAGAAACTAAATACATACCAATACTTACTTAAACCTATATGGACTTACTCCTCACGGATATATGTTATAGCTAAAAAATACCAACTTACACAAACTTCAAACTTTCCATTAAAAAATATTACGACTCATAACTAAAGCACCTTGATACGTGAAAAACAAAACCTTGCATACCGTCTTCCTCCTTCCTATTATTGACCGACACATAAGAACTCTCTACAAACGATTTCAAAATAATTTAAACGGCAATACTAACATGATAATCAATGATATGGCTTCAGTTGACATACCCACCAATATGAGGAAGAGAGTAAAAAGGCGATATATGAGAGATTTCCTTCCTTAACAAATCATGGTAATTGATTCATGCCAGGGAAGAGGTACTGCTGGGTGCTATCCTTCCACATTCCTGATATGTCAGTTTCAGTTCTTTAATCACAGCATCTGCTGATTGTTATCAATCGTCAATAGGTGCATTGACAATAGGTGCATTGCAATATTTACAGATGAAAAAAAAAGTTTTCAAAGAAAGATATTTAGCAATCAAAAGCATTAATATATTTTAGAAAATGGTTTAGTTTAAATTGATAAGTTTGAGTTGTATGGCATAAAAAAGACCATCACATGCTAAATGTTAACATCATTTGAATACACTACTAGTATTGCCCAAATTCGAGACCGAGACGAGTCTTGGTCTTGCAAACTCAGTATTGGTCTTGGTCTTGCGCAAGAGTCCCGCAGTTACTTATTAGCTTATTACTGTAGATATATTACTGTAAATTTTTAGATAGGAAACTTATCTAAGCCCGAATGAAAAATTAGAGGGGTTAAATGCAAAAGTATATTGGTTATACAAATTACATATAATAATTAATATTGTCAAGTATTATTAACTATTTTCCTTAATTTTTATTCAAAAAATCGATTTTCTTTACCAGTCCTGATCTTGCTCTTGCAACAGTTAAGCGGCCTTGGTGTTGGTCTTACAAAGGGCAAGACCAAGACCGATTTTGGGCAACACTGTACACTACAAAAGATTCGACGATAACATACATGGATGTATTAGCACTCTCATACTAAGGATGGCTACAATTAACATGTTCGATTAAAAGCTTAGAAGGCTCAAAAGAAGTTGGAAAAAGGATCTTCTCGCTTAAATATGAATACTATAATCAAGATAGGAAGGGTGCCGCAGGGTATTACTCTTCCACACGGTTACAACGCCTTACTGCTATCATTCTTCTCGACAGATTACTCACTGGTTGTCAGTACTCCTGACTAGTGTGGGTGAAGGTATAAGGTTGATAAAAAAAAAAAAGGGGAAAAAGTGTTGTACTTAAAAATGGAAACCAACCGAATAAACCCAATTAAAAAAAGATATCCCCCAAAAAATATCATAAAGAATACTATCTTTATATTTATGTATATATTTCATCTTTAGTCGGTATTTATAAGCCATACTGTGTCCACATTTTATTTTATAATAAGTACTATTTTATAATAGAACAATGTTTTGTAACTATCAAAGACAAATATAAAAAATAAATTGAATGCTTAATAGTTGACCATTGTGTATTTTAGCGAAAGGAGATCCGGGCTGGCGGTCATAAATAGAGTAAAATAGTGGAAAAACGATTTTATTTCAAAACAACGTTTCAACCCTTAAATCGTATAGTGACCCTTATCTTATAAGTGAAAATAACTTCTTTATTAAATCTTCTATTATTCTTGTTTACTTATTTTTTATCTATTTTCAATTTTTATTGATTAATTTAATTTAAACGTTCATTATTTTTAATTATTTCCGCTTTGTATGATCTCTCTTTTATATTTAATTTTATATTTACATCCCAAATCAATGTATGATCATCCGTTTTTACTTTGCATTCATTGTAATTTTAACCATCATGTCCCAATATTATCTAATATTTAAATGTAATTTTCTTACAATTTTCTTACAACGAATCATAATTATATATATATATATATATATATATTTATAATTCATTAGTTCATAGATGAACATTCCTGTAATATTCCAGGTTTTGTTTTGCTTTTACTACTTACCCTCTCACCACTCTTCAACCAGGTCAGCGAATTTCCCCAAGGGTGCTCTACCTACGTTTTCCCTGTTTTAACTGAAACTGCTTGCTGAACTCACCTGTAAGTCTCTATTTTTATTCTTTTAGTTTTATTTTATTTATTTATTTTTTGTTTTCCCTTCTTTCCTCACACCCCTTTATGTCCATTATTTCTTATTATTTATCCTTTTCTTCCAATCTCTCCTTGAGATCTGTAGGAGTATATTCATCATTGCATACATTAGAATATATATTATACTACAACAATTGTTACCATTAATTAACTTCAATTAAGGATATTGTTACTTAGTTGACTCTGTTTGTATAGTTTATTTTTCAATGTACTTACTGTGTACAATTTCCATAAGTTTATTTACCTTGTTTATAATTTTTATCTAAATATTATGCAACTCCCACAATTTCGAGATAAAATAGTTTTTACACTATTTTAGTCTATTTATGACCGCCACCCTGGACCGCCTCCTTCCTCTATGAAAAATATATAATTATCAATTACATAATGATTTATAAATTGCATACTACACTTTAATCAAACTGTCAATAAATCAATTTTCAATAGTTATTAACCCGGTCGTGCCGACCGAAAGGGAACATTTCCGGTACCAAGTGGGAGTAATGGTCAATATGATGAACAACTGTGCGTCTACGCGGATGGAATTCAATAATTTCTGAAATGAAAGAGTAGGTAAATATGCATCGAATTGATCAATAACAGACCCTTCTTCAAACTTATGATATGTTTGCATCATGTGATAATTTGAGTTTAATATATTAATACCAATGTCCTGAAATAAATGATTTATGGTCATCATTATTATAATGTGGGAGGGAAATCCTTTCTTAACGAGACCGATTTTAAATTAAATAATATTTAAAAACAGGACACATAAAAAATTAATTTGACTAAACAGTTTTTTTTAGTTTATTTATTTATTTAGTTTAAAAACTATTGTTATTAGTTATACATATTCCTGGCTCACAATAAATTTGCCATCTACATCGGTATTCAGCAAATATGATATCAAAGACAAGAAATGATAGCATACGAAAAAAAATAATAGTAATAACAAAACAAAAGGACAAAAAAAAAGAAAAAAAAAAGATTTCATAATAACACACAAAGAAAAATAATAAAGCAAGTAGCTCAATGGAATAAGTCTCTTGGCCAGCGCCTCAGCAGTCTTCTGGGCGGATTATATGGATTTTTGGCAGTAGATAGAGCTTGAGCACGTGGATTGGAATTTAGGGCCAGTCAGTGGCCATTGATGAAAGGCATGTTGAGGTCAGTGTGTAACGTAAGGTTTGAAACATAAAAGGTTGTATCTAAAATTTTCCGAAGGACTTTTGACTTTAATGACTGGATGATTTTTATATATGTTCATATGTCCAAAGATAATTTAGAACGTCTGTCAAGTAGCCTAGATATTGCACAGTTCGTATCGCATATCAAGTTCTTTTCTTTTTTGTTTTATGTGGTATGTCCATGTCAGTCGTTTGTCCAAGTAGAGACCCAAATATCGTACAGTTTTGGAAGGTGGTAGAGCGATATTATTAAAGATCACTGGAGGACAAGAGTCATTTTTAAGTGTAAATGAAACAAATTGGCTCTTAGACTCGTTCATTTTTATTCTCCACTTTTAAGCACAACAAGCTATGTCGTCTAGGTGTTCTTGAAGTATCTGAGAAGCCTTAGCTGCATCCTTGTTAGATGTTAATATTGCCGAGTCATCAGCAAATGTAGCCAACAGTGTTTCGGAATGTTGTGGGATGTCTGAATAGTAAATGTTGAAGAGTGTTGGACCCAAGACGATGCCTTGAGGTACTCCAGCTTTTATTTGTTTGATGGCAGAAACCTCAGTCCCCAGTTTTACACGGAAAAATCTGTCTTTTAGATATGATAGTAAAATTAAGTAATACGTCGGAGGAATAATAGTTTCAACCTAAACATGTGGGTCATCATCAGGGCTGAAAATTTGTTTAATAAAATCAGAGATATAATATTAATGGACAGGTAATGGATTAATAATAATAAAAGCAATAGTGATTTATGCATGAAATAAATAACTGATTTATGTAAAAAGTTATACAAACGAAAAATAATTTATGTAATCAATTTATAAAAATTATAATATTTATTCTTACTAACCGTGTTTCGAGCACTGAAGGCATTCAAGTACTGAACCATTGGTAGATAAGTAAAAGGATCGGTGGAGGATTTTCCAGATGTGCTTTTAAGATAGCAAAAGATAGGTAAACATAGTCAGAGGAGGGAAGGGGGGGAGAGAAGTTAGATTTATGTTTGTAGAATGAAAATAATTTTCCTGAAGTTCCCTCCCCCCAAATTAATTCCTGGATCCGCTAGCGCTGTATAGTCAGCTAATTTGGCGATTGTCGACGTGTCGATTACAGGCACAAATAAAAGTAAAAAAAAAAAAAAAAGAAAGTCCATGCTTTTATTAAGGTATTAATAAACAAAACTTTTGATTTTTCATTGAATGGGTTTATGAAAACAATGTCTAATAATGTTCAGCACCGATTTTTCATATCAGATCATATCTATCCTAATGCTTTGTCATTATTTAGATGGAAATGTTTATCTTGTCACACCTCATAACTACCTGACTGCACATAAATTCTAGTGGAATTTAAAGTAGAAACAAGTCCTGAATGTCAAAGGTTTTCGAACAATCATGGTTTAGTTTTGCTCACACCTCTCTGAAATAAATCCTTTACGAATTACGATACATTATCCTTAGCCTGTTAAAAATAATTGCTAGAAACCTGAATATTTACTTTTTTAAATTTTAATAATTTTGGTTATAAAGAGTGAGAAACTCATCGTCCGTTTTCTATGAACTAGATTACTTTTTATATCTTGCTGTGAAGTCCCATCTCTTTCAAGAAGTTAATGACTTTGTTGAAGTAATCGCGAACTTTCTTTATGTATTAATTTCATAGATTAACGAAAGAAATTAATTATTTTTAATTAAGTTATTACTATTAGCTAGCATAAGGAATCGTCGCGCACTGTTAGTTGGGGTCGTTTGAGTCGTATTTATAAGAAGAAATTTATAATACATCCATCAACCATGGACAGGCATTTCATTTGAAATTATTAACACCGAAACTATTCAGAATGAGAACAAGTATTACATATTTTCCAATTCATGTAGCCTGCCTTTTCGTAGAACAGACTCAAGAGAAACTATTCTAATTAATTAATACAAGATTACATGGCTTCTTTGAGCCACGTGGTGAGGTAATTAATATCAAGCGTGTGTAGGAGAAATATTTAGCAATAACTAGGTCATACTCTCATTTTATGCATAATTCAGTTATTAATTATATATTCAAAAATTATGTCCTCGGATGCCTAATTTTATTTCGTTGATGAACTCAACACTTAATAATAAATCAATTCGTATTGTTTCCATATTTTTCAATATTTTTATATTTCTAGTCCGTGGCACAGATTCTTTTTTTTAATGAAATTATTAACATCCTTCAAAAACTTTGTCAATGGCTTCATCTAATCGAAGCCTACTTACAACTTTTTTATCTACGAAAATTTTTAGAAATGGAGCATTTTCTTACTGAATTAAATGATTTAATGAAGTACTAACATATCCATTTACTTTTCGCTTGAATCATAAGATAATTTGATTACGACAAAAAAATATGGCCTACAAAAAAATTGAGCTAGTTGGCTATATAACTTCTTTATTTTGATATTTCGGAGTGGAGGCCAAATGACCGAATATTTTTTTAGACCACCCTTTTTTATCGATTTAGTGACCAAATTAAATTACGATACAAGTGGAAAGCAAATGAGTGTTTTTTTGTTTTTTTTTAACACACACATCCCGTAACATTTAAGAACACTAATAATAGAGACCCAGTGGCTGATTGTATTATTATTCAATAATAAAAAAAAAAAATAATAGAGATAGAGTAGTTCACTCACACTCTATTATACTAAAACTGAATGTATATAAATAAGAAGAAACTAAACTTATCAAAATAACGATTTGAATACACACACTTTTATACACTATTTACAAAATTAATTCCCGAGTGAAAATTTGAATATGTGAATTAAAAATACTGAAAATTTCAATTCTTTTTTTGGCTATAAGAACGTATTTGCATTGGTCAACATTTTGTTGACAATCAGCAAATATGCTGGCGATAATTCGGCATAATTCTCTCGGCCCGATAAAAAAATAACCGTGTAGCCTTAAAGCAAGGAAGAGTAGACAAAAAAATATGCAATTATTAATTTTAAATAATGATGATTTTTACTATTTAACTTTTCTTTGACTGATGTAATCACCTGACAAAGCGATATTTTTCTACAAATTGTTTTCTAAGTTACAGGTAATTTATCGTCAATTTTGAAGATGGTGGCAAAATAAAAAATAAAATCTTATTACAGAATTGAGGATTTTTACTAAAGAAAAAAATCGACGTTTTCTCAAAAAAAATTCTTTGAAACACAACAGAGCTTAGCTATTTTGTTTGGTTGGCAAGGGTTTAACTGTAGTTGAAAAACATAATTTCTTTTAAATTATATATGTTACATTCTGCTTAACGTTTCGGAATATTTTTATGGAAGAACTTATGGTTTTCTTGGAAAATTAAAGCATACAACTTAAATAACTTTAAAACATACTTGGACAATATTTTCCAGTTGAATGTACTGAACTACATCTGTACAATATTCTTCCGGTAATTATGGTATATATTGGTGAATATTTTGGTATAGTGAATATTGTTAAGCATTCACAAGTTAGAGAGCAGAGAGATGGATGGTAAAAAAAAAAAATATATATACTAAACACTGTAGAATACCGATATTTGGAATCTCATTATAAGGATTCTTGAGAAGCAATTAATAGTTAAGGTGAGATAAAAAAAAGCAGTAAAGACTATTTTTTATAAATTATAATGGTCTTGATTGCTTTGAAGAAGTGGATGGAACGACCACTAGGGTTGAAAATTTTATTTCCAACTACTTCGACGGGAAAGTGGTTGAGGAAAGCCCTGTAACAAATGAACAACTCATTACCGATCTCTATTAATAATAAACCTCCAGGTGGTAATTAGCTAGTGAAGGTAGTGTTGGAACTTCTAGATGATTATCTAATTAAAGCTCAACTTCTGACTTACATCATAGTTCGAGACCATTTTCTAGTACTCGTCAGGGAACTTCTGAGTGTAAGGAAATAGAGGTTCTTTTGTCATAGCTATAAATAAATTAAAATCGGATGATCCTTTGCTTAACGAATGGTTAATTGGATTTTTTAAATATAATATGCCTTATTTTTATAATTTTAAAGGATGAAACATGTGACTAAATATATATATATATATATATATATATATATATATATATATATATATATATATATATTTAATCACTATATATATATATATGTATATTATACGCATGGTGGTTAACTTATCAGAATATCGATATTGACTATACTGTCTGAATTTGAATTATCATTACTGTTTCTTGGATAATATATTGCAATAGATAATGACCGTGTAGGGCATGTAATTATTATTTAAAATTTATAAGTTTGGAATATATAATTTTTATAACATTAAATCTATGGTAACTCTACAAAAGTATCATAATTAGATATTTTATTTAATTTTGGTTTATTATTTTCAATAATATACCTTTTAACTGAACTAAAAAAAAACTCTCCCTCTCCTACATTTTTGGCTATTCTAATTACAACCTGGCTAGAGGAGAAGGCGGGGGATTACTGTCAAAATTAAAAAATACCACAGCCTATGTGTTGTACCGTTTGTAATTTTCACTTTCACTTCTCCATTTCTAAAAATACGTACGAATAGAGAACATAATAAAATTTTCAATTTTATTTAATGGTTTGAAGAATGGCTAGTGGCCATGCAAAGAAACCTTAGGATAAAATATTTCCTGGGGAACCAAGATTTTAACAATTTACAGAAAATATAAGAAGGGAGAAACTTGGAGAATATTTTTTTATCTACTGAAAAATGGAAATGAAATGAAAAAATAATTTTATTCTGGGACTACTGCCCCCTAACAATAATAACAGAGTTACAAATTTATGGGTCTTTGTCTGACATAATAAAAATATATACTAATTTACTATTAATTGTTATTTCAATTGTGCGATGAATTGAAATTAAACATTGTACAGATGCAAGTAATTTTACATCTAAGGGGAAGTTTGAATGTGGAGTAGGTGTTGGAACAGGAGTTGTTTAAAGGAATTTATGGACGAGGATTGACGCATGGAGGTAGGAAGTGAGTTCCATAAAGAAGCAACACGAATGACGAAGGATTTTCTGAAGGAGGAAGTTTTATGGGAGGGAATATATAAGTCTATAGGTTTAGACCTGGTATTGAGAGTGTGGATAGAGGATAGAGGATGAAATGAGAGAGTAGATTTTCTCCACTACCCAGCAAAGGGACTTGGGAGATAAGAAGACAGCATGAAGCTATCAACAGCATTAAAACCGATATTAAAATGCCACATTATCGAAATCCGCCCCCCCCCCAACAAACATATACAAATTACCCAAGCCCTATGGTACGTGAATACTAACACTTTACACAATGACTTATACATTCAGACTATCAAAGAATACATATGGACGTACTACAACAGATTCCATGGTTGAAAGGGCACTCCAACCAGCTAATAAAATAAATGGCCACAACTCCTATACCGGAGAATACCAGAAGACGACTAAAATGGGTCTGAATCGGGGATGGACAAATGCTAGTCTGAGTAATGAGTCTACCTTTTTTTTTTTTTTTTTTTTTTTTTGTTCTTCCCTACCTCGCCTTTTAAGGCTATACGGGAGTCTCCTGGGCCGGAGGGCGAGGAATTTAAAATCCCCTCCGGCACCGGGACGCGAACTCGTACTTTTATTAATCTCTCAAATCTCATACATCTGGTTGCCAGGCAACTCGCGGCGCTGTGCACACGCTTTAGCCCATTTGGCCACCTCGCTCCCTGAGTAATGAGTATCAAACATTTTACACAATCAACACCAAAGAATTTTATTACTACTTAAATTGATCTCAAAAGACTAACTGAATTAGTGATTGAATTCCCAATAGTGATTCAATTTGAGTACTTGGTATTTAATTTAATGCTTGGTGCTCGGTACTCACCATTCATTCATCTCCGGTCTGGGTAAGAAACCTGCTTAAATGATTATGTAAGTAAATCAAAGCCGTGAAAGGGGTACTGCTTTTCCTTATACCAATCAAGCCTCTTCGTTTCTTTCTTTTTTTCTCATTTTATCATATAGCCAGCACAGCTGATAATCGTTGATAAATGTAATTAACAGAAGCGGAATGAAAAATAAAAGTGAAAAAAATTGGACCTACGAACCGTTGTTTTAGTAATATGCTGACTGTATAAGAAACTAAATAAACGATTAATACAACTGAATAACAAACAGAGGATAATGAATATTATGTAACGTCGGATAGTATTTCTCGGAAATTGAGATACATATGCAATTAACCGGAGTGGACGAGATAGCTCTATAACGGCCTAATATATTCTACCTCAGCTCTGACAGGTAGAACGCTCATCTTATCAAGAGATTAAAGCAAATATTATTATTGTAAGCTATTACTAAGTAAGCTCTTGTTCAATTATTCTAACGAGGTTAAAATCGCAGAGAAATGCATTTCCTCCTATATTATATTAATTAGTATGAAATATAATCAAACCGTGTAGATCTCGATTTGAAGATTCAATTACCTTGAATACTACCGAATGTTTGTAGACCGAACTATAATTATTTGATTCCTGAATTCGAGACTTGATTACAAGTGAGTCATCATGTTGATATTTCAGGTCCGTTAAAATTTCAATGGCCTTTCGATCTCGTTTCATTTAATTTCATACTAATTCAACGCGTCCAATGATTTCAATATAATTTTTTCATCAACTGAAATGCATTCGTTTCATACAAATGTATTAGAAGTTATTTTAATAGTAGATACTGGATACTTCACACTATATCCTTAACTTATTAAAAAATATATATTTATTATACTTATAACAGCAGTCATTAAATTGTATATAGTAAAAGTGTAGTTTTATCCAAAAACGGTCTATATTTTGCAATCTTAGCCTCGTTCTTAGATTTTCGTAAGACCAAGACCAATAACAAGACAACCAATTAGTCTTGTTACAACCAATTGTAACAAGACCAAAGCCAAGATTTGCTGAATACAGAAGTATTCATTTTCAATATTATTCAATAGAAAACTAGAATTCCTTCCATCTATTGTAATAAAAAAGTTATAACACTTAAAGATACTGCATTGATTATTATAGTTGTGAGGTATATAACGGTATTAATTCCATGTATAATTTTTTTTTCTTGTTGAATCGTGTATTCGAGTTTAGCTCTTCAAATAATAACAAAAAATTAACCATTGGATCTGATCGGAGATAGATAAAAAACCACTTTTTTGTGAATGAAAATGAAGGCAAAATAGTTAAGAGGATAATTTTAAAGTATTGATAAGTTATGTAATTAATTTAGGTGGACTTTACTATGTGTATATCAATATAAGCTCGAAATGTACCAACTCTCTTGAGTTATAAAAGATCCAAACTACCATAAATAGTAATACACTTATAATTGAAAGACTTGTAAGACTCTCGTAGCAAGACAGACTAAGTGCACAATACCAAGATCAAAACCAAGACTAGCTATGTCTCTTCTTGACTATGCATTTGGTCAACCATATGAAAATGTGTTTATATTTTCATAAATTAACTATTTAACAACGAAAGAATCGTAGAGAATAATTTATTGTTATACATAATTTTATATAACGTTCAGGATGGCCTTTGTATAAATATTCAATACTTTTTTATTATTATTTATTGAATAATAACACAATCTGCCACACCCAAGTGTAATGAGCATTAGAGCCAAAATATTCACTCATACAATTTATATATAAGAAAAATAAATGAAAGTAACAAAGAATAAACTGAAAATAAAAAATAAAATAAAAATAAAAATGGACAATCAAAATATAAAATAGTAATATGGATTAATTAATAAAGCATAATGATCAAATAAAACAAATATGACTTCACAAATTAAAGGAATAATTCATCTATATAATTTAGTTTTGTTATGTATTGACATATCCCTCCCATCTTTCATTTATAATATACACAATATAAATTTATAATAAAATATAATCGTTATAAATGAAATAAGTTCTTTTCATTTAAATAATGTTTTCTTTTTTTTTAAAAATGTCTTACTTTTTATGTGTTTTAATATACTTTCACTGAAGATACTGTATATATTTTTTTATGTTGATTAATGTAATTGTTTGCACGATGTGGTTTTTCTTTTTTTGTTCATAATTGTTATTCGTAATGGACCTCGTCCTAAGTTATAAAAAAAGTTTATTTTCTATCTATCTATCTAAGTTCTAACACGGACAAGTAATTTTCCACAAAAATATTCGCTATTGATATTTTAACATTTGTTTTGCGTGATTGCTTGAAATATCCCACTATGCGTCTATAGTGTAAGTATGTCGTGTAGTATGACTGATATATTATTTAACTAGTGAGTTTTATATAAAAAAAAAACCTGCTCTAAATTTTCACTTATCAAGTTTATTTCAATATATAGAAAAAAACGTTATTGAAACGAGGTTATGAAGTTTATCAATGCCGAACTCTGTTACCTCTTTCATGAAAAAAAAAAAAAAAAGGTTTACCTGGAAGGATTAAATCGGGGTGTTGGATGGTGGTAGGATGGTCGAAGGAAGACTTTATTGAAAAGCTCTGCCTCATCCCGACTCATAAACTATCTGCGACCACTTTTTCCTATTGCCTGCCCCTTGTCTCTCTCCCTGGATATTGCTCTCATTCATCCTTAGCTCTTTAGGTTCAATTTTACCAAAGGTTCATGTCCGACAACTAACCATAGAACAGCCTTCTAGGCCCCTGACGAAATACGTAAATATCACGAAGAGTAATAAATTATTTATAGTTTTATCAATTGTTTATTTTTACTTTTAACTACCAATAAATAAAATACATAATAAGGAAATTATTGCGTCAAAATTTTCGGATTAGATTTTTAACTGAAATAAAAGGTTAGAGGTTCCTTGAATGTAGATAAGACAAGTTTCCCAAAATGATCTTTATGTGTGAGTGAACACCCTAGCTCAAATAAAAAAATTGTAAGGAACTGAAATTACGTTTTTAATGAGATGTTAAAGCTTTGTCGTTTAAATTGATTAAAAAAAACAGGAAGCGGCACATTATATCATGGATTTTACAAATTTTTACAATTTTATCAAAACTGGTTCAATAATTTTGATTAAGTTCATGAGTTTCATGAAATCAAATGAAACCAAAGCCTGAAGGGACTGCAGGCCCTATCATTGCTCGATTCGTTAGGCAAACTACAAGAGATGAAATGCTGCAGCAGAGAAGAACGAAAAGAGACTTCTCTCACGCTATCTGGGCTGGGACAACGATTCACACCGGATTTACGTGAGCGAAGCAATGACCCCCGCCAATAAATATCTCTACTGGTTAGCCAGACAAAAAAAGATGACGGCAAAGATAAAATACCTGTGGTTCAATAGTGGTATAATTCGATGCAGACAGCCAGACGGATATCCGGCGGTAGTTATAGGGAAATCTAGCGACATGGACGTTTTTATATGAATTTTGTACCTAAGTCTCCCCAAATTTTTATCAAATTTAGTCTTTCCTATCAAAAATATTTTAATTTTAATTTGTGTAAGTTACCTTCTTCATTATTGTTTTAAAGAGCTGGAATTTCATTTGACTGAATGTTTTTTCTTTATTATTATATTTTAACATAAATACAATATGTTTATGAACGACATTTGAAAAACGTTTTGAATTAACTTTATTTGCATTAATACAAAAAAAAATAGATATTGAAACAGTTTTCAAAAAAATATTTTACGATAAATGTAATCGACAAAGGAAACAAAAAATAATTTAAACCTTCATTTTTTTTTTTTAAACTAAACCAACATGTTTACAGATTTCAATAACCTGTATCTTTGCTAAAAATTGTCTGATTTCGATGATTTTTTTTTCCATTTTGTAGTGAATTTAGTAATCTTTTATGTAATCATTGGCATAACCAATGCACAAGTGTGCATTTTTTAGTTATTTGCAAATAAAGTTTGTTTTCTTTCATAACTTGTTTGCCTGAATTTTCGGGCTGATTGGACTATTTTGTCAGTCTGAAGGAGAAGGAAGCCTTCGAAATTGGTGGCTCAATCTTGAGATTTGCTTGAGATATAGCTTGCCGATCAAAAACACCATCGATAAATAATATAAACTCCTCCTCTCTCGATCATAGAGACCTCCAAGTCGACGAAATGAGGCATGAATTCAATAACAGTACTACAATTAACGTAAGGTTGTGTATATGCGAACCTCTATTTCTTGCGTTATCTCGAAAATAGTACGTTTTTAGGCTTAAAAACGCAGGATCCTGGTCTTGCTGTACGCATCAAAATCTTCAAAGTCCACTTTGTCCCGTATCGATACAACTACAGACCTACCACCTTTCCAGTATTGAAGCCTAGCAAAATATGTGTATAGACTTTTATTTATTTTAGAAAGAAAAACAAAAGTGGAGAATACGATTCGCTGACTCCCCGTGAAATTCTGAATTCAACGGTACCTCATTCATGGTAGTTGAGCATGACAGGAGCTTATATTTGGTACAAAACGGATTTCGAGCCTTATTGTAATAATATATGTGGAAACGGGGATGGGAATGGGGATATTTATTTATTTAACTTTTTTTCCTTAAGAATTTTCTGTATTATTTCAATGAAGTTATATTCCTTTGTTTTTAGAGTTTTTAACTTTGTTATGTCTACATTATCTTTCAAATATCTATTTTTACGTATTTCATTTATTTTTATTTTATTCTATTATATTGTAAATATGGTATGAATGTGGCTTACAGCTGTAATACTCAGTACTCTTAAGAGTAGTCAAATGTATAATACCTCAATAAAAAGATTAAAAAAAAAAAAGAATCCACCAAGAGTCTCGGGTACAGCACTTGATAAACGAGAGCTGTTTTCTGACCTACGATTACAAGGAATGTATATAGTCAGTATAAACTCTCAACCGCCGGGTTTTTCTTCTGAAAGGTCAGGTCTCTAGTTTATAGCTGGCTCCCAGGAGGGTCTGCCGACCTTTGGATCGATTTAAGCCTGATAGAACGGAAAATCAATTTTACAAGCTAGGTCCAGGATTCGTACTCTTCAAGTAGCTCGTACTGGTAATATAAACTAAACCAAACAACATTGGTTCATTAAACGTTATTTTGCAAACACGAAGAGCCTTCTATTTCAATTTAATTAATTAAATTAGCGGGTTATTAAGTGGGTTAAAAATTACTCCGAAATGAATAAAATAGTTTATAAATAAAAGAGAATAAAAAAAAAATGTGTATATCATAATTTTTTATTTAGTTTTAATTTTCCATAACTGCTTATTATTTAATTTGTTTATCTTCAACATTTTTCTGTGATATACATATTATTTATATTTTCTTATATATATACATAAGAGAGAGAGAGAGAGACTCCTAATATCTGTTTCTCCCGAGCATTTTGTAATTTGTAGTAAAAAAAAACCGCATAATAACTCACCTAATTATTCCTTTTTATTTCTATGTTGCGGCTTCTTCTAGTACAATTTTTTTTTTTAAAGTAGTTAATTTGTAATTAGAAATATAAAGATGTGAAAAATCTATATTAAAATGGAATACATTTTTACATTATAAAATAAAAAGCCTTGGTGAATTTATATACGCTATACAACACAGAACAATATATTCTAATTAAACAAAAATCTGGAATATAATAACAAAATACGAAAAAAAAATATAAAATGATAAATAATAAATGCAATAATTAATTTACTTATTTAATTTTAATCATATTTCAATAAGTCGTATAAGCTACTACTAATATAAAAGGAAGAAAAAATCAAATAAAACTGTCATGAGTGATGTTATAGTTTTCTAAATGTATAATCAAAGTTTTATTTATTCACTATATGACTATAGTCCAATTTTTTTTGTTATTATTTCTAAACCAACCGCTCATTTGAAGAAGTCAGGTTTATTTCTTGTTGAGAATCAGAATAATTAATCAAAAATAGCTCAGAAACCTAAGTTTAGTAGTTGAAAATTAAATGGAGTTTTGGAGTTGACAATCAATTCGCGATACCCAGAAAGAAAAACACTGAGATAACGAGAGGATGAAAAACAACACTTCCACTACAAATGGAACAAAGAGATTTTCGAGGAATATTTTTAAATTCTCCAGAGGACTGCGTTATTTGCTCTGAACAAACAAATCGCGGTATACTCTAAGAATGGGTTTTTTAAATATATATTGTACGATAGAAACATTTAAAAAAGATTTTGGTGTTGTTGTTTAATTGACAATAAAAATTGTCTTTATTATTCTGGGACAAAGTCCATTGAGAATAAAGTTAAAAGAACAATAGAGAGTGACCCCAACAGTATGCCTTATTGTTTTATCGTAAATGTCGATTCGTAAACATTATTACGAAAATTTAAACATCAATTGAAACAACAAACCACATTTAAAAAGAATAAGAAATACCGAGAAACCATTAAAAGTAATCAGAAAAACATTTGAAATATAAAAGAAAATTATTTGATAAAAAAAATAATATTTTTAGTCAGGACGAAGTGGTGGAAGAGGAGAGATAATAGAGGGCGGGATAGATTAACTTAGGGAGGTAGCTCGAAGTAGGAAAGAGGGTAGAAGTGAGGAGGACGAGATCGGGTGGGACGGGCGAATCGGGAAAGGTATAAATACAAAAATTTACGTTTTCTATTTTCAAATAAGTTTTGTTAATTTTTATTTACTTACGTTTCAACCTTATTACAAAACTATTTTACATACATTCACGATTTCTATGTTGCATAGCTGTCAGTTTCTGTTTTTGCTCTGCTGAAAGGATCTTTGTAATCATTCCGATTGAAAATGGAATGAGAATAAAGTTTAAAAGGGAAGGTAATGGGCTATCGCGAACTAGGACAAACACGAGATAAACATGTTTGTGACAGTGCAAGTCAAATCGGATCATTCCGTTGATTCTAATTATATCAGCCTAATAGAAGGGAGATATTATCACCCATCCTCATTTCCATATCTCCATCCAATTATCCCTCTGACCTAGGCCTAGGAATTAATTCCACACATTCTCGCTCATCCCAATCATCATGAGTTTATTCGATATATCAACTTTAGTTTGAAAAAGTTTCCATTCTAAAATATAAAGTTATCTACTGAAAAAAGGTTAAATAATATCTTTCTCTTTTTTGTTCCCACTTATCTATATATGTAATTTATAGTAAAAGAAAGTATTAGGAACCTAAAAAAAAAAATTGAATTTGAATTGTACACAGAAACATACGTTTTTAGGTCCTCTGAGTCCAAATAATTAACTCCCACGAAATGATCTGTATGTGTACATGTGAAAAAAGGAAACGGAAAATTAATAAACGCAAAGTGGTACGAAGTTGAATTTACTTATTAAGATAGGTATATAACTTAGATGTTATTACTTTCCTACCTATATCGGGATAAGGAAAGTATTGCCAAATTTCCGAGCCCCGTTTTTCGACGAATCTGTACTTTTCAGAGCCCCGAAAAACACATTTTCAGCAGTTGGTATGACTGCCTGTGCCAAGATTTTCTCGAGAAATAATAGACCAATTTTGATGCTTCTTTTCTTATTCTATAGAGTTTAAACTACTGATGCCTGTGACATAAATTGGGTGCTCCGTATGAAATAGTGCGATAAGAGAAAAAATATATTTTTCTATAGATTGTAACGCATAAACAGTAAATGTACTAAATTACCCAAAAATTCAGGAAAAGAAGTTATAAATAAAAGAAAAAAGAGTTGGTGCCTAACTCGCTAAGTATATATAAAATTTATATAAACATTTAAGAGAGGTGATGAAATTCCCAACAAAACTACATAAAATAGTTCAATGCGGACAATTATTAACGAAGTTACAGTTATTAAATTTCGTATGTAAGATTATGAGTTTAAATCTCGATGCCGGAAAGGAGTGAAAGAGAGAGAAAACAGTGTAAGTGAAAGAAAAAAAATCTGGAGCCCGCATCACACAAGTTTCAACATTTCTCTACTTTTAATAGAAATTATTGTCTGATGGACTATTGCAAAAAGTGTTTAATTAGCAATATTAGAGTGTGAAAAAAAATTAATTTTTTTACGCTGATCTTCCACAAGCCGGTTTTTACATTGCATTAGTTTATCAAAGAAATCATACTCAAATTTTCTATAGTCCATTTTCAGGAAAATATATCTAGTTAATTTTTGTTTCTTAATGGACATAATTAAATATATGAATACTTTTCTGAAATAGGTAGGAAAGTTGTGTAAGTGGACGCACTAGATTGTTGCAACTTTTTCGACAAATTCGACTAACCGGAAGTGGCTTTTTCGACTAGTCGGAAAACGATTTGATTAAACTTTTCCATTAATATAAAACTAAATTGCCTTTAATATCAGCTGGGTCTTATACTCATATTTATAGTGGACTTTATTATCGAGTTTTCAAAATGTCTTCCCCTAAGTACTTTCTATTTCGTTTATCTGGAATAATTAAGTGCCTCTAATTGTTACTAGTAATAAAAACTAGCTAAATGTAAACTATGAAAATATTTGATAAACAACTAAAGAATGAATGAAGTAAGAGTGTTTTTCTATTTTGAAAATGAATATCAGGAAATGTGAGTCAAAATATATATTGAAAATTTATCTATTTTTATTTACATATACGAGATAATCCATCCTAAATGTTACCTTATTCTACAATTCTTCTTACTGACAGTTTTTCGTTAATCTGCAAAGGCACAAGGGACAGTAGTAGCTCTACTACACTACTATTAATTATATACAAATACCAAACAGTACTAAAACTATTACACAGCGAACTAGTAGACGATAATATAATACTAAGGGCGGGGTGGCCGACTGGGCTAATGTATGTGCACAGCACCGGGCGTTGCCCGACAACCAGATAACCAAGTTTTGAGATTGAAAAAGTACTAGTTAGCGTCCCCGTGCCAGAGGGGATTTGAAATTCCCGCCCTCTCCCCCCGGCCCAGGAAAAGCCCGTATAGCCAAAAAGGTAGGGAAGAACAGAAAAAAAAAAGATAATACAATCCTTACAAGACATAAAAATCTATAACTCACCACACAGCCTATATAACAACATCTAAAAAAACTAAATGATTGGTGCAAAATTTGGAAAATTCAAATCAACCAAGACATATTCCAACGTATAACTTACACTCTCTGATATGAAATTTGTCGCCCTGTTTACTTTGACGATGCCTGGGTTCCTTAAACAGATAAAGTGCAATATCTTATATTGTTATTTGACAGAAGAATGACGTAGGGCCCAGATATCAAAAATAAAATAAAATTGTTAAACCTCAGACTAAGACTAATCATTTCTTTCAAAACGTCTAAAATTAAAAGTAAAACAAAAACTGAATACTTGCCTAGACCCAGATAACTAAACTATAAACTTATCAGTCATAAACTTTCAGAACGATAAATAAAGTTCTATGGTCCGTCACAAGCATTGCTTTACACAAGCACCATCAAATGCCAACGACCAAACGACCAACACACTATAAAAGAAAGCAAGATAACATACACGAACATAATAACACACACATAAAGGATATGGCTCCAATCAAGATGTCCGATAATACCCGGAGGAGGTACAAAAAAAGTTGGGTTGGGGATCTCTCCGCTCAGCGATAAATACCAAATTCAAGATGGAAAGAGATGCCGCTGGACAATATTCCCCTCAAGCTTATTAATGCCTTACAATATTATACTTCTCAACAACTTAGTCACTAGTTGTCTGCATTATATAAAACAACTTTCCAAAGTTATCATGATCAAAAAGAAATTATTCTAATTAAATAGCGACTTTGGGCTGATAGATGGGGAGCATAAAAGCTTCTAGCCCAATAACATTTCGAGGATATATTTTTGGAAAGTTCTACCCTGGGCCTCTAATGGATCTGATGATAATTGAATTAAAAACTATATCTCGACTGGCATCAATACCCATTCCAAAAGCCATTACCCCATCTGATCATTCATTTGCCAAAGAGAATTACATCGTAGGATATATCTTTCAATTACGGAGTTTGTTTTTTTTTTAATTGAAATTTATGGAATGAAATATACGCATAACTTTTCACATTCATCAATGCGTTTCTGAAAATATTTGTCTCTTTGAACGTGTTTTCGTTGAGTCGGAATCTTAATTGGCAATACGGAAGCATTCAGGCTTAACAAAAGACAAAAACAACCATGACAAACAGAATTAACTGGTTCTAAATCTGAAAATTTATTTATCAGTCTTGCCTATCTATTTCCACCAAAGAACTTAATTGAAGCCCTGCGAATTGACTCGCTGACATAATGATTGGTTAAAATTAAATACCTCTTCATCATTCACAGTGTCAGGCATTATTTTATTATTGGAATAATCCATGCAGTTTATATTCCATAATAGATAAATGTTCATTATCCCACACACATTATGTGATTCCTTACGTGATTCCTAATTTCCAGGACTCTCTTAAACTGGTCGTTAGTAATGCTCAATCTCTTTTTCTCAGTAAATTGTGGAAAGTTAATGTGGGGTGTACTGTTTTTAGTTATTTTGTACAGTTCAGATTATGCCACACTAACCGCAAACCTCGATTTTATTGACTTTCAACTAACAATATAATCGATTCGATCGTTATTGATGGTTAGAGTAAGAATAAAATAAATGAAGGAGGGAGGGGATTAGATAATCAGGCTCAGGTTTTTTTTTTTTTTTAAGAACTACAAAATTCCTAATGTATTAATTAATCTTACTGTTGTAAGTGCAAAATAACTTTAAAACATTAATTTTTTAATTGAATATTTAATAGTTGACCGCTGCATTATAAAGGAAGGAGATGGTCCGGGATGGCGGTCATAAATAGTGGTAAAACTATTGTATTAAAAGCCAATGTTCCGACTTTGCAGGTCTACTTCAGAGAGGTGTGTTCAGCTAGGAGTTTCACTTAGAACTGAAGTTCAATTAGACTTCTAAGTGAAACTCCTAGCTGAATACACCTCCCTGAAGAAGACCTGCAAAGTCGGGTCGAAACGCTGGCTTTTAATAAAATAGTTTTACCACTATTTAGCCTATTTATGACCGCCACCCCGGGCCATCTCCTTCCTTTGTTAATTTTTTAATATTACCAAAAATTTAAAATACAAATACAAGTAATACCAACTAACAATGGAATATTGATGGCTACTTATAGGAACAACACAGCGATTCTAACAAAACATCAAGGTCCTCCACAAGCCTTACTAACTTTACTTAATTTTCTTAAATTACGTGACAGGTACAAATTATGAAAAATTTGACTAAATTTAATTGCAGCAATATAGGTATCTATATCAAGATTAAATCCACAAACCAAGATATGATGTCTCGACTAGGTCCGAAAATAAGAATAAAACTATGTATTGTAGATATTGTACATGATATTCAATATTCGGATAGCATTAAATATCTTTTATCCAAGGAGCAATGTGGGTTCAAATATTTGTTTGAGAAGAAACAAAATTGGGATTTGTATTTAGCACCTCAATAAACTCACCAATTTGAATTTTCATTACATTCTAAAAAAATTGTTACCTAAAACCTTTTATCAACCAAGTTTCACTGTCTTCATTTTTTTTTTTTTTCGAAAATCGCCAAAATTGAGATAACTTGTGTATGATTCCATCTATTTAGTCGAAAACGAACGCCTCCTGAACTATACGAAGTAAAATAAACTCGAACCCCGTAAATAAATTAGGACTGGAGATATAAAATAAAAACATTTGAGGATATTTTATTAAATTATTCCTGATGAAGTTGTAAAATCTAAAATATGTTGATATGATTTGGAAAAGCAATGATTCTGCTTTCTAAGGGTTGTACAAACGTTGCAATATATGAAAAAAAATATGAGTTGTCATGAATTATTTAGTGAATTGCTTGAAAATAAATCCTACATAAAAAAAAAATTCAAAAAATTATATATTTTATTTCAATGAAAATTTATATTTAAGAGTTTAAAGGACCTGATAATCAAATCTGATTTTCTTTTCCATAATAAAAAAAATTACTCGAAAAAATAAAAATTTAGTTGGCCTAATTTACTGGATTTTTGTAGTTTATATGATATTATAATATCATATGATAGCTTTATATTATAAAAAATAGATTCATATATAATATATCCTCATACCAGACTGGAACAACAAGAAATCGTTCGACGTTTCCGATTACTTCAGCACTTACTAGACAAACGCTCTAAACTTCCAATTAATTGCAAAAGACTCATATACATGACTATAATAAGTTCTATTTAGACTTACAGAGTTGAGCTATGAGGCTCCACTAAACCATTGAATTCCTCTCGTATCCAATCCTCACAATCCAAAATCCTTCGTAAAATCCTTAATGCTCCGTACTTTGTTACAAACAAAACCATCCATAATGACCTTAATGTTTGTTAAGTTTCAGATCTGGCCCAATCTAGATACTTATCCTTCCATAATAAACTTCAGAATCATCCCAACCATCTCGTTTCTAAGATTGCTTCCTCTTCAATTCCTGATAACTCTCCGAGGTGTCTGAAAAGCAGATGGCCCCGTGATTATCCTAATGTAGTCATATCATTAGAGTGCTACCATTGGGTAGTTACTCAGCAAGTGTTTTCATGTCATTATATCCATCTGTTCAAATTTACTAGATGTATTTATTTAATACAGTTGTAAATATCATTAAGAAATAATTTAAAAAAAAATATGTAATATAATAAAATATTATATTTGTATTTAAAACATGCTGAGCTTTTAGAGCATTAAGAATATTAGTTGAGCTAGGATCACCAAAAAATATTTCAATGAAATCGGTAACCCCAAGTCCGTTACCTACTCTTCTGAGTTCAATGGAAAAAATAAATTAATAACTCCATCGAGTTAATCACAACTAATACTTAATATATCTTTAAGTATCTATGTATATATTTTGTATGTTTTAGCTGTTTGGGTTTTAACAAGTCAATACTTTTTATTTACGTACTTTTGATATTTTTTCTTATCAGGAGGTTTTGCTTTTTCTTTCTATACATGTAACTATTTGTTTTTTCTTTTGTTTTTATTATTTTTCCTGTACAAGTATAGTTGAGAAAATTTTATTTTATGTTTTAGTTGTTTAGATAATATTATTTAAGTTATTGTATACATTGTTTGGATCTTTATTAAGCTAGTTTTTGACCAGATATGTATTTTTTCTTTTGTAACTGTTCATTGTTGTTATTCTAAGGGGACTCCATCCCAGAATAAAGTTTATTTTCTATTCTATAATTATAAACAATTTAGAAGTTATCAAAATCTTAATGAATTATTTATTCGCTTCAAGCAATAAGATCTGATAATAAGGGATAATTTAGAGTGCACTTAAACTTCAGAGGTATTAAGTTCTATGAATGATTTAATAAGTCTTTTGCTTAGATTAAGGAAACTGGATTAGAATAATAGAATATTATATAAGATAATAAATTGTAAATTTAATCAATATTAATTACACTAGTTAAATTTATTATACAATTTTACAATGAATTTTTTATTCGGAAAACTTGTTGAAGATATATGAATATCATACTATATCTGATGTGTCCACTTAGACGTTCCCTACCATTTTTGGTTAAAAAATTATTGTATTTTTCCTAAAATTAATCAGATTCAAATGTTTATTTTTTTAATGAAGCTTTATAGATAAGTTAATTACCATATAACACTCCACTGGCTTTAGCACCAGTGACGCGGTTGAGAGAGTAGGGCAGGAATCTCTTGGATTCCTGCTTTTCCTTCTATAGTTGGAGGGAGAAACCTGGCTTGGGGTTCCCTGCCTAATTGTATGTATTGCAAGTAGTTATGACTGTGTTTTTTTGTTTTTTAATTTACTTATCTTTAGGTTATTTTATTTTTTTATTGTATATAGTTTTTGATTATTATTTTACTTTTGTTAATTTTATATTTTCTGTATATATGGTGTGAATGTGTTCATATATTACTATAATTATTGTCCACGTGACAGATTATTATATTTCTAAATAAATAAATAAAATAATAAAACAATCTATCAATCAGTCTGAAAGATTATGATCTACACCCACTGATGGAATGATATCAGAAGATATGTTTTCTGGATTAAGAGAAGGCAGAATCTTAAAAGCAAAGATCCGTAGAAAGCTGTATATCAAAACTATGAACGGACTATTATACATACATAATAACGTAATAATATAATAGTAATAAATTCAAAATATGGAATTATGGAAGAAGAATATATCCATAAATATTGAATATTTCATTAATTTTAAATTTATAATAAATTACCAAGGCAATAATATGCTGGAGCATTCAATAAAACATGAAAAAGTATGAAAAGTTAATTTATTTTAAAATATATTACTGAATATTAATTAACCCATGGACGTACTAGAAAAACAGAGAAATTAATAAAATTATTTATTACATTAATGGCTATGACAAACGAAATATGTGGTGTTTTAGAAAGTGATAAGCACATGATAATTAGTAATTTTATGTTTTAATAGATTTTAAAAATTCATGTGAGAAATATACATAATTTTTGAAGTAAATTTCTCTTGGAGGGTTTCGCACTTTTTTTTGTTGAGCGTGAATTAGACTGAGCCGTCAGATTTGAGATGTGTAACGCTCGGGTGAGTCACTCGGAGTCGACTAATTAAAGTGGCATTGCATATGAATTAAAATATCTCAAAAACTAAAACTCGGACCTGCATACTGTAAGCGAGGAAATTATAATAATGGGCTTGTATTCAAAATTGTATCTTAACTCGTTGCCGTGTTAGGGAGGCGATAAGGAGAAAAGAGTGTCAAAAACCAAATGATAATGAGTTTTATGAAAGATATGGATTAAAATATCACCTAAACTAAAAATCTATCCTGTATATTTTATGCGAGTGAAATATTTAGCATTTCATCCTGTTTATAATGAAGTATTATTTATAATTTATATTACATATTGCAATTGAGTATGACTGTTAGTTTTTTTTTCGTTTGTTTGTTTTTTCTATTTAGCCATTTCCAATAATTTACGATCATTAATATTTATTTATTTCCATTTTTTTCCTTTCTGTATTATTTCTCAATTCAAGCTATATTTATTTGTTTTTATTACAGTTTTTATCTTTGAATATGTAGATTATTATCTTTTTTATACCTATTTTTATGTATTTCTTTTTTTATTTCTTTTTATTATATTGCAAATATGATATGCATGTCACTTACAGATTTATACTCAGTACCCTTAAGTGTGGTAATATGTATTATACCTCAAAAAAAAAAAGATTTATACAAAAAATAATTATATTTCATATTATTAATCCTGCCTTGTTGATTTTTTCATTTCTATCGTGTGGTCTAAAGTACACACCTATTATTTTTTTATTTACACCAGTCATGGATGTGACGATACTCTGCACGGTTTTTGGTCCCTTAATTCTGGGATGGATATCTCTCATCTAACTTCTTTTCATTCGCCTTCTGATAGTAAATCAGTCAAGTCGTTTATCGTTGCCCTGATGATGACTCACATCCTTGGATCGAAACGTCGTTCAAAAACTGTAACGTAATTTTGAAAACAATATAAATGAGTAGATTTCCTGATTATTGAATTTCATTCTTTTAATTATTATAATTGCGTATTAGCCATCAATTGTTCTGAGAAAATTAAAAATAAATAATCATTAATAGATGATTCCTGTGCACACCGGATTTTATTGATACGAAATTGCATATAATAAAAAATAAAAATGATTATAAATATTTAACTATTATTTAAAAAAATATTTTCTAATTTAGTGATATGAGAATATTATGTACTCATGATCTTATGAACATAAATGATAATTTAAAAAAAAATATGTAAGCTTTTATAACTGGATCAATATTCTTTGCCATAAATGAGGATACGAAACGGCCATATATTGAGAGTATCTTTGAAATGAATGAACAGCGGAGATGAATGTGTAACATTCATTTCGCTGAGTAATTTCTAGGCTAGTTTGGACAAAGTACAAATAAGCGAGCAACAAAGGATGGCTTACTAATGCTCTTTGCACAAGTTGTATTTACTTACATACATTTAGGCGGCTACAGTTTACTGGACCTCGAGGCAAACTTCCCACTCCGTTCAAATGTGGACTACCTCTGAAATTACCTACTCCATGAGAATTTGCTCCTCTGGCCTTTGTGTAGATTATCTATTAACTGGATTGTAATTTAAGGAAAAATGTATTAAATAATTAATAATTTCTATACAAACTAGGCTCTATTTGTATGGGGAACCCCCCCCCCAAAACAAATAAAATATCTATCTATAATTTCTATACAAGTATTACACTCACTATGAAATAATATTTACCAATAGCCCAAGATTCAAGTATATTTATTATTCTCTAAACCAATCTGCACTTTTCTTCTTTCAACGATTTTTATTTTATTTTTTTAAGAACGTTTTTTTTTAAAGACGCTGGGATCTCATAGAGTCCTGCCTTTCCCTCCACGAGTGTGGGGAAAGGATTGGCACGGAGATCTTGAGTGATGATATTGTATAAAAGTATGCGTGTTTTTAAGTATTTATTTTGTTAGATTAGTTTATTTTTTATTAGTTTAGTATATTTTAGTTTATATACATTTACTTTAAGTATAATTATATTGATGTTTATTTATTGTGCATAGTATGAATGAGCTACTCTTTATCACTATTACTATTGTCCTTGAATGTGACAGATCGTAATATATCTGAATAAAGAAATTTCCTTTTTTTTTTATTTGCTATAAACCTAGGATATTTCTTTTATTGTTTGGTTGTTGTTGTTATTTAGTGCTTAGAGACCTAAAACCCCGAAGTCATCAACGCTTATCTAATTTTCATTTCAATAATCACAAAAATAATTTGCTCAGTTGGATCTCGTTCTACATGGATTGCAAGCAAAGAGCTATTTATTTTCTGAAGGAAAGGCTTGTGAATCGTTTGGTAGTTACCATGTTCCATTGATGACATATTTTTGATATTTGATTTCTATCTTTCTTACCTATGGGCAATAAATGATTTTTTTAGTACTCTAGCGTAAACAAAACAATGTTCCTGAGTTACACTTTAAATAAGTCAAGATATTATCACCAGTTTGTAGTTGTACCAATTATTGGACTAATCTGTCTTTCTTTAATCATTAGTAATATGCTAAAAAAAATAGCATTATTTCAGTAACACATTTAAAATTTAAAAACCAAACCAAGGATATGACATTTGGAGTAGAACACATAAAAACAAACCAGAGACCATATCTTTGTTCCTAATTGTCCGATTTTAACTATTTTTTTAGGAAATTTCATAAATTTTTAAACAAACATTTTTTGGTCGATCACAATGTTTCATTATTGAAAATAATAAACCAAAATATGTAAAAACCTCGATATCTCTACTAATAGTGCTTTGATTTCGATGAAACTTCCTTCATTTTTTAGGAAATTTAAATACCTTTGAAACATCTCACAATAACAACAAAAAAATTCTTTTCAAAACTTTTCGAGTTATTCGGAATTTAATTTTAACATTCCTCGTAACTTTTTTCCCAGCTTCTTTTCGTTGAAGTATGTTATATAGATAAATTTAAAGGGCGTCGAGAAAATGACTTTAGCGAAGTTTCATTGAAATCTGTACATTCGTTTAGGAGCTACAGTCTATAGCAACGCAGGTTTTTCGGCCGCCATTTTGAAAGTTAAAGGCGGAGATGAAGGATGATCATCTTCGGGTGACCTCTGATTTTATATCAAAATTTGAAAAAAATCAGTCCAGTAGTTTCGGAGAAAATGCGCGGACGGCGGACGGCGGACGGACAAAACATTTTTTATTTGTTTTTCGAATTCTACGCATCTTGAAACGTGAAACCTCAAATTTTGAGAGGGGGTTATGTTTTTGAATTTTTTGGTCGATCACAATGTTTCATTATTGAAAATAATAAACCAATATTACAAAAATTTTCATGACACCTTAGCTGGACATCCTAATCCACTTGCACAAACATTACTAACATACACACTACCACAGAATCCACCAAGGAGACTCAAACGCCTCTGGAGCAGGGATCTGCTACATTGAGAGTCACGTTAGGAGTGCCTTCACTTGGAGGTTTCTTCAATCACGCATTCACGCTAATCCCGGAGAGGAGGTTCGCTAACGAACATCACATTTACAAAATAAGCCAAAAGGCATTTGTAAAATTGCTTAATAAATAAATTTATTATTATTATTATTCTATACTATTATGTAATGCGTTGAAAGATAAATGAGGGAAATATAATGTGTTAAAGTAGGTGTTCTTCAGGATAGTGTTTTATAATATATTTTAACAGTTTACAGAGCATTCTAATATTTCATTGGACACATGTAGCATCTTTCCTAATATCACACAATCAACATCAAAAAAATTTCTTAATCACTGAAAACCATCATCAGAAAATTTAACTACATCTTTGGGATCATTTGGCACATCTCGCGGACGGACAATAATATGAGACAAAATGAAATTAAAAAACAAAGGTGTGTCCTTTAGACCAAACGATAGAAGTGAAGACTTCAACAAGGCGAGATTAATAATAAAATAATAGCGCATTATAAATAGGATGAAATTATTTCCCTCACATACAGTATACGGGTCCGACTTTTAGTATCTGAAATATTTTAATCCATACTTTCAATAAAACTCGTTATAATTTGGTTTTCAACATTATTTTTTCCTGTTCGCGTCTCTAGCACAGCGTCTTGTTAAGATGCAATTTTGATTAATAAATCATTAAAAGAAGATAAAGTTATAAACACTGGAACAATGTCCTCGCTAAAAATATGGAGTTCCGATTTTTAGTTTTCGAGATATTTTAACCTATATGTAAAAATCTGGTGAGAGCAACACACAACTTTCACTTATCGCTCAACTTTGAATAGAAATTATTTTTGGCCATATCGGGTTATTATAAAATTTTTGATTTGCATTTTTGAATGAGCTGAAGCTAAAAAATTGCAGCTAATAAATCATAAATACCATTAAAATAATCAAAGTCCTATTTATTATATCACCGGTTGATTATGGATTGTACGATCAATTGATTATGGATTCTAATAAAATTATTAAACTACAGTAAATATATTTAAGGTTATAAACATATGCATGAAATGATTTTATATTTTACTTCTTCTTTCACACAAGTACAATGCAATAGTTATTTATAAAATGTCATTGCCTTGGTTAGGTGGATTTTAAATATTTCTTTCAGTCCTTAAAATATTTTAAAAGGTTGCATTTAGTTAGTAAATTTCCTTAAAAACATGTGATTTACGTTAAATATTATTAGTTTTCAAAAAATATTATTTATAATTTTTTTTGCTAATCTCCGTTTCCTTTTACAACGATCTATATTCGATATTGTTTTTTCTAAAATTCTCCGCTTTCCAACGATATATTATACGTATATCTTCGGACTAGTATTTCCAGAGATTCATTTTCGACCTGGATAAGCATTTCTAATTTTTTTCTCCTTTATTCAATCATCAAATTCATTCAAAAGTTATATTTAGCATTTTTTCATAGCTTTTAATAATGAGAGATAATTGATTATTTAAAATAAAACATATTAAAGGCACTTGAGAGGAAGACGCATATGAACATTGGGCATTTAAGCCCTGTAAAGTGACATCAACGGGGATAAGGACTAAATGATATTAAAGACCACTTAATTATACGATGATACACCGAGTTTAATCAAAATCGTTAGAGCCATTTTGAGAAAATTGTAAAAATGCGTTTCAGCGTTCATATAAAGTGGCACTTCCGATTAGCCGATTTTAATGAAAAAGTTGCTGTCACATCCGGCCCATATACAAACCTTAAATACTTGATATCAGTTTCGTACTAATTTTCGTTTATGAGCTAGACTGTTGACACACACACACACAGACCATTTTGCGATACTTGGTTATTTCGACTCAAGGGACCTCAAAACACGTATTTCCGTTGAAAACTGAGAGTCGAAAATTTTCACGATCGCAATACTTACACTTACTATGATGTATTTCATATATACCTACATGAAAGTAAAAACATTTCAATTAGTCGACTCTATCCGACTTTACCCGAGTGTTAAAATCTGACGGATCAATGTAATTCCTTCTCCACGAAAAAGAGCAAAACGCGCCTAAAGTAGTTGTCACTTAAAAAAAAAACAACAAGATTATTCAGGTGATTGTAAATTAACCATATTTAACTTAAATTAATATATAAATCTTAAATATATTTAAATTAAAAAAAAAAGTCCATGTGTAAAGTACTAATGATATCATTTATGGGATGCGAAATAGAGATCCAGAGTTATTTTAAAGCTCATATATCAAAAATTCATTTTGAAAGTAGTGGACCTGACATTTATTGTGTTATTTACAATTCATTTGATAAAATATTGAGCAGCGTGTTATTCTTAGATAATGACATTAAATATTAAAAAAAAACTATCTCAAATTGCTTTCAACATGAATATTAAAAAAAAAAAAAAAACATTCAACCCAGCTATTTTTGAGAAAGAGGTCAAGAAAAATAATCGTTACTAACCTTACTGTTTTTATGGTGTTTACAAATGTTGGGAATTCCTTTAAACATTTCAAACGTTATGCAGATTTATGAATTATAAAATTACATAAAAATATTTTCACGGCACCAATTAACATTTTAATGAAAGCTGATTTAGAGAATATAACAAAACTAAACTTGTATGTTACTAATATTTGGGAAACTATTCATAAAGATATATCAGAGGGTAATTTGAAATAAGAATAATCACTGAAATATAAAAAATTGTTGTAGATAATATCATTGCAGTAACCATCATAATAACAATTTGTTAGTAAAAATTAATAATATTCAGATTTACGGACGATTTGTTGCAAATTTGTGAATGTAAAACTAATGCTATATTTATTTACAACTTTTTTTTTTCTCGGCCAATTATTGTTACTTCAATGTATTCTGTAAACAAAGTTGTGTAACGAGTTCGAGTTTGTCCAACATCAACAAGTCTGTGAGAGGTGTCGAGGCGCTGCTTAGAGAGGTGGGGATAAAATAAAAAAAAAATAAGAGAAGTGAAAACGAGGAGTATTATTAAAAGTTTAATAGAATGCTTCTGGTTTAACAACACTTGGAGACGGCTTCCAAACTGGAGAAGTTTCAACCTCCTTCGTTATCTTGTAGCTTGTAGTGCTTATAAACTTTCAAGTATAACGCCTTAGGCGGTTTATTGTAAAAATTAACTTAGCGCCAAAATAAATGTTAACATCGTTCATGATTTATTTATAATCTTTACTGTTACATTTTCACAATAATACTGAATTAAAATACTATACATACATACATACATATATATATATATATATATATATATATATATATATATATATATATATATATATATATATTATATATATATATATATATATATATATATATGTATATTTATATAGTAGATTTATGAAAACGAACTTTCTCACCTTTTTAGGATACCATAAAAAAAAAATGTACATTTCAAATTATAATAAATTATTAGACTGAAACGACAAGAAACCGCTCGACGTTTCCGATTACTTCAGCACATAATAGACAAACGCTCTAAACTTCCCATTAATTACAAAAGATTCATATATGGGGCTCCACTAAACCATCGAATTCCTCTCGCATCCAATCCTTACAATCCAAAATCCTTCGTAAAATCCTCAATGCTCCTTACTTTGTCACTAATAAAATTATCCATAAAGATATTAATGTTCCTTATGTTTCAGATCTGGCCCAATCCAGATACCTATCCTTCCATAATAAACTTCATAATCATCCCAACCCTCTCGTTTCTAACCTTGCTTCCTCTTCCTGATAACCCTCCGAGGCGTCTGAAAACCAGATGGCCCCGTGATCTCCTAATGTAGTCATAACATTAGAGTGCTACCATTGGGTAGTTACTCAGCAAGTGTATTCATGTCATTATATCTATTATGTCCAAATTTACTAAATGTATTTATGTAATACAGTTGTAAATGTCATTAAGAAATAAAAACAAAAAAATAATAATAAATTATATATCCCTTAATTTCCATCTTTGATGTGTCAGACCCTTAATATATTTTCCGTTTTTTTACTATTTGCAAAACAATTTTAGCTTGCATAAAAAAAATATTATGGTTCAAAATTATATCAATCAGTAGGTATACATATTAATTCATCTTTATAGTTTTATTTTTCTTTACTCGCTCATCTCTCTTTCTCTGCTATTAAGTATCCATAGTATATTCATTTCCTGCGTGGATTTATTTACCTTATAGATGTTAAGGTTTTTGCATTGTTAATTTCATTGAAAAAATGAACAATATTCCATTGAGATAATTGATATATATATATATATATATATATATATATATATATATATATATATATATTATATATATATATATATATATTATTATAATTATATATAATTATATTAATATATATTATAATTATATATAATTTATTATAATTTGAAATGTACATTTTTTTTTATGGTATCCTAAAAAGGTGAGAAAGTTCGTTTTCATAAATCTACTATATAAATATACATATATATATATATATATATATATATATATATATATATATATATATATATATATATATATATATATATATATATATATATATATATATATATATATATGTATGTATGTATGTATAGTATTTTAATTCAGTATTATTGTGAAAATGTAACAGTAAAGATTATAAATAAATCATGAACGATGTTAACATTTATTTTGGCGCTAAGTTAATTTTTACAATAAACCGCCTAAGGCGTTATACTTGAAAGTTTATAAGCACTACAAGCTACAAGATAACGAAGGAGGTTGAAACTTCTCCAGTTTGGAAGCCGTCTCCAAGTGTTGTTAAACCAGAAGCATTCTATTAAACTTTTAATAATACTCCTCGTTTTCACTTCTCTTATTTTTTTTTTATTTTATCCCCACCTCTCTAAGCAGCGCCTCGACACCTCTCACAGACTTGTTGATGTTGGACAAACTCGAACTCGTTACACAACTTTGTTTACAGAATACATTGAAGTAACAATAATTGGCCGAGAAAAAAAAAAGTTGTAAATAAATATAGCATTAGTTTTACATTCACAAATTTGCAACAAATCGTCCGTAAATCTGAATATTATTAATTTTTACTAACAAATTGTTATTATGATGGTTACTGCAATGATATTATCTACAACAATTTTTTATATTTCAGTGATTATTCTTATTTCAAATTACCCTCTGATATATCTTTATGAATAGTTTCCCAAATATTAGTAACATACAAGTTTAGTTTTGTTATATTCTCTAAATCAGCTTTCATTAAAATGTTAATTGGTGCCGTGAAAATATTTTTATGTAATTTTATAATTCATAAATCTGCATAACGTTTGAAATGTTTAAAGGAATTCCCAACATTTGTAAACACCATAAAAACAGTAAGGTTAGTAACGATTATTTTTCTTGACCTCTTTCTCAAAAATAGCTGGGTTGAATGTTTTTTTTTTTTTTTTAATATTCATGTTGAAAGCAATTTGAGATAGTTTTTTTTTAATATTTAATGTCATTATCTAAGAATAACACGCTGCTCAATATTTTATCAAATGAATTGTAAATAACACAATAAATGTCAGGTCCACTACTTTCAAAATGAATTTTTGATATATGAGCTTTAAAATAACTCTGGATCTCTATTTCGCATCCCATAAATGATATCATTAGTACTTTACACATGGACTTTTTTTTTTAATTTAAATATATTTAAGATTTATATATTAATTTAAGTTAAATATGGTTAATTTACAATCACCTGAATAATCTTGTTGTTTTTTTTTTAAGTGACAACTACTTTAGGCGCGTTTTGCTCTTTTTCGTGGAGAAGGAATTACATTGATCCGTCAGATTTTAACACTCGGGTAAAGTCGGATAGAGTCGACTAATTGAAATGTTTTTACTTTCATGTAGGTATATATGAAATACATCATAGTAAGTGTAAGTATTGCGATCGTGAAAATTTTCGACTCTCAGTTTTCAACGGAAATACGTGTTTTGAGGTCCCTTGAGTCGAAATAACCAAGTATCGCAAAATGGTCTGTGTGTGTGTGTGTGTGTCAACAGTCTAGCTCATAAACGAAAAGTAGTACGAAACTGATATCAAGTATTTAAGGTTTGTATATGGGCCGGATGTGACAGCAACTTTTTCATTAAAATCGGCTAATCGGAAGTGCCACTTTATATGAACGCTGAAACGCATTTTTACAATTTTCTCAAAATGGCTCTAACGATTTTGATTAAACTCGGTGTATCATCGTATAATTAAGTGGTCTTTAATATCATTTAGTCCTTATCCCCGTTGATGTCACTTTACAGGGCTTAAATGCCCAATGTTCATATGCGTCTTCCTCTCAAGTGCCTTTAATATGTTTTATTTTAAATAATCAATTATCTCTCATTATTAAAAGCTATGAAAAAATGCTAAATATAACTTTTGAATGAATTTGATGATTGAATAAAGGAGAAAAAAATTAGAAATGCTTATCCAGGTCGAAAATGAATCTCTGGAAATACTAGTCCGAAGATATACGTATAATATATCGTTGGAAAGCGGAGAATTTTAGAAAAAACAATATCGAATATAGATCGTTGTAAAAGGAAACGGAGATTAGCAAAAAAAATTATAAATAATATTTTTTGAAAACTAATAATATTTAACGTAAATCACATGTTTTTAAGGAAATTTACTAACTAAATGCAACCTTTTAAAATATTTTAAGGACTGAAAGAAATATTTAAAATCCACCTAACCAAGGCAATGACATTTTATAAATAACTATTGCATTGTACTTGTGTGAAAGAAGAAGTAAAATATAAAATCATTTCATGCATATGTTTATAACCTTAAATATATTTACTGTAGTTTAATAATTTTATTAGAATCCATAATCAATTGATCGTACAATCCATAATCAACCGGTGATATAATAAATAGGACTTTGATTATTTTAATGGTATTTATGATTTATTAGCTGCAATTTTTTAGCTTCAGCTCATTCAAAAATGCAAATCAAAAATTTTATAATAACCCGATATGGCCAAAAATAATTTCTATTCAAAGTTGAGCGATAAGTGAAAGTTGTGTGTTGCTCTCACCAGATTTTTACATATAGGTTAAAATATCTCGAAAACTAAAAATCGGAACTCCATATTTTTAGCGAGGACATTGTTCCAGTGTTTATAACTTTATCTTCTTTTAATGATTTATTAATCAAAATTGCATCTTAACAAGACGCTGTGCTAGAGACGCGAACAGGAAAAAATAATGTTGAAAACCAAATTATAACGAGTTTTATTGAAAGTATGGATTAAAATATTTCAGATACTAAAAGTCGGACCCGTATACTGTATGTGAGGGAAATAATTTCATCCTATTTATAATGCGCTATTATTTTATTATTAATCTCGCCTTGTTGAAGTCTTCACTTCTATCGTTTGGTCTAAAGGACACACCTTTGTTTTTTAATTTCATTTTGTCTCATATTATTGTCCGTCCGCGAGATGTGCCAAATGATCCCAAAGATGTAGTTAAATTTTCTGATGATGGTTTTCAGTGATTAAGAAATTTTTTTGATGTTGATTGTGTGATATTAGGAAAGATGCTACATGTGTCCAATGAAATATTAGAATGCTCTGTAAACTGTTAAAATATATTATAAAACACTATCCTGAAGAACACCTACTTTAACACATTATATTTCCCTCATTTATCTTTCAACGCATTACATAATAGTATAGAATAATAATAATAATAAATTTATTTATTAAGCAATTTTACAAATGCCTTTTGGCTTATTTTGTAAATGTGATGTTCGTTAGCGAACCTCCTCTCCGGGATTAGCGTGAATGCGTGATTGAAGAAACCTCCAAGTGAAGGCACTCCTAACGTGACTCTCAATGTAGCAGATCCCTGCTCCAGAGGCGTTTGAGTCTCCTTGGTGGATTCTGTGGTAGTGTGTATGTTAGTAATGTTTGTGCAAGTGGATTAGGATGTCCAGCTAAGGTGTCATGAAAATTTTTGTAATATTGGTTTATTATTTTCAATAATGAAACATTGTGATCGACCAAAAAATTCAAAAACATAACCCCCTCTCAAAATTTGAGGTTTCACGTTTCAAGATGCGTAGAATTCGAAAAACAAATAAAAAATGTTTTGTCCGTCCGCCGTCCGCCGTCCGCGCATTTTCTCCGAAACTACTGGACTGATTTTTTTCAAATTTTGATATAAAATCAGAGGTCACCCGAAGATGATCATCCTTCATCTCCGCCTTTAACTTTCAAAATGGCGGCCGAAAAACCTGCGTTGCTATAGACTGTAGCTCCTAAACGAATGTACAGATTTCAATGAAACTTCGCTAAAGTCATTTTCTCGACGCCCTTTAAATTTATCTATATAACATACTTCAACGAAAAGAAGCTGGGAAAAAAGTTACGAGGAATGTTAAAATTAAATTCCGAATAACTCGAAAAGTTTTGAAAAGAATTTTTTTGTTGTTATTGTGAGATGTTTCAAAGGTATTTAAATTTCCTAAAAAATGAAGGAAGTTTCATCGAAATCAAAGCACTATTAGTAGAGATATCGAGGTTTTTACATATTTTGGTTTATTATTTTCAATAATGAAACATTGTGATCGACCAAAAAATGTTTGTTTAAAAATTTATGAAATTTCCTAAAAAAATAGTTAAAATCGGACAATTAGGAACAAAGATATGGTCTCTGGTTTGTTTTTATGTGTTCTACTCCAAATGTCATATCCTTGGTTTGGTTTTTAAATTTTAAATGTGTTACTGAAATAATGCTATTTTTTTTAGCATATTACTAATGATTAAAGAAAGACAGATTAGTCCAATAATTGGTACAACTACAAACTGGTGATAATATCTTGACTTATTTAAAGTGTAACTCAGGAACATTGTTTTGTTTACGCTAGAGTACTAAAAAAATCATTTATTGCCCATAGGTAAGAAAGATAGAAATCAAATATCAAAAATATGTCATCAATGGAACATGGTAACTACCAAACGATTCACAAGCCTTTCCTTCAGAAAATAAATAGCTCTTTGCTTGCAATCCATGTAGAACGAGATCCAACTGAGCAAATTATTTTTGTGATTATTGAAATGAAAATTAGATAAGCGTTGATGACTTCGGGGTTTTAGGTCTCTAAGCACTAAATAACAACAACAACCAAACAATAAAAGAAATATCCTAGGTTTATAGCAAATAAAAAAAAAAGGAAATTTCTTTATTCAGATATATTACGATCTGTCACATTCAAGGACAATAGTAATAGTGATAAAGAGTAGCTCATTCATACTATGCACAATAAATAAACATCAATATAATTATACTTAAAGTAAATGTATATAAACTAAAATATACTAAACTAATAAAAAATAAACTAATCTAACAAAATAAATACTTAAAAACACGCATACTTTTATACAATATCATCACTCAAGATCTCCGTGCCAATCCTTTCCCCACACTCGTGGAGGGAAAGGCAGGACTCTATGAGATCCCAGCGTCTTTAAAAAAAAACGTTCTTAAAAAAATAAAATAAAAATCGTTGAAAGAAGAAAAGTGCAGATTGGTTTAGAGAATAATAAATATACTTGAATCTTGGGCTATTGGTAAATATTATTTCATAGTGAGTGTAATACTTGTATAGAAATTATAGATAGATATTTTATTTGTTTTGGGGGGGGGGTTCCCCATACAAATAGAGCCTAGTTTGTATAGAAATTATTAATTATTTAATACATTTTTCCTTAAATTACAATCCAGTTAATAGATAATCTACACAAAGGCCAGAGGAGCAAATTCTCATGGAGTAGGTAATTTCAGAGGTAGTCCACATTTGAACGGAGTGGGAAGTTTGCCTCGAGGTCCAGTAAACTGTAGCCGCCTAAATGTATGTAAGTAAATACAACTTGTGCAAAGAGCATTAGTAAGCCATCCTTTGTTGCTCGCTTATTTGTACTTTGTCCAAACTAGCCTAGAAATTACTCAGCGAAATGAATGTTACACATTCATCTCCGCTGTTCATTCATTTCAAAGATACTCTCAATATATGGCCGTTTCGTATCCTCATTTATGGCAAAGAATATTGATCCAGTTATAAAAGCTTACATATTTTTTTTTAAATTATCATTTATGTTCATAAGATCATGAGTACATAATATTCTCATATCACTAAATTAGAAAATATTTTTTTAAATAATAGTTAAATATTTATAATCATTTTTATTTTTTATTATATGCAATTTCGTATCAATAAAATCCGGTGTGCACAGGAATCATCTATTAATGATTATTTATTTTTAATTTTCTCAGAACAATTGATGGCTAATACGCAATTATAATAATTAAAAGAATGAAATTCAATAATCAGGAAATCTACTCATTTATATTGTTTTCAAAATTACGTTACAGTTTTTGAACGACGTTTCGATCCAAGGATGTGAGTCATCATCAGGGCAACGATAAACGACTTGACTGATTTACTATCAGAAGGCGAATGAAAAGAAGTTAGATGAGAGATATCCATCCCAGAATTAAGGGACCAAAAACCGTGCAGAGTATCGTCACATCCATGACTGGTGTAAATAAAAAAATAATAGGTGTGTACTTTAGACCACACGATAGAAATGAAAAAATCAACAAGGCAGGATTAATAATATGAAATATAATTATTTTTTGTATAAATCTTTTTTTTTTTGAGGTATAATACATATTACCACACTTAAGGGTACTGAGTATAAATCTGTAAGTGACATGCATATCATATTTGCAATATAATAAAAAGAAATAAAAAAAGAAATACATAAAAATAGGTATAAAAAAGATAATAATCTACATATTCAAAGATAAAAACTGTAATAAAAACAAATAAATATAGCTTGAATTGAGAAATAATACAGAAAGGAAAAAAATGGAAATAAATAAATATTAATGATCGTAAATTATTGGAAATGGCTAAATAGAAAAAACAAACAAACGAAAAAAAAACTAACAGTCATACTCAATTGCAATATGTAATATAAATTATAAATAATACTTCATTATAAACAGGATGAAATGCTAAATATTTCACTCGCATAAAATATACAGGATAGATTTTTAGTTTAGGTGATATTTTAATCCATATCTTTCATAAAACTCATTATCATTTGGTTTTTGACACTCTTTTCTCCTTATCGCCTCCCTAACACGGCAACGAGTTAAGATACAATTTTGAATACAAGCCCATTATTATAATTTCCTCGCTTACAGTATGCAGGTCCGAGTTTTAGTTTTTGAGATATTTTAATTCATATGCAATGCCACTTTAATTAGTCGACTCCGAGTGACTCACCCGAGCGTTACACATCTCAAATCTGACGGCTCAGTCTAATTCACGCTCAACAAAAAAAAGTGCGAAACCCTCCAAGAGAAATTTACTTCAAAAATTATGTATATTTCTCACATGAATTTTTAAAATCTATTAAAACATAAAATTACTAATTATCATGTGCTTATCACTTTCTAAAACACCACATATTTCGTTTGTCATAGCCATTAATGTAATAAATAATTTTATTAATTTCTCTGTTTTTCTAGTACGTCCATGGGTTAATTAATATTCAGTAATATATTTTAAAATAAATTAACTTTTCATACTTTTTCATGTTTTATTGAATGCTCCAGCATATTATTGCCTTGGTAATTTATTATAAATTTAAAATTAATGAAATATTCAATATTTATGGATATATTCTTCTTCCATAATTCCATATTTTGAATTTATTACTATTATATTATTACGTTATTATGTATGTATAATAGTCCGTTCATAGTTTTGATATACAGCTTTCTACGGATCTTTGCTTTTAAGATTCTGCCTTCTCTTAATCCAGAAAACATATCTTCTGATATCATTCCATCAGTGGGTGTAGATCATAATCTTTCAGACTGATTGATAGATTGTTTTATTATTTTATTTATTTATTTAGAAATATAATAATCTGTCACGTGGACAATAATTATAGTAATATATGAACACATTCACACCATATATACAGAAAATATAAAATTAACAAAAGTAAAATAATAATCAAAAACTATATACAATAAAAAAATAAAATAACCTAAAGATAAGTAAATTAAAAAACAAAAAAACACAGTCATAACTACTTGCAATACATACAATTAGGCAGGGAACCCCAAGCCAGGTTTCTCCCTCCAACTATAGAAGGAAAAGCAGGAATCCAAGAGATTCCTGCCCTACTCTCTCAACCGCGTCACTGGTGCTAAAGCCAGTGGAGTGTTATATGGTAATTAACTTATCTATAAAGCTTCATTAAAAAAATAAACATTTGAATCTGATTAATTTTAGGAAAAATACAATAATTTTTTAACCAAAAATGGTAGGGAACGTCTAAGTGGACACATCAGATATAGTATGATATTCATATATCTTCAACAAGTTTTCCGAATAAAAAATTCATTGTAAAATTGTATAATAAATTTAACTAGTGTAATTAATATTGATTAAATTTACAATTTATTATCTTATATAATATTCTATTATTCTAATCCAGTTTCCTTAATCTAAGCAAAAGACTTATTAAATCATTCATAGAACTTAATACCTCTGAAGTTTAAGTGCACTCTAAATTATCCCTTATTATCAGATCTTATTGCTTGAAGCGAATAAATAATTCATTAAGATTTTGATAACTTCTAAATTGTTTATAATTATAGAATAGAAAATAAACTTTATTCTGGGATGGAGTCCCCTTAGAATAACAACAATGAACAGTTACAAAAGAAAAAATACATATCTGGTCAAAAACTAGCTTAATAAAGATCCAAACAATGTATACAATAACTTAAATAATATTATCTAAACAACTAAAACATAAAATAAAATTTTCTCAACTATACTTGTACAGGAAAAATAATAAAAACAAAAGAAAAAACAAATAGTTACATGTATAGAAAGAAAAAGCAAAACCTCCTGATAAGAAAAAATATCAAAAGTACGTAAATAAAAAGTATTGACTTGTTAAAACCCAAACAGCTAAAACATACAAAATATATACATAGATACTTAAAGATATATTAAGTATTAGTTGTGATTAACTCGATGGAGTTATTAATTTATTTTTTCCATTGAACTCAGAAGAGTAGGTAACGGACTTGGGGTTACCGATTTCATTGAAATATTTTTTGGTGATCCTAGCTCAACTAATATTCTTAATGCTCTAAAAGCTCAGCATGTTTTAAATACAAATATAATATTTTATTATATTACATATTTTTTTTTAAATTATTTCTTAATGATATTTACAACTGTATTAAATAAATACATCTAGTAAATTTGAACAGATGGATATAATGACATGAAAACACTTGCTGAGTAACTACCCAATGGTAGCACTCTAATGATATGACTACATTAGGATAATCACGGGGCCATCTGCTTTTCAGACACCTCGGAGAGTTATCAGGAATTGAAGAGGAAGCAATCTTAGAAACGAGATGGTTGGGATGATTCTGAAGTTTATTATGGAAGGATAAGTATCTAGATTGGGCCAGATCTGAAACTTAACAAACATTAAGGTCATTATGGATGGTTTTGTTTGTAACAAAGTACGGAGCATTAAGGATTTTACGAAGGATTTTGGATTGTGAGGATTGGATACGAGAGGAATTCAATGGTTTAGTGGAGCCTCATAGCTCAACTCTGTAAGTCTAAATAGAACTTATTATAGTCATGTATATGAGTCTTTTGCAATTAATTGGAAGTTTAGAGCGTTTGTCTAGTAAGTGCTGAAGTAATCGGAAACGTCGAACGATTTCTTGTTGTTCCAGTCTGGTATGAGGATATATTATATATGAATCTATTTTTTATAATATAAAGCTATCATATGATATTATAATATCATATAAACTACAAAAATCCAGTAAATTAGGCCAACTAAATTTTTATTTTTTCGAGTAATTTTTTTTATTATGGAAAAGAAAATCAGATTTGATTATCAGGTCCTTTAAACTCTTAAATATAAATTTTCATTGAAATAAAATATATAATTTTTTGAATTTTTTTTTTATGTAGGATTTATTTTCAAGCAATTCACTAAATAATTCATGACAACTCATATTTTTTTTCATATATTGCAACGTTTGTACAACCCTTAGAAAGCAGAATCATTGCTTTTCCAAATCATATCAACATATTTTAGATTTTACAACTTCATCAGGAATAATTTAATAAAATATCCTCAAATGTTTTTATTTTATATCTCCAGTCCTAATTTATTTACGGGGTTCGAGTTTATTTTACTTCGTATAGTTCAGGAGGCGTTCGTTTTCGACTAAATAGATGGAATCATACACAAGTTATCTCAATTTTGGCGATTTTCGAAAAAAAAAAAAAATGAAGACAGTGAAACTTGGTTGATAAAAGGTTTTAGGTAACAATTTTTTTAGAATGTAATGAAAATTCAAATTGGTGAGTTTATTGAGGTGCTAAATACAAATCCCAATTTTGTTTCTTCTCAAACAAATATTTGAACCCACATTGCTCCTTGGATAAAAGATATTTAATGCTATCCGAATATTGAATATCATGTACAATATCTACAATACATAGTTTTATTCTTATTTTCGGACCTAGTCGAGACATCATATCTTGGTTTGTGGATTTAATCTTGATATAGATACCTATATTGCTGCAATTAAATTTAGTCAAATTTTTCATAATTTGTACCTGTCACGTAATTTAAGAAAATTAAGTAAAGTTAGTAAGGCTTGTGGAGGACCTTGATGTTTTGTTAGAATCGCTGTGTTGTTCCTATAAGTAGCCATCAATATTCCATTGTTAGTTGGTATTACTTGTATTTGTATTTTAAATTTTTGGTAATATTAAAAAATTAACAAAGGAAGGAGATGGCCCGGGGTGGCGGTCATAAATAGGCTAAATAGTGGTAAAACTATTTTATTAAAAGCCAGCGTTTCGACCCGACTTTGCAGGTCTTCTTCAGGGAGGTGTATTCAGCTAGGAGTTTCACTTAGAAGTCTAATTGAACTTCAGTTCTAAGTGAAACTCCTAGCTGAACACACCTCTCTGAAGTAGACCTGCAAAGTCGGAACATTGGCTTTTAATACAATAGTTTTACCACTATTTATGACCGCCATCCCGGACCATCTCCTTCCTTTATAATGCAGCGGTCAACTATTAAATATTCAATTAAAAAATTAATGTTTTAAAGTTATTTTGCACTTACAACAGTAAGATTAATTAATACATTAGGAATTTTGTAGTTCTTAAAAAAAAAAAAAAACCTGAGCCTGATTATCTAATCCCCTCCCTCCTTCATTTATTTTATTCTTACTCTAACCATCAATAACGATCGAATCGATTATATTGTTAGTTGAAAGTCAATAAAATCGAGGTTTGCGGTTAGTGTGGCATAATCTGAACTGTACAAAATAACTAAAAACAGTACACCCCACATTAACTTTCCACAATTTACTGAGAAAAAGAGATTGAGCATTACTAACGACCAGTTTAAGAGAGTCCTGGAAATTAGGAATCACGTAAGGAATCACATAATGTGTGTGGGATAATGAACATTTATCTATTATGGAATATAAACTGCATGGATTATTCCAATAATAAAATAATGCCTGACACTGTGAATGATGAAGAGGTATTTAATTTTAACCAATCATTATGTCAGCGAGTCAATTCGCAGGGCTTCAATTAAGTTCTTTGGTGGAAATAGATAGGCAAGACTGATAAATAAATTTTCAGATTTAGAACCAGTTAATTCTGTTTGTCATGGTTGTTTTTGTCTTTTGTTAAGCCTGAATGCTTCCGTATTGCCAATTAAGATTCCGACTCAACGAAAACACGTTCAAAGAGACAAATATTTTCAGAAACGCATTGATGAATGTGAAAAGTTATGCGTATATTTCATTCCATAAATTTCAATTAAAAAAAAAACAAACTCCGTAATTGAAAGATATATCCTACGATGTAATTCTCTTTGGCAAATGAATGATCAGATGGGGTAATGGCTTTTGGAATGGGTATTGATGCCAGTCGAGATATAGTTTTTAATTCAATTATCATCAGATCCATTAGAGGCCCAGGGTAGAACTTTCCAAAAATATATCCTCGAAATGTTATTGGGCTAGAAGCTTTTATGCTCCCCATCTATCAGCCCAAAGTCGCTATTTAATTAGAATAATTTCTTTTTGATCATGATAACTTTGGAAAGTTGTTTTATATAATGCAGACAACTAGTGACTAAGTTGTTGAGAAGTATAATATTGTAAGGCATTAATAAGCTTGAGGGGAATATTGTCCAGCGGCATCTCTTTCCATCTTGAATTTGGTATTTATCGCTGAGCGGAGAGATCCCCAACCCAACTTTTTTTGTACCTCCTCCGGGTATTATCGGACATCTTGATTGGAGCCATATCCTTTATGTGTGTGTTATTATGTTCGTGTATGTTATCTTGCTTTCTTTTATAGTGTGTTGGTCGTTTGGTCGTTGGCATTTGATGGTGCTTGTGTAAAGCAATGCTTGTGACGGACCATAGAACTTTATTTATCGTTCTGAAAGTTTATGACTGATAAGTTTATAGTTTAGTTATCTGGGTCTAGGCAAGTATTCAGTTTTTGTTTTACTTTTAATTTTAGACGTTTTGAAAGAAATGATTAGTCTTAGTCTGAGGTTTAACAATTTTATTTTATTTTTGATATCTGGGCCCTACGTCATTCTTCTGTCAAATAACAATATAAGATATTGCACTTTATCTGTTTAAGGAACCCAGGCATCGTCAAAGTAAACAGGGCGACAAATTTCATATCAGAGAGTGTAAGTTATACGTTGGAATATGTCTTGGTTGATTTGAATTTTCCAAATTTTGCACCAATCATTTAGTTTTTTTAGATGTTGTTATATAGGCTGTGTGGTGAGTTATAGATTTTTATGTCTTGTAAGGATTGTATTATCTTTTTTTTTTCTGTTCTTCCCTACCTTTTTGGCTATACGGGCTTTTCCTGGGCCGGGGGGAGAGGGCGGGAATTTCAAATCCCCTCTGGCACGGGGACGCTAACTAGTACTTTTTCAATCTCAAAACTTGGTTATCTGGTTGTCGGGCAACGCCCGGTGCTGTGCACATACATTAGCCCAGTCGGCCACCCCGCCCTTAGTATTATATTATCGTCTACTAGTTCGCTGTGTAATAGTTTTAGTACTGTTTGGTATTTGTATATAATTAATAGTAGTGTAGTAGAGCTACTACTGTCCCTTGTGCCTTTGCAGATTAACGAAAAACTGTCAGTAAGAAGAATTGTAGAATAAGGTAACATTTAGGATGGATTATCTCGTATATGTAAATAAAAATAGATAAATTTTCAATATATATTTTGACTCACATTTCCTGATATTCATTTTCAAAATAGAAAAACACTCTTACTTCATTCATTCTTTAGTTGTTTATCAAATATTTTCATAGTTTACATTTAGCTAGTTTTTATTACTAGTAACAATTAGAGGCACTTAATTATTCCAGATAAACGAAATAGAAAGTACTTAGGGGAAGACATTTTGAAAACTCGATAATAAAGTCCACTATAAATATGAGTATAAGACCCAGCTGATATTAAAGGCAATTTAGTTTTATATTAATGGAAAAGTTTAATCAAATCGTTTTCCGACTAGTCGAAAAAGCCACTTCCGGTTAGTCGAATTTGTCGAAAAAGTTGCAACAATCTAGTGCGTCCACTTACACAACTTTCCTACCTATTTCAGAAAAGTATTCATATATTTAATTATGTCCATTAAGAAACAAAAATTAACTAGATATATTTTCCTGAAAATGGACTATAGAAAATTTGAGTATGATTTCTTTGATAAACTAATGCAATGTAAAAACCGGCTTGTGGAAGATCAGCGTAAAAAAATTAATTTTTTTTCACACTCTAATATTGCTAATTAAACACTTTTTGCAATAGTCCATCAGACAATAATTTCTATTAAAAGTAGAGAAATGTTGAAACTTGTGTGATGCGGGCTCCAGATTTTTTTTCTTTCACTTACACTGTTTTCTCTCTCTTTCACTCCTTTCCGGCATCGAGATTTAAACTCATAATCTTACATACGAAATTTAATAACTGTAACTTCGTTAATAATTGTCCGCATTGAACTATTTTATGTAGTTTTGTTGGGAATTTCATCACCTCTCTTAAATGTTTATATAAATTTTATATATACTTAGCGAGTTAGGCACCAACTCTTTTTTCTTTTATTTATAACTTCTTTTCCTGAATTTTTGGGTAATTTAGTACATTTACTGTTTATGCGTTACAATCTATAGAAAAATATATTTTTTCTCTTATCGCACTATTTCATACGGAGCACCCAATTTATGTCACAGGCATCAGTAGTTTAAACTCTATAGAATAAGAAAAGAAGCATCAAAATTGGTCTATTATTTCTCGAGAAAATCTTGGCACAGGCAGTCATACCAACTGCTGAAAATGTGTTTTTCGGGGCTCTGAAAAGTACAGATTCGTCGAAAAACGGGGCTCGGAAATTTGGCAATACTTTCCTTATCCCGATATAGGTAGGAAAGTAATAACATCTAAGTTATATACCTATCTTAATAAGTAAATTCAACTTCGTACCACTTTGCGTTTATTAATTTTCCGTTTCCTTTTTTCACATGTACACATACAGATCATTTCGTGGGAGTTAATTATTTGGACTCAGAGGACCTAAAAACGTATGTTTCTGTGTACAATTCAAATTCAATTTTTTTTTTTAGGTTCCTAATACTTTCTTTTACTATAAATTACATATATAGATAAGTGGGAACAAAAAAGAGAAAGATATTATTTAACCTTTTTTCAGTAGATAACTTTATATTTTAGAATGGAAACTTTTTCAAACTAAAGTTGATATATCGAATAAACTCATGATGATTGGGATGAGCGAGAATGTGTGGAATTAATTCCTAGGCCTAGGTCAGAGGGATAATTGGATGGAGATATGGAAATGAGGATGGGTGATAATATCTCCCTTCTATTAGGCTGATATAATTAGAATCAACGGAATGATCCGATTTGACTTGCACTGTCACAAACATGTTTATCTCGTGTTTGTCCTAGTTCGCGATAGCCCATTACCTTCCCTTTTAAACTTTATTCTCATTCCATTTTCAATCGGAATGATTACAAAGATCCTTTCAGCAGAGCAAAAACAGAAACTGACAGCTATGCAACATAGAAATCGTGAATGTATGTAAAATAGTTTTGTAATAAGGTTGAAACGTAAGTAAATAAAAATTAACAAAACTTATTTGAAAATAGAAAACGTAAATTTTTGTATTTATACCTTTCCCGATTCGCCCGTCCCACCCGATCTCGTCCTCCTCACTTCTACCCTCTTTCCTACTTCGAGCTACCTCCCTAAGTTAATCTATCCCGCCCTCTATTATCTCTCCTCTTCCACCACTTCGTCCTGACTAAAAATATTATTTTTTTTATCAAATAATTTTCTTTTATATTTCAAATGTTTTTCTGATTACTTTTAATGGTTTCTCGGTATTTCTTATTCTTTTTAAATGTGGTTTGTTGTTTCAATTGATGTTTAAATTTTCGTAATAATGTTTACGAATCGACATTTACGATAAAACAATAAGGCATACTGTTGGGGTCACTCTCTATTGTTCTTTTAACTTTATTCTCAATGGACTTTGTCCCAGAATAATAAAGACAATTTTTATTGTCAATTAAACAACAACACCAAAATCTTTTTTAAATGTTTCTATCGTACAATATATATTTAAAAAACCCATTCTTAGAGTATACCGCGATTTGTTTGTTCAGAGCAAATAACGCAGTCCTCTGGAGAATTTAAAAATATTCCTCGAAAATCTCTTTGTTCCATTTGTAGTGGAAGTGTTGTTTTTCATCCTCTCGTTATCTCAGTGTTTTTCTTTCTGGGTATCGCGAATTGATTGTCAACTCCAAAACTCCATTTAATTTTCAACTACTAAACTTAGGTTTCTGAGCTATTTTTGATTAATTATTCTGATTCTCAACAAGAAATAAACCTGACTTCTTCAAATGAGCGGTTGGTTTAGAAATAATAACAAAAAAAATTGGACTATAGTCATATAGTGAATAAATAAAACTTTGATTATACATTTAGAAAACTATAACATCACTCATGACAGTTTTATTTGATTTTTTCTTCCTTTTATATTAGTAGTAGCTTATACGACTTATTGAAATATGATTAAAATTAAATAAGTAAATTAATTATTGCATTTATTATTTATCATTTTATATTTTTTTTTCGTATTTTGTTATTATATTCCAGATTTTTGTTTAATTAGAATATATTGTTCTGTGTTGTATAGCGTATATAAATTCACCAAGGCTTTTTATTTTATAATGTAAAAATGTATTCCATTTTAATATAGATTTTTCACATCTTTATATTTCTAATTACAAATTAACTACTTTAAAAAAAAAAATTGTACTAGAAGAAGCCGCAACATAGAAATAAAAAGGAATAATTAGGTGAGTTATTATGCGGTTTTTTTTTACTACAAATTACAAAATGCTCGGGAGAAACAGATATTAGGAGTCTCTCTCTCTCTCTCTTATGTATATATATAAGAAAATATAAATAATATGTATATCACAGAAAAATGTTGAAGATAAACAAATTAAATAATAAGCAGTTATGGAAAATTAAAACTAAATAAAAAATTATGATATACACATTTTTTTTTTATTCTCTTTTATTTATAAACTATTTTATTCATTTCGGAGTAATTTTTAACCCACTTAATAACCCGCTAATTTAATTAATTAAATTGAAATAGAAGGCTCTTCGTGTTTGCAAAATAACGTTTAATGAACCAATGTTGTTTGGTTTAGTTTATATTACCAGTACGAGCTACTTGAAGAGTACGAATCCTGGACCTAGCTTGTAAAATTGATTTTCCGTTCTATCAGGCTTAAATCGATCCAAAGGTCGGCAGACCCTCCTGGGAGCCAGCTATAAACTAGAGACCTGACCTTTCAGAAGAAAAACCCGGCGGTTGAGAGTTTATACTGACTATATACATTCCTTGTAATCGTAGGTCAGAAAACAGCTCTCGTTTATCAAGTGCTGTACCCGAGACTCTTGGTGGATTCTTTTTTTTTTTAATCTTTTTATTGAGGTATTATACATTTGACTACTCTTAAGAGTACTGAGTATTACAGCTGTAAGCCACATTCATACCATATTTACAATATAATAGAATAAAATAAAAATAAATGAAATACGTAAAAATAGATATTTGAAAGATAATGTAGACATAACAAAGTTAAAAACTCTAAAAACAAAGGAATATAACTTCATTGAAATAATACAGAAAATTCTTAAGGAAAAAAAGTTAAATAAATAAATATCCCCATTCCCATCCCCGTTTCCACATATATTATTACAATAAGGCTCGAAATCCGTTTTGTACCAAATATAAGCTCCTGTCATGCTCAACTACCATGAATGAGGTACCGTTGAATTCAGAATTTCACGGGGAGTCAGCGAATCGTATTCTCCACTTTTGTTTTTCTTTCTAAAATAAATAAAAGTCTATACACATATTTTGCTAGGCTTCAATACTGGAAAGGTGGTAGGTCTGTAGTTGTATCGATACGGGACAAAGTGGACTTTGAAGATTTTGATGCGTACAGCAAGACCAGGATCCTGCGTTTTTAAGCCTAAAAACGTACTATTTTCGAGATAACGCAAGAAATAGAGGTTCGCATATACACAACCTTACGTTAATTGTAGTACTGTTATTGAATTCATGCCTCATTTCGTCGACTTGGAGGTCTCTATGATCGAGAGAGGAGGAGTTTATATTATTTATCGATGGTGTTTTTGATCGGCAAGCTATATCTCAAGCAAATCTCAAGATTGAGCCACCAATTTCGAAGGCTTCCTTCTCCTTCAGACTGACAAAATAGTCCAATCAGCCCGAAAATTCAGGCAAACAAGCTATGAAAGAAAACAAACTTTATTTGCAAATAACTAAAAAATGCACACTTGTGCATTGGTTATGCCAATGATTACATAAAAGATTACTAAATTCACTACAAAATGGAAAAAAAATCATCGAAATCAGACAATTTTTAGCAAAGATACAGGTTATTGAAATCTGTAAACATGTTGGTTTAGTTTAAAAAAAAAAAATGAAGGTTTAAATTATTTTTTGTTTCCTTTGTCGATTACATTTATCGATAAAGTAACAATTGATTTCTTCATCTTTTGATACGTTGCATTATTTTATTTTATTATTAATTTGGCATTTTATAACAATATGCTGTGCGAATTTTTCGCACGGGCCTACTAGTTAATGATAATAAATTATTATAAATGAGTAAATAGAAAAAAAAAACTAATAGTCATAATTATTTACAATCAGCCAAGGGAGCTCCGAGTCCAGCTCTTTCCCCCACGTTTAGAGGAGGCGAGGCTCTATGAGATCCCAGCGCTTCTCCAGGAACCGCATGACCGACATTAATGTCCAGTTGAGGTCGTTGTGCAATGTAACATGGAAATAAGTAAATGAATTAAATTTTTCAGGAAGAGGAAATAATATTTTTTTCGGTCGATAACAATGTTTTCTTATTAAAAATGATAAGGCAAAATACATATTCCAGTCAGAATTTTTTTTTCTTTATGTCTAGAATACAGAAACCTTTCGTACTATCGCATAATCGATCCTTCTTTTCTTCATAACTCTTTTCATGCTTTGTATGGAGGGTGTAATATATTTCGGCCCTGGTCGAGAAAGTAATATTCAAAATAATGACTCAATTATATAATTTGTTTTTGTATCAAGAAAAAAAATGGCGTAACGACTAAGAGAAAGACTTTTGAAAAATGTTAAGATTCTAAGATGCTGAACTGGTTACCATTGAACACGTTCACTTTCTCGCAGTTTTTCACATAAATAGAAGACTATACATTTTCTGGAATATTAAATTCGGTAATTAGAAGAAAAATTAAATTGTCTACAGTACTCAGATAAAGAAGAAGAAATAAAAAAAAAATCTTGACCAATATTAGCAAAGAAAGGGCTAAAAATATTATACCACAACTTTTCCCTGAAGCACCAGAAAGGTCGAGTGGGGAAACACACAGCCATAGTTTTTTTCTTCTGTGTTGGCCTGATTGTTAATGTTCTTTTAGGAAGATTCTTTACTTGTTTTTCTTTAAAAAATTGATATACTTTTCTATTTATCAAATGTTTCGTCGACCATAACTTATATAATATATTTTATTTATTCACAAATAAAGCTCTCCATACTTCATAATTTATATTCGTGATATGTCTGAAAGGCTATGCTTGGTTTATTTTCACACTGATAGAGAAGGTGATCTTCAAAATGATTGAAGATAAAGAAAGATATGAAAAAGAAATAATAATAAAGAAAACATATTTCTTTAAGAAATAATATATAAATATGAGGTCCAGGTAACGAAGCTTATTAGACTGCACATACAAATCAGAAACCTCACGGATTTGAATCCGTCTAGGACTTCTCAACTTTCTCAATCTGGCTTAAATTTAATTGTTACTTTTTGGATAACTCGTCCTTCCAGTAGTGATTCTTGGATAAAGTAAACCAATTTTAAGTTTGTTTTCATTAAGTAAACCAGTTTTTCACGTTAATAAAGATTTATGTAACTTCCGGGAAACTAAAACGTTGGTGAGAACCAAACAGTTGCTTCTTAGGATCAAGAAGGCACGTGAAAGAACGGTTGAGTAACTTGTGAAGTACTTGAGGGTTGAAGATGGTGAGCTTAGGGGAGAGTCGATGCAGGAGGATCAGCGAAGAACCAAACTCCAACTCAAGTAAAGTTTGCGGAGAAAAACAAAACAAAAACGGCTTTGCCAGTTACGAAAATAAAACTTTACAAAATCGGGACTTTGTCAACAAACTACTAAGAAGCTGTTGAAACATAAATCAACATAGACAATAATATAAAGAATAAATATAATACAGAAGTCGATTCTACTTAACTTTAAAAAAATATAGATATAATATAGATAATAAACTTGAAAAGTGATAAAAATGAACTTTTTGACTTATTTTTAGTAAAATATTTTTTTGAAAACTGTTTCAATATCTATTTTTTTTTGTATTAATGCAAATAAAGTTAATTCAAAACGTTTTTCAAATGTCGTTCATAAACATATTGTATTTATGTTAAAATATAATAATAAAGAAAAAACATTCAGTCAAATGAAATTCCAGCTCTTTAAAACAATAATGAAGAAGGTAACTTACACAAATTAAAATTAAAATATTTTTGATAGGAAAGACTAAATTTGATAAAAATTTGGGGAGACTTAGGTACAAAATTCATATAAAAACGTCCATGTCGCTAGATTTCCCTATAACTACCGCCGGATATCCGTCTGGCTGTCTGCATCGAATTATACCACTATTGAACCACAGGTATTTTATCTTTGCCGTCATCTTTTTTTGTCTGGCTAACCAGTAGAGATATTTATTGGCGGGGGTCATTGCTTCGCTCACGTAAATCCGGTGTGAATCGTTGTCCCAGCCCAGATAGCGTGAGAGAAGTCTCTTTTCGTTCTTCTCTGCTGCAGCATTTCATCTCTTGTAGTTTGCCTAACGAATCGAGCAATGATAGGGCCTGCAGTCCCTTCAGGCTTTGGTTTCATTTGATTTCATGAAACTCATGAACTTAATCAAAATTATTGAACCAGTTTTGATAAAATTGTAAAAATTTGTAAAATCCATGATATAATGTGCCGCTTCCTGTTTTTTTTAATCAATTTAAACGACAAAGCTTTAACATCTCATTAAAAACGTAATTTCAGTTCCTTACAATTTTTTTATTTGAGCTAGGGTGTTCACTCACACATAAAGATCATTTTGGGAAACTTGTCTTATCTACATTCAAGGAACCTCTAACCTTTTATTTCAGTTAAAAATCTAATCCGAAAATTTTGACGCAATAATTTCCTTATTATGTATTTTATTTATTGGTAGTTAAAAGTAAAAATAAACAATTGATAAAACTATAAATAATTTATTACTCTTCGTGATATTTACGTATTTCGTCAGGGGCCTAGAAGGCTGTTCTATGGTTAGTTGTCGGACATGAACCTTTGGTAAAATTGAACCTAAAGAGCTAAGGATGAATGAGAGCAATATCCAGGGAGAGAGACAAGGGGCAGGCAATAGGAAAAAGTGGTCGCAGATAGTTTATGAGTCGGGATGAGGCAGAGCTTTTCAATAAAGTCTTCCTTCGACCATCCTACCACCATCCAACACCCCGATTTAATCCTTCCAGGTAAACCTTTTTTTTTTTTTTTTCATGAAAGAGGTAACAGAGTTCGGCATTGATAAACTTCATAACCTCGTTTCAATAACGTTTTTTTCTATATATTGAAATAAACTTGATAAGTGAAAATTTAGAGCAGGTTTTTTTTTTATATAAAACTCACTAGTTAAATAATATATCAGTCATACTACACGACATACTTACACTATAGACGCATAGTGGGATATTTCAAGCAATCACGCAAAACAAATGTTAAAATATCAATAGCGAATATTTTTGTGGAAAATTACTTGTCCGTGTTAGAACTTAGATAGATAGATAGAAAATAAACTTTTTTTATAACTTAGGACGAGGTCCATTACGAATAACAATTATGAACAAAAAAAGAAAAACCACATCGTGCAAACAATTACATTAATCAACATAAAAAAATATATACAGTATCTTCAGTGAAAGTATATTAAAACACATAAAAAGTAAGACATTTTTAAAAAAAAAGAAAACATTATTTAAATGAAAAGAACTTATTTCATTTATAACGATTATATTTTATTATAAATTTATATTGTGTATATTATAAATGAAAGATGGGAGGGATATGTCAATACATAACAAAACTAAATTATATAGATGAATTATTCCTTTAATTTGTGAAGTCATATTTGTTTTATTTGATCATTATGCTTTATTAATTAATCCATATTACTATTTTATATTTTGATTGTCCATTTTTATTTTTATTTTATTTTTTATTTTCAGTTTATTCTTTGTTACTTTCATTTATTTTTCTTATATATAAATTGTATGAGTGAATATTTTGGCTCTAATGCTCATTACACTTGGGTGTGGCAGATTGTGTTATTATTCAATAAATAATAATAAAAAAGTATTGAATATTTATACAAAGGCCATCCTGAACGTTATATAAAATTATGTATAACAATAAATTATTCTCTACGATTCTTTCGTTGTTAAATAGTTAATTTATGAAAATATAAACACATTTTCATATGGTTGACCAAATGCATAGTCAAGAAGAGACATAGCTAGTCTTGGTTTTGATCTTGGTATTGTGCACTTAGTCTGTCTTGCTACGAGAGTCTTACAAGTCTTTCAATTATAAGTGTATTACTATTTATGGTAGTTTGGATCTTTTATAACTCAAGAGAGTTGGTACATTTCGAGCTTATATTGATATACACATAGTAAAGTCCACCTAAATTAATTACATAACTTATCAATACTTTAAAATTATCCTCTTAACTATTTTGCCTTCATTTTCATTCACAAAAAAGTGGTTTTTTATCTATCTCCGATCAGATCCAATGGTTAATTTTTTGTTATTATTTGAAGAGCTAAACTCGAATACACGATTCAACAAGAAAAAAAAATTATACATGGAATTAATACCGTTATATACCTCACAACTATAATAATCAATGCAGTATCTTTAAGTGTTATAACTTTTTTATTACAATAGATGGAAGGAATTCTAGTTTTCTATTGAATAATATTGAAAATGAATACTTCTGTATTCAGCAAATCTTGGCTTTGGTCTTGTTACAATTGGTTGTAACAAGACTAATTGGTTGTCTTGTTATTGGTCTTGGTCTTACGAAAATCTAAGAACGAGGCTAAGATTGCAAAATATAGACCGTTTTTGGATAAAACTACACTTTTACTATATACAATTTAATGACTGCTGTTATAAGTATAATAAATATATATTTTTTAATAAGTTAAGGATATAGTGTGAAGTATCCAGTATCTACTATTAAAATAACTTCTAATACATTTGTATGAAACGAATGCATTTCAGTTGATGAAAAAATTATATTGAAATCATTGGACGCGTTGAATTAGTATGAAATTAAATGAAACGAGATCGAAAGGCCATTGAAATTTTAACGGACCTGAAATATCAACATGATGACTCACTTGTAATCAAGTCTCGAATTCAGGAATCAAATAATTATAGTTCGGTCTACAAACATTCGGTAGTATTCAAGGTAATTGAATCTTCAAATCGAGATCTACACGGTTTGATTATATTTCATACTAATTAATATAATATAGGAGGAAATGCATTTCTCTGCGATTTTAACCTCGTTAGAATAATTGAACAAGAGCTTACTTAGTAATAGCTTACAATAATAATATTTGCTTTAATCTCTTGATAAGATGAGCGTTCTAACTGTCAGAGCTGAGGTAGAATATATTAGGCCGTTATAGAGCTATCTCGTCCACTCCGGTTAATTGCATATGTATCTCAATTTCCGAGAAATACTATCCGACGTTACATAATATTCATTATCCTCTGTTTGTTATTCAGTTGTATTAATCGTTTATTTAGTTTCTTATACAGTCAGCATATTACTAAAACAACGGTTCGTAGGTCCAATTTTTTTCACTTTTATTTTTCATTCCGCTTCTGTTAATTACATTTATCAACGATTATCAGCTGTGCTGGCTATATGATAAAATGAGAAAAAAAGAAAGAAACGAAGAGGCTTGATTGGTATAAGGAAAAGCAGTACCCCTTTCACGGCTTTGATTTACTTACATAATCATTTAAGCAGGTTTCTTACCCAGACCGGAGATGAATGAATGGTGAGTACCGAGCACCAAGCATTAAATTAAATACCAAGTACTCAAATTGAATCACTATTGGGAATTCAATCACTAATTCAGTTAGTCTTTTGAGATCAATTTAAGTAGTAATAAAATTCTTTGGTGTTGATTGTGTAAAATGTTTGATACTCATTACTCAGGGAGCGAGGTGGCCAAATGGGCTAAAGCGTGTGCACAGCGCCGCGAGTTGCCTGGCAACCAGATGTATGAGATTTGAGAGATTAATAAAAGTACGAGTTCGCGTCCCGGTGCCGGAGGGGATTTTAAATTCCTCGCCCTCCGGCCCAGGAGACTCCCGTATAGCCTTAAAAGGCGAGGTAGGGAAGAACAAAAAAAAAAAAAAAAAAAAAAAAAGGTAGACTCATTACTCAGACTAGCATTTGTCCATCCCCGATTCAGACCCATTTTAGTCGTCTTCTGGTATTCTCCGGTATAGGAGTTGTGGCCATTTATTTTATTAGCTGGTTGGAGTGCCCTTTCAACCATGGAATCTGTTGTAGTACGTCCATATGTATTCTTTGATAGTCTGAATGTATAAGTCATTGTGTAAAGTGTTAGTATTCACGTACCATAGGGCTTGGGTAATTTGTATATGTTTGTTGGGGGGGGGGCGGATTTCGATAATGTGGCATTTTAATATCGGTTTTAATGCTGTTGATAGCTTCATGCTGTCTTCTTATCTCCCAAGTCCCTTTGCTGGGTAGTGGAGAAAATCTACTCTCTCATTTCATCCTCTATCCTCTATCCACACTCTCAATACCAGGTCTAAACCTATAGACTTATATATTCCCTCCCATAAAACTTCCTCCTTCAGAAAATCCTTCGTCATTCGTGTTGCTTCTTTATGGAACTCACTTCCTACCTCCATGCGTCAATCCTCGTCCATAAATTCCTTTAAACAACTCCTGTTCCAACACCTACTCCACATTCAAACTTCCCCTTAGATGTAAAATTACTTGCATCTGTACAATGTTTAATTTCAATTCATCGCACAATTGAAATAACAATTAATAGTAAATTAGTATATATTTTTATTATGTCAGACAAAGACCCATAAATTTGTAACTCTGTTATTATTGTTAGGGGGCAGTAGTCCCAGAATAAAATTATTTTTTCATTTCATTTCCATTTTTCAGTAGATAAAAAAATATTCTCCAAGTTTCTCCCTTCTTATATTTTCTGTAAATTGTTAAAATCTTGGTTCCCCAGGAAATATTTTATCCTAAGGTTTCTTTGCATGGCCACTAGCCATTCTTCAAACCATTAAATAAAATTGAAAATTTTATTATGTTCTCTATTCGTACGTATTTTTAGAAATGGAGAAGTGAAAGTGAAAATTACAAACGGTACAACACATAGGCTGTGGTATTTTTTAATTTTGACAGTAATCCCCCGCCTTCTCCTCTAGCCAGGTTGTAATTAGAATAGCCAAAAATGTAGGAGAGGGAGAGTTTTTTTTTAGTTCAGTTAAAAGGTATATTATTGAAAATAATAAACCAAAATTAAATAAAATATCTAATTATGATACTTTTGTAGAGTTACCATAGATTTAATGTTATAAAAATTATATATTCCAAACTTATAAATTTTAAATAATAATTACATGCCCTACACGGTCATTATCTATTGCAATATATTATCCAAGAAACAGTAATGATAATTCAAATTCAGACAGTATAGTCAATATCGATATTCTGATAAGTTAACCACCATGCGTATAATATACATATATATATATATATAGTGATTAAATATATATATATATATATATATATATATATATATATATATATATATATATATATATTTAGTCACATGTTTCATCCTTTAAAATTATAAAAATAAGGCATATTATATTTAAAAAATCCAATTAACCATTCGTTAAGCAAAGGATCATCCGATTTTAATTTATTTATAGCTATGACAAAAGAACCTCTATTTCCTTACACTCAGAAGTTCCCTGACGAGTACTAGAAAATGGTCTCGAACTATGATGTAAGTCAGAAGTTGAGCTTTAATTAGATAATCATCTAGAAGTTCCAACACTACCTTCACTAGCTAATTACCACCTGGAGGTTTATTATTAATAGAGATCGGTAATGAGTTGTTCATTTGTTACAGGGCTTTCCTCAACCACTTTCCCGTCGAAGTAGTTGGAAATAAAATTTTCAACCCTAGTGGTCGTTCCATCCACTTCTTCAAAGCAATCAAGACCATTATAATTTATAAAAAATAGTCTTTACTGCTTTTTTTTATCTCACCTTAACTATTAATTGCTTCTCAAGAATCCTTATAATGAGATTCCAAATATCGGTATTCTACAGTGTTTAGTATATATATTTTTTTTTTTTACCATCCATCTCTCTGCTCTCTAACTTGTGAATGCTTAACAATATTCACTATACCAAAATATTCACCAATATATACCATAATTACCGGAAGAATATTGTACAGATGTAGTTCAGTACATTCAACTGGAAAATATTGTCCAAGTATGTTTTAAAGTTATTTAAGTTGTATGCTTTAATTTTCCAAGAAAACCATAAGTTCTTCCATAAAAATATTCCGAAACGTTAAGCAGAATGTAACATATATAATTTAAAAGAAATTATGTTTTTCAACTACAGTTAAACCCTTGCCAACCAAACAAAATAGCTAAGCTCTGTTGTGTTTCAAAGAATTTTTTTTGAGAAAACGTCGATTTTTTTCTTTAGTAAAAATCCTCAATTCTGTAATAAGATTTTATTTTTTATTTTGCCACCATCTTCAAAATTGACGATAAATTACCTGTAACTTAGAAAACAATTTGTAGAAAAATATCGCTTTGTCAGGTGATTACATCAGTCAAAGAAAAGTTAAATAGTAAAAATCATCATTATTTAAAATTAATAATTGCATATTTTTTTGTCTACTCTTCCTTGCTTTAAGGCTACACGGTTATTTTTTTATCGGGCCGAGAGAATTATGCCGAATTATCGCCAGCATATTTGCTGATTGTCAACAAAATGTTGACCAATGCAAATACGTTCTTATAGCCAAAAAAAGAATTGAAATTTTCAGTATTTTTAATTCACATATTCAAATTTTCACTCGGGAATTAATTTTGTAAATAGTGTATAAAAGTGTGTGTATTCAAATCGTTATTTTGATAAGTTTAGTTTCTTCTTATTTATATACATTCAGTTTTAGTATAATAGAGTGTGAGTGAACTACTCTATCTCTATTATTTTTTTTTTTTATTATTGAATAATAATACAATCAGCCACTGGGTCTCTATTATTAGTGTTCTTAAATGTTACGGGATGTGTGTGTTAAAAAAAAACAAAAAAACACTCATTTGCTTTCCACTTGTATCGTAATTTAATTTGGTCACTAAATCGATAAAAAAGGGTGGTCTAAAAAAATATTCGGTCATTTGGCCTCCACTCCGAAATATCAAAATAAAGAAGTTATATAGCCAACTAGCTCAATTTTTTTGTAGGCCATATTTTTTTGTCGTAATCAAATTATCTTATGATTCAAGCGAAAAGTAAATGGATATGTTAGTACTTCATTAAATCATTTAATTCAGTAAGAAAATGCTCCATTTCTAAAAATTTTCGTAGATAAAAAAGTTGTAAGTAGGCTTCGATTAGATGAAGCCATTGACAAAGTTTTTGAAGGATGTTAATAATTTCATTAAAAAAAAGAATCTGTGCCACGGACTAGAAATATAAAAATATTGAAAAATATGGAAACAATACGAATTGATTTATTATTAAGTGTTGAGTTCATCAACGAAATAAAATTAGGCATCCGAGGACATAATTTTTGAATATATAATTAATAACTGAATTATGCATAAAATGAGAGTATGACCTAGTTATTGCTAAATATTTCTCCTACACACGCTTGATATTAATTACCTCACCACGTGGCTCAAAGAAGCCATGTAATCTTGTATTAATTAATTAGAATAGTTTCTCTTGAGTCTGTTCTACGAAAAGGCAGGCTACATGAATTGGAAAATATGTAATACTTGTTCTCATTCTGAATAGTTTCGGTGTTAATAATTTCAAATGAAATGCCTGTCCATGGTTGATGGATGTATTATAAATTTCTTCTTATAAATACGACTCAAACGACCCCAACTAACAGTGCGCGACGATTCCTTATGCTAGCTAATAGTAATAACTTAATTAAAAATAATTAATTTCTTTCGTTAATCTATGAAATTAATACATAAAGAAAGTTCGCGATTACTTCAACAAAGTCATTAACTTCTTGAAAGAGATGGGACTTCACAGCAAGATATAAAAAGTAATCTAGTTCATAGAAAACGGACGATGAGTTTCTCACTCTTTATAACCAAAATTATTAAAATTTAAAAAAGTAAATATTCAGGTTTCTAGCAATTATTTTTAACAGGCTAAGGATAATGTATCGTAATTCGTAAAGGATTTATTTCAGAGAGGTGTGAGCAAAACTAAACCATGATTGTTCGAAAACCTTTGACATTCAGGACTTGTTTCTACTTTAAATTCCACTAGAATTTATGTGCAGTCAGGTAGTTATGAGGTGTGACAAGATAAACATTTCCATCTAAATAATGACAAAGCATTAGGATAGATATGATCTGATATGAAAAATCGGTGCTGAACATTATTAGACATTGTTTTCATAAACCCATTCAATGAAAAATCAAAAGTTTTGTTTATTAATACCTTAATAAAAGCATGGACTTTCTTTTTTTTTTTTTTTTACTTTTATTTGTGCCTGTAATCGACACGTCGACAATCGCCAAATTAGCTGACTATACAGCGCTAGCGGATCCAGGAATTAATTTGGGGGGAGGGAACTTCAGGAAAATTATTTTCATTCTACAAACATAAATCTAACTTCTCTCCCCCCCTTCCCTCCTCTGACTATGTTTACCTATCTTTTGCTATCTTAAAAGCACATCTGGAAAATCCTCCACCGATCCTTTTACTTATCTACCAATGGTTCAGTACTTGAATGCCTTCAGTGCTCGAAACACGGTTAGTAAGAATAAATATTATAATTTTTATAAATTGATTACATAAATTATTTTTCGTTTGTATAACTTTTTACATAAATCAGTTATTTATTTCATGCATAAATCACTATTGCTTTTATTATTATTAATCCATTACCTGTCCATTAATATTATATCTCTGATTTTATTAAACAAATTTTCAGCCCTGATGATGACCCACATGTTTAGGTTGAAACTATTATTCCTCCGACGTATTACTTAATTTTACTATCATATCTAAAAGACAGATTTTTCCGTGTAAAACTGGGGACTGAGGTTTCTGCCATCAAACAAATAAAAGCTGGAGTACCTCAAGGCATCGTCTTGGGTCCAACACTCTTCAACATTTACTATTCAGACATCCCACAACATTCCGAAACACTGTTGGCTACATTTGCTGATGACTCGGCAATATTAACATCTAACAAGGATGCAGCTAAGGCTTCTCAGATACTTCAAGAACACCTAGACGACATAGCTTGTTGTGCTTAAAAGTGGAGAATAAAAATGAACGAGTCTAAGAGCCAATTTGTTTCATTTACACTTAAAAATGACTCTTGTCCTCCAGTGATCTTTAATAATATCGCTCTACCACCTTCCAAAACTGTACGATATTTGGGTCTCTACTTGGACAAACGACTGACATGGACATACCACATAAAACAAAAAAGAAAAGAACTTGATATGCGATACGAACTGTGCAATATCTAGGCTACTTGACAGACGTTCTAAATTATCTTTGGACATATGAACATATATAAAAATCATCCAGTCATTAAAGTCAAAAGTCCTTCGGAAAATTTTAGATACAACCTTTTATGTTTCAAACCTTACGTTACACACTGACCTCAACATGCCTTTCATCAATGGCCACTGACTGGCCCTAAATTCCAATCCACGTGCTCAAGCTCTATCTACTGCCAAAAATCCATATAATCCGCCCAGAAGACTGCTGAGGCGCTGGCCAAGAGACTTATTCCATTGAGCTACTTGCTTTATTATTTTTCTTTGTGTGTTATTATGAAATCTTTTTTTTTTCTTTTTTTTTGTCCTTTTGTTTTGTTATTACTATTATTTTTTTTCGTATGCTATCATTTCTTGTCTTTGATATCATATTTGCTGAATACCGATGTAGATGGCAAATTTATTGTGAGCCAGGAATATGTATAACTAATAACAATAGTTTTTAAACTAAATAAATAAATAAACTAAAAAAAACTGTTTAGTCAAATTAATTTTTTATGTGTCCTGTTTTTAAATATTATTTAATTTAAAATCGGTCTCGTTAAGAAAGGATTTCCCTCCCACATTATAATAATGATGACCATAAATCATTTATTTCAGGACATTGGTATTAATATATTAAACTCAAATTATCACATGATGCAAACATATCATAAGTTTGAAGAAGGGTCTGTTATTGATCAGTTCGATGCATATTTACCTACTGTTTCATTTCAGAAATTATTGAATTCCATCCGCGTAGACGCACAGTTGTTCATCATATTGACCATTACTCCCACTTGGTACTGGAAATGTTCCCTTTCGGTCGGCACGACCGGGTTAATAACTATTGAAAATTGATTTATTGACAGTTTGATTAAAGTGTAGTATGCAATTTATAAATCATTATGTAATTGATAATTATATATTTTTCATAGAGGAAGGAGGCGGTCCAGGGTGGCGGTCATAAATAGACTAAAATAGTGTAAAAACTATTTTATCTCGAAATTGTGGGAGTTGCATAATATTTAGATAAAAATTATAAACAAGGTAAATAAACTTATGGAAATTGTACACAGTAAGTACATTGAAAAATAAACTATACAAACAGAGTCAACTAAGTAACAATATCCTTAATTGAAGTTAATTAATGGTAACAATTGTTGTAGTATAATATATATTCTAATGTATGCAATGATGAATATACTCCTACAGATCTCAAGGAGAGATTGGAAGAAAAGGATAAATAATAAGAAATAATGGACATAAAGGGGTGTGAGGAAAGAAGGGAAAACAAAAAATAAATAAATAAAATAAAACTAAAAGAATAAAAATAGAGACTTACAGGTGAGTTCAGCAAGCAGTTTCAGTTAAAACAGGGAAAACGTAGGTAGAGCACCCTTGGGGAAATTCGCTGACCTGGTTGAAGAGTGGTGAGAGGGTAAGTAGTAAAAGCAAAACAAAACCTGGAATATTACAGGAATGTTCATCTATGAACTAATGAATTATAAATATATATATATATATATATATATAATTATGATTCGTTGTAAGAAAATTGTAAGAAAATTACATTTAAATATTAGATAATATTGGGACATGATGGTTAAAATTACAATGAATGCAAAGTAAAAACGGATGATCATACATTGATTTGGGATGTAAATATAAAATTAAATATAAAAGAGAGATCATACAAAGCGGAAATAATTAAAAATAATGAACGTTTAAATTAAATTAATCAATAAAAATTGAAAATAGATAAAAAATAAGTAAACAAGAATAATAGAAGATTTAATAAAGAAGTTATTTTCACTTATAAGATAAGGGTCACTATACGATTTAAGGGTTGAAACGTTGTTTTGAAATAAAATCGTTTTTCCACTATTTTACTCTATTTATGACCGCCAGCCCGGATCTCCTTTCGCTAAAATACACAATGGTCAACTATTAAGCATTCAATTTATTTTTTATATTTGTCTTTGATAGTTACAAAACATTGTTCTATTATAAAATAGTACTTATTATAAAATAAAATGTGGACACAGTATGGCTTATAAATACCGACTAAAGATGAAATATATACATAAATATAAAGATAGTATTCTTTATGATATTTTTTGGGGGATATCTTTTTTTAATTGGGTTTATTCGGTTGGTTTCCATTTTTAAGTACAACACTTTTTCCCCTTTTTTTTTTTTATCAACCTTATACCTTCACCCACACTAGTCAGGAGTACTGACAACCAGTGAGTAATCTGTCGAGAAGAATGATAGCAGTAAGGCGTTGTAACCGTGTGGAAGAGTAATACCCTGCGGCACCCTTCCTATCTTGATTATAGTATTCATATTTAAGCGAGAAGATCCTTTTTCCAACTTCTTTTGAGCCTTCTAAGCTTTTAATCGAACATGTTAATTGTAGCCATCCTTAGTATGAGAGTGCTAATACATCCATGTATGTTATCGTCGAATCTTTTGTAGTGTACAGTGTTGCCCAAAATCGGTCTTGGTCTTGCCCTTTGTAAGACCAACACCAAGGCCGCTTAACTGTTGCAAGAGCAAGATCAGGACTGGTAAAGAAAATCGATTTTTTGAATAAAAATTAAGGAAAATAGTTAATAATACTTGACAATATTAATTATTATATGTAATTTGTATAACCAATATACTTTTGCATTTAACCCCTCTAATTTTTCATTCGGGCTTAGATAAGTTTCCTATCTAAAAATTTACAGTAATATATCTACAGTAATAAGCTAATAAGTAACTGCGGGACTCTTGCGCAAGACCAAGACCAATACTGAGTTTGCAAGACCAAGACTCGTCTCGGTCTCGAATTTGGGCAATACTAGTAGTGTATTCAAATGATGTTAACATTTAGCATGTGATGGTCTTTTTTATGCCATACAACTCAAACTTATCAATTTAAACTAAACCATTTTCTAAAATATATTAATGCTTTTGATTGCTAAATATCTTTCTTTGAAAACTTTTTTTTTCATCTGTAAATATTGCAATGCACCTATTGTCAATGCACCTATTGACGATTGATAACAATCAGCAGATGCTGTGATTAAAGAACTGAAACTGACATATCAGGAATGTGGAAGGATAGCACCCAGCAGTACCTCTTCCCTGGCATGAATCAATTACCATGATTTGTTAAGGAAGGAAATCTCTCATATATCGCCTTTTTACTCTCTTCCTCATATTGGTGGGTATGTCAACTGAAGCCATATCATTGATTATCATGTTAGTATTGCCGTTTAAATTATTTTGAAATCGTTTGTAGAGAGTTCTTATGTGTCGGTCAATAATAGGAAGGAGGAAGACGGTATGCAAGGTTTTGTTTTTCACGTATCAAGGTGCTTTAGTTATGAGTCGTAATATTTTTTAATGGAAAGTTTGAAGTTTGTGTAAGTTGGTATTTTTTAGCTATAACATATATCCGTGAGGAGTAAGTCCATATAGGTTTAAGTAAGTATTGGTATGTATTTAGTTTCTATCTCAGTTCTGGTTTTGAAGATTTGGAAAAAATGACTAAAGTAGTTTGAGTCTTCTATTGAGGATCTTCCGTTTCATTTTGAAATGTGGGCGCCATGCATTCCTTCTGTCAAAGTTAAGACCAAAGTAGTGTACGGTGTCCGTCAGAGGAATTTAGTTGTTTTCTGTATAAATTAGAAAGCAGGTATTTCTTCGAAGCGTAAATGTAATGTGTTTCGATTTATCGTGGCTTAGTCGAATATTCCATAATTCTGTCTGTAACTTCAGTGATCCTTGTGTAGGGTTGTTTTGATGTTTTGTGAGAACTGCTGTGCCTTCACCATAAGTAGTAGTCTATGTTAATAGGTATGTTGTAAATGTATACAATATATAGGAGTGGAGACAGTACTGAACATTGGGGCACTCCCTCTAAAACTAGACGAATAGGAGAATTATAAAAAAAAAAGTTGAAGAGGAATAACGCAACAACAATAAACAATACTTCAATAACAAAACAACAATAAAAAATGAACTGTTTAAAAAGTATTTCTTCATAATAATTATGGGAACCGCATACAGTCTTTTAAGCTTAATGAATTGGTAATATGGAATGAAATTATTAACATGGTATTTAAGTATATATGAAGCAAAAAATAATCTTCTCGCATTGCCGCTGGACTATATTATCCCTTATGAGTTCATTTAGGACAAAGAGACGAAGCTTGGTAATATTTTTTTTAAATTCTTTTAATTATAAAGTAACTTTTTTCTTAATTGAATAAAACTTGAATATTTTTTTATTTTTACACCATTCATAAAAGGTGATTCAGACCCCTCTAATGAAGCTATTCATTCTGAATTAAAAGACTCCCGTGTATACCTCCATTCCAAGAATGAATGATAAAGCTCTTTCAGCTGCGGCGAGAACATATTGCTCTCCGACCTATATTATAATTAGTTACAGAAAGACCTTTCTCATAAAATGATTAATTATATTATTTTTGTTCAAAATCTGTATTTAAAATTTGAATAAAATTACAAAGATTATCAGGATTTGCTCTAATAATATTATTATAATATTTTTTCACCTTTTTTTCAGATATATAATATATAAAAATGTATGCAAACAATTCAAAAAAACATCTTGATGTTTTATTAACTAATAATAAATTAGTATAATTATGTTATTTCAGGCCTTTAACAGCACACAAACAAATAGTGTTCCGTAAGTTGAGGTAAATATTCAAATAACTGATAGCAGAATTCATCAACAGCAACAAAAGTATTTATGAGAGATATTGGTAAAAACCAGAGTAGCATTATCATTTAAGATCTGAAGAGTTTTATTTACTCTTAGACATGACTCTTGTCCTCCAGTGTTCTTCAATAATATCGCTTTACCACCTTCAAAAACTGCACGATATTTGGATCTCCACTTGGACAAACGACTGACATGGACATAAGGCTATGTTCCTGGCCTCGCGTTTCTACGGCGAGTAGGGGGTTCCAGGAACCGCATTTATTTGTATTTAATAGTTATATTTGTATTGAAATGTTAGATACCACAGACCTCCTACTGTAGTATCCTAGATTGAACCATATAATTTTTATTGGATTTCCTTTCTAAAGGTATCATGTTTTAAAATTTACTATTTGTTCTTTATCTAATTGGTGGCATGCAAGGTAGAATGTAAAATCATCAAGATGGATTACTAACTATTATATTTACAAATTTAAATAACCAAACCACATATACAAATAATGAACAAACCTATATACATAATTATAGTTGAGAATCATACTAGAGGAGAATGCTTGATGTATTGATTTTATTAATTAATGATGTATGGTTGCCAATACTAATTTACATTAGTATAACTAAATGCTTGTTACCACTTAACTGGTCCTTCATAGTGTTTCTAGGTGTTTCTAGCCGTCATATCTGGATTCCCTGTTTCTGCTCTCCTTCAGCGTCTAGTCCGTCCATCTGCTCTCTCCGGCTGTCTTCGTCTTCCTCCCTCGACTCCCCCACTTGAAGTCTCCTTAGCTGAGTGGCAAAGAGAAGTGTCTTCAGCTGAGTCCCAAAAAGAAGTCTCTTAGTCCTAGTCCTCTATTTCCCACCTTTCTTCATCCCCCTCTCTTTTGGTAGTCTTCTCTGATTGGCTGAATATTCCTAGCCAAAGGGATGACCACGCCCTCTCCCCCAGGCCAAGGTAAAGCAGCAGGTACAGATTAACGTATTTCTGGTGGAAGGTGTGAAAAGGTCTTTCGGGATCCTGTTTAAACACTCAGTTGTCGGTCTTTGTCGGTGGTTCTTGAAGGTTTTTATTACCACTTACAAAAGGTTAGGCTTGTGGGTCGTTACTCTCGCTCAGGTAGCGCCAGATGTTGCCACTTATGATATTTATTTATTTATACCTTTCAACTAATTATTCCACCGGCGGTCTTTACAATACATAGCAATACCATATAAAACAAAAAAGAAAATAACTTAATCAGTGATACGGACTTCTTTCTAGGCTAATTGACAGACGTTCTAAATTATCTTTGGACATATGGACATATATAAAAATCCAGTCATTCCAGTCAAAAGTCGTTCAGAAAATTGTAGATGCACCCTTTTATGTTTCAAACCTTACATTACACACTGACCTTAAATACTCCTTTCATCACGGCAACTGCTACTGACCACTTCAATAATTTTCATGACAGACTGACTCTAAATTCAAATCCAGTTAATCAAGCTCTATCGACTTCTAAAAATCCATATAATCCGCCCAGAAGACTGCTGAGGCGCTGACCAAGAGACTTATTCCATTAAGCTACTTGCTATATTATCTTTTTTTTTTGTGTTATTATGTTATCTTATTTCCTTTTACTACTGTTTTTTTTTTTTTTTTTGTTATCACTATTCTTTTTTTTTTATAATATCATTTTTTCTCCTTGATATTATATTTGCTGAATACTGAGGTAGATGGCAAATTTATTGTGAGCCAGGAATATGTGTAACTAGTAAATGAAATTAAAAAAATCATTATCATTTTATATAATCACTATTCAAAAAATCATTATTTTAAACATCTGATTATGTGCCCTTTTTTCTCGAAACGGCCTTTTAAGACCACTCAAATATCATTTTTTTCCTTTCTCATTTTCGCTTTTATCTTCTCCCATTATCTTCTCACCATTTCTGCGTGCCTTCAGAAGAATTTTGATTTATTTTAATTGTTTTCCGTATTGCTCCATATCCAGGCAGTCTTTGTCATTATTTTTAAGTTTTCTGTTTCCTCTCTCAGTTTTATTCACGGATTCTGTCAAATACTTTCTTGTTTCATCTCTTGGTCCATTCTTATCATGTGCCCGTAGAATCTTAGTCTTCTGATTTCGGTTTCTAGGACTTTTATCTTAATGTAGACTTCCTGGTTTGGTCTAAACCTGTAGCCTTCCTGTGTCTTCTTGGGCCTATAGTTTCTCCTCAGAATCCTTCTCTATTTTCAATAATCTTTCTAGCTTAGGGAGTCATGTTGTCCCCATCCCGTACAGAATTATTGTTTTTATCACCGTGTTGTGATGTCTTATTTTTGTGTTAGACGATAGTTTCTTCTTGTTGTAAATATTGCCTGTTATGAAGCTTATTTATACAAACAAAAAAAAAGTTTAAAATAATGATTTTTCTAATATTGATGATGAAACTATGATTCAAGATCTTTGCCTAGATCTCTCATAAAAACTTATTTTGTTTCTCTTGATTTCTGTTTTCACACTTTTAAATATTTCCCTCTATGTAAAGGTCATTATTGATTTAAATACAAACCGACATATCTTCGGCTTTGATTTTGATCTAGGACAGCTGCCATTTTGTGTAGTTTGCCTGGTCATCATATTGAATATATTTTGCTAAATAGTATATAATAGAAAATGATATAGAAGAAAATCTTCAAATTAGGTTATTTTATTAATGATATTCAAATTAAAATCATGATCTACTATCAATCTATTAATTTGACCACCAGTATATATTTTAATACTTGAGTCGTTTCAGGATAAGTTAATTTGTTCGCTTCTTTATATAGAGATGATTGAAGCTAAATGTTTATTATTCTCTCTCTCTCTCTCTCTCTCTCTCTCTATATATATATATATATATATATATATATATATATATATATATAGATAGAGAGAGAGAGAGAGAGAGAGAGAGAGAGAGTGAGAGAGAGAGTGAGGGGGGGAGATATATATGTATGTGTGTGTGTGTGTGTGTGGTCTATGTTCTTACGTATTTACTTAAGTAAACATTGAAGGGTGTTAATTCAATATTGATTAGTGATTTTAGTTTAAAAAAAACCTCCGAGCGTCTGAAAAGAAGATGGCCTCGTGATCTACTTATGTAAATATATTATTAGATAATATATTGGGTAGACCAATGGGTAGTTTCTCAACAAGCGTTTCCATGTGATTGTATTATTACTGTGTGCCCATTTACTAGTTGTATTTCTTTATAATACAGTTCAAAATATCAATGAATTAAGAAAAAAAAAATTTTAAATATAAAATAAATAAGATTTTTATTCATACCGTCAAGTAACCTCAATAATTTAACATCCGACTGTGCAAATACCCGTATTGCCTAAAGGCAAGGAAGAGTTGAAAATAAATAAATAAAATACTAATATTTTAAAAAGGATGTAAGTGATTAAATAATACCCTATTCTGAAATTTATTTATTTTCGTGTGCTTTTTTTTTTGTGTGTAATCCATCCCGAGTAAACCACGACATAAAGCGATGTGACGTATCCATTACACGATTCATCTATTATAGTGGAGGTAGGAAGGGAAGCTATTAATCTTCTAAAAAACATCAAATCGCCTTGAGAGGATAATATTTCAAGGGAATTTAATTACCTCGTCTTGGGGAATAATACTTTTCCTACTCTTTCAACATTTTCATAAATAGCTTTATTGGCTGTTGCTGAACGAAAGTACATTAATCAAAGTTTGACCTTAAAGAAAAAATAATTTAAAACATTGCGAATATGCACAAAATAGGATAGTAACAAATGTTCTAAATTAATGAAAATTGTTTGAGATAGAATTTTGGTTTTTCGGTTGTTTTTTTTTTATTTATTTATAAAAATAATTTTTAAAAAAGTGGACGAAAAACTCGTGATATTGCTCATATTAAAAGGTTCTGTGAACCGTTTTTAAAAAATAATATTATTTTATAATTTATTAAAAATAATAATATTGTATAATTATTAACAACTGTAAAAAATATAATTATAGATAATAAAAATATGTATGTTTTTAATTACGACAAAATTAAATAGAGGGAACACACCACATATGGACAGGTTGGACTTTAAATATTAATAATAAGCTTCCATGTTGATTTAAAGCTTCCAGTTTTTTTGACGAAGAATGTCCTCAATTGCCAACTGTATGAACAAAGTTCCCAACAGAATGTTTTAAAATGTCTATTATTGTTTCTTCTACAGTGCTCTTTAGATCAGTGTATGTTTTATACCTTCATACTAAAATTTTAGCTAAGAATAATTTAAACATTTATGTTATCTTATCCTTATAGTTAAATAAAAATTTTAGAATGTTTCTGAGGTCGGTATATTGCTGGTCAATACTACCGCCCAATTGAATTTCGGGGAGTCCATTATTAGTGCAAAGAGGTGTTTTTTTAATGGAGATTATATCTGCACAACTGAATATTTTTTTTCAATTTTTAACTGTTAAATAGAAAAACATGGACCTCAGAGATTCTAAATGTCCAATGAAGAAATTCATAACTATAATAATTATGACGGAATAAGCCAAAAAAGACAAAAAATTAGCTCTCTCCATCACTGGTGCTCTTACACTAACCCACCATTGAAATAAATAATTAAATCTTCAACAAAACTGGTTTCTACACATGGATCGAAGCGATGTGTATTTCCTCATTTATTTCCAAGCATATTCTAATGGAGGCTAACCATACATCTTTAAATACATTCTTGGATGGATCAAATAGTGATGTCTCCCTTTGTTTTAAGACTCCCAGTAATATAAATTCTACCATTTATTAACAATTATTTTGCCTAGGGAGAGTCATATTTTATTTCATATACGCAAAGCGAGACGGACCACTACGAAGACACTTCATTATTCTCACTTATTTTTCCCGGAATTGTTTCTCTCTTATTATGATTACAAGGCAATAAGAATAATTATAATTACATAACAACATAAATTTGCAATAAGGCGTGATTATAATATATATTTTTTTATGATTTTAAACAAATTTCCAAACTGTGATTTCGTTCTGTTTTTTTTTTATGTTGATAAAAAATAATACAATCTGAACTGAATAGTTGTATTTGCACAGATTTGTAAACTGAGGATTAGTCTGCCATAAGATGGATAGTGGGTACACCTCTAGTAAAGTATTTAAAATTTCTTTTATTGAATTTTATTGCCCAACAAAGTTAATATAATGAGAGATTTGGACTACTCCGCATTATCAAGTCTCAAAATTTAATTTACAATGCGACAAATTGATTCCCAAACGAAGGAAGAGTGGGAGAATAGAAAGTGGAAACATATAGATGTTACAACAGGCTTAAGTTGTGACTAATGTATAATTTCGACTTCCATGGCTTTAAATTCTGCAATTGCTAGGCACGGCGCAATGGTACTACTATAGAGCAATACATACCCATTGTGCTGTATAACCTAACCTATGCGCCTTATAAATACAATCAAGAATGTATCCAGAGCATTCTATTTAACATTGCGAAATCAAAATTGCAAAAATTAAAATTTTCCATTATATGAAATAAATCGCTCAATTTTTATTTGATGGTTAAGATAAAAATTAAAAACGTTTAATAGTTTACGTTTCGTAATATTTACGAGACCGAGGTTAAGTAGAAAAGCTCGAAACTTCTTTCAAAAATTGTACTTACATGCTTTAATATTATAGTATAAAATAGCAGAATAATAACAACAGCAAAAGTTTTTATGTGAAGGCCATCATTCAGATGAGATTTATAAGTTTTAATTTATTTATGTTAAAGTGGGTGATAAATATTCAGGACGCAGTCATTATAATGTTTTTATTAGTGCTAACGTTTCAACGCAAACATGTGGGTCATCATCATGACCGAAAAAACGTTTAATATATTCAGAGATATAATATTATAAGACAGATAATGGTTAATAATAATAAAAATAGTGATTGATGATGCATGAAATAGACAAATGAAATATGTTAGAAATTATAAAAATAATATATGTTATCAATTTATAAAAAATATAATATTTACTCCTGCTAATCGTGGTTCAAACACTGAATGTATTCAAGTACTGACAAATTGGTAGGTAAGTAAAAAGATTGGTGGAGAATTTTTCAGATGTGCATTTAAGATAGCAAAAGGTATATAAACATAGCCGGGGGGATTACATTTCTGTTTGTATAATGAAAATAAATTGACGACTAAAATATTCAAGATGTATACAAGATATACGTTGTTTCTTATAGTTACAAAATTGCGGGCGGGGTGGCCGAACTATATGCCGAAATGTATTGAAATGGTAAGTAGGACAGTATATTATATAATATTTTAAGAATAACAATATTGATCATAAAAAAATATATATTATATTAAGGATTACATAGTACTAATAGTATAAGTATAAACATATCTGTGCCTGTTTATATCATTTTTTATTGTGAATAGTTAGATTTGTACGTTGAGAAGGAAATGGGTAAAATGAAAAGTAATTTATAATTATTATATACTATTGTTTGAGGAGGCGGAAAATATTCGGATATGTAATAAAGATCTTTTCTTTGTCTATTTTGTGGTTTGCCGTATATTTGTATTCTAAATTAATGAATATAGCTTCCAAAAGTAATAGTTTTTGGTAGTCGAGAACTGTTTGGCAAGTATGGATATTTATGTTAAAGTTAGAAGTACCAGAACCTAATATTCTATATAGGCTGTTATCTTTTAAACCGGCTAAAAGAAAATGTCTGTAAAGGTAGAACATCTCACCTCCCATACATTTTTCAACAATATACTTTTATATCTGTATCTTGACAACTTATAAAATGGTCCACATCTTCACTCTTTTACTTGTTTCCTGCCCCTCCCCTCCTCCATTCTTAAATCTGCCTTCAGTATCTTTTGCAGCCTAAATCTTCGCGAATAGCTTCATCTCATCTTGATTTACAACGTTTTTATTTAGGTAAATTCTTGGAATCGGGGCTTTTTCAAACTATTTGATTATGGACTAAAAATACATGAAGGCCCATTTAATTTCCACTGGAATCTTAACAGAACCTGATCAAAAATATTGGGCCGTTTGGCGTGACCCACATCCTCAAAATGTCAAAGTAACGAGGTTATATTGACCAAACGGCCCAATATTTTTTCAGGCCACTTTTTTTTCCGATTAGGTTCCCAAATTATTATACGATGCTTTTAGTACGAATTTCCTTAGATAAAAAAATTGTAGGTTACGATAACATTCATTAATTTTTTTTTAAACTACTTATGTGAATGTTAACAATTTGATAAAAAGAAGCCTGCACCACGGATTATTATCTTTGCTCGAGCAGATTTCCGTTTTGTATTTTTTAAACAGGGGTTGAGAGTAATTTCGGCCCAATCACCTCTCTGTATAACCGGTGGTCTTATAACAGTACGTCCTCACATAGTACTGAACCCAAGACCCTCCATGGGTTGTATTAGTACAGGTTTATTTTTGGAAACTTTTTTAACTGAAGAAAAAGAAACTCGCCAGTGAAGACGTAACTGAAACTGTTGAAATGCATAATCCTTTTTACAGAATAGACGTGTGGAGAAAGAAAAAGAGTATATTATTTTTTTTTTTTAGTCGTTAAGAAAACGATGAGATTAGCGAAGGGGGAGAATATAAGAAAGAGGATGGTAATTGGAGGACTTATGATTGGCCATCAAGGACAGAGTTGTTACTAATTGTGATACGATGCTGTCGTTAAGAGAACAGCTGTCACTCCCTAATTGGATTCCTCGAATGCTTTGTCTTTCTTTGCCCTCTTCAACCCCTGCCTCCCATTCCTTAGCGGATTTACCCTCCTTCACTGTCTCCTCGAGTTGGAAAAGCACACACCTTTGAGCAAACGGTATTCCTTTCTGTTTACTTATTCAATTCGCTATCTATTAAACCCTTATATTTAAGTTTAGTTTCTTAAATCGCTTAAGATATTTATTCTTTAAATTGTATTCGCTATATCGATCATAGGTTGATATTTGGCAAATTTTAGTTATGTTTTATGTAGTTGGATTTCAATGTACGTTTAGACCTGATATGTATTGAAAAATAAAGGCCGTAATTGAATTAATTTTAGATTTATTTTTTACTTTAAAGATGGTCGAAATAATTTTTTTTTAGTTCTTCAACGAGCTTAATTGTCTTCTTTTTTTCCAAGACCCGGCAGAAATGAGTGGCTTCCAAATTATCCTCAGTAGATAAGAAATTTGATCAGGGCTAAGAGACAAGCTCGCAAAGTATGGCAAACTGGTCGACTCCTGTCTGACAAACAGACTTTCAATAGACTTCACAATGAACTAAAACGACAGATTCAAATATTTAAAACTAAAATTGACGAGCTACCTACGAACTATCTCAGAAATCTATCCACTGACGATAGGAGCTTATGGAGAAATACCAAAAAGCTTGCATAACATCATGTCAGCACTCCTCCGAAACAAAGATGGTTCTTGGTCCGTGTTAGAAATCGAAAAATCTGAGCTGTTTGCTATCTATCTTTCTTCTGTTTTTACTATACATACCTACTTTGCCAATATCGAACACGAAAAACAAGTACTTAACACTGTAGATATTCCTCTCTATTGACATCTCTAATCTGTAGATATCCGTCTCTCTGACACGGCGTCGCGTTAAGATACAATGTTGAATAATAGCCCATTACAGAGCCGATGAAATACTGAACAATTCCAACGCTTACAGAATTCAGGTCTGATTTTTCGTTTTTGAGATATTTTAATCCATATGCAAAACCACTTCAATTAGTCTAATCCAGCCAGCTTTACCCGAGCATTACACATCGGAGATCTGACGGCTCAATGTAAATCACTCTCCACAAAAAAGCGCCTACGGTAGTTTTCACTTCAAAAACGTAAATTTATTAATTTTAAAGTTAGGTTATAATTTACTTTCAGAACTATAACCAAAGCTCCATGGTACGTCACAAACATTACATTACACAAAGATCTTCAAATGCCAACAGTTAACGATCACATAGGGACTCACTACAAGCGATTTCACAATAACTTACATGGACATACTAACAAACTTATACAAAGTATGGCTACATTTAACATGCTCGAAAACACACTTAGGAGGCTCAAAAGGAGCTGGATGAGGGATTTCCTCACTTAAAAATATGCTGAAATCAAGACAGGAAGGGATGCCGCAGGGCATTCCTCTTCATCACGCCGATCAAGCCACTACCTGTACACTTACCGACAGCAGACCCGCTAATTGTCATTGCTTATGACAGGTGTGGGTGAATAAATATAGTTTAAAAAAAAAGTTAAAATTGGGAAAATTCTTGTCTCCACAAAGCCTTACTTTACCTTAATAATCTTCCTCATTTGAGTTACCTCACCTTCTTGCATTATGAGGTTGGGCATATAGATTTTTGACCTTCAGTTTCTTTTATATTATGTCTTGATGATGCCTGACTTGGTGATATGTTGACGGATGTTTTATTCATTACCTACATTTAAGAAACATAATCTTATGCGATCGGAAGATTCTCTTAGTGAGCTTTTTACTCGTTTACATCAATTAATTAAAATTTTCTACAGTTAAACTGTCCAGTTTGGGGCATGTTAATTTAAAATGTTGAGGATAAATGGCCTCGATTGGCCTAATAAGTGAAAGAGATTAAAGAAGACCGGTCGAGGGAGATCAGAGGAAGGGAAGATGAATGGATCTAGGGCTCTAAATGAAAACTAATTAGCCATCGAGAGGTAGTGGTCCTGACAGCCTCCTCCTGCAAGTGTAAGCTCTTCCATTATCCTGAAGGTACTCCGCCTCTTGAAGATGTCGAAGCCTCCGTGCTGGGGTTGTCAGGTAAGTATTGGGTACTATGTCGTACTAGACCTTGTTCTAATTCTGATTATAATGCATGTCTTCGTCGTTTATGGAATCTATTGACAGGTGTTTATGATGTTTTCGTGAAATATCTTACCTTCTTCATTTGTTTACTCCTCCTTCCACTGTCCATTCTTTAAATACGAGATCACAGTCCACAAACCTGTATATTCCTTCTTAAAGAACTGTTTTCTTTGAAAAATCCTTTCTAATGCGTGATTACATGATTAGGAATTCCTTATCCACCTCCATACGCAAAACCTCTTAGTTTTTTCCTAAGCTACAAATCTTCCAAATATATGTCAGAATTGAATATTCATATTCTAGTTTTGCCAGCCTAATTTCACTGTTATTTAGCAATAATTATTTAAACTGATTTATCTCTACATATATGTAAATAAACGGCCATTTATTTATCTATAATTTTGTTATTTCTTTTTTTTTTTAATATTTACTCCTAATGTTTTATTTAATTATACCTAACTTTATTACTTTGTCTGTTGTTCATTTTCATTATTCTTAGGAAGCTAAAAACCAAGAAGAAAGTTGTCTTTAAAAAAAAACAAAAAACATGCTAACAATACGAAATTTTGGATAAGATGTCAATTTAAATTAACTTACAACTTTTAATCGACTACTGAGTAGTATTTAAAATTATTGAAAAAATAATTAATTACCACGGTATCTTAACGAAGGAAGTCTCTCATCCAGCGCCTTTTTAGTGTGAGTTTCCAAACAAAAATAAATCATTCTCATTTTAAACTCAGTTATGTTATTTCTCTATTTATTTGTTTTTATTATTAGAAGATATACAAAGAAATATTCAGTTTGTTTTTTATCTATATGTATTTATTTTTTTTAAATACATCAATTCATTAAGTAGATATCTCTTACCTTTTTTTTATTTACTTACGTTTGTATCCCTTCAGCGAGTGGGGTAGCTCAGTGGTAGGGCACTGATCTTCCAATTATCAAGGTCCTGGATTCGAATCCCGGCTAATGGCAGGAAAATTATTTATTCAGTTTCATCTCTGGGATATCTGGGGCACACCCAGGCTCTACAAAGTGGGCACATGGCGGTTGAGCTTGATCATCTCCTTGCACAATCATTGAGTAAGAAACAGGATTTTCCCTAGAGAGAGAAATATTTTATTGAAAGTAACGCTGCCCTACTACATAGGATTGCTTTACACACAGCATGTCCATCAATCCATTTGTACATAAGTGTTACACTATATTATTCCACTACTACATACACACATTTTTCTTTGTTCTTATTTTTTATCCTCCCTTTTCATAATACTAATATTAAGTATTACTAATAAACCACACTAAGCCATCAATATTACATAACATACGTACAAAAAAAAACTCTAAAGCAAAAGATATAACGCTAAATCGTAAAGAGTTTATGTACTTTTCCATAGGCTCTTCCATAATAAATATATATACTGATTATCAAACATTAAGCGATGAGCAATATCTTTAGGTTTTTGAAAATAAAGTATTGTATAGATTATTCGTACCTAAGAAGGACGAGTCAATCGGAGAAGTTAGGTGGTTGCAACACATCGAATTTCTGGTTCGAATGGTTGAAATAATTACATTGCGGCGGATATAATGAGCTCATGAAATTGATGGACTTAGTAACGAAAGTATATCTAAAAGGTTAATATATGCTGTGCCGGCTGGTAAACGTCCGACCGGTGGACCAAAACGAAGGTGGAAGAGCGACCAGTGGAGGGAGGTGTGTAGACGCCGATTGGTGGAATCGGCATGGAACCTTCGGGTTCGCTAAGTCTTTAATTATTATTTATACTCTGTATAAATGAATAACTCCACCAAAAGTATGAGAATTTGGCACTCATTAGTATTATAATCGTTGATCATACCTTTGCGCATCACGAGTGAAAGAGACGAGTCCAACTACTAGCATGAGGAGTTGGTGACAGAGTAATAAACCATAGAGGAAACTTATTTTAATTCTAACCACGTCAGGGGCTACGCTATCTGATCAAACATTTTACGCTCGCGGGCAGAACTTTCCGCTCGGTTATATCTACCATCTCCAGCGAAGAGACTGTTTCTACTTCGTTTATGTTCCCCGGCTTCTCCTTCCATGTCAACACTCGATAAGTATCACAATTTCCGTGAGAATTTCATGGAAGCTTCAGCACATTCGAACATATTAAATATGTAACTCGTGTAAGTTTTTTTTTTTTATCAATTGATTAAATTCAGGAAAAAAAGAAAGCGCCAGTGTGAAATTTATTCACATTTTAGTATCTCGACGATCTCTGACGTTTCACGTTAATGTGATCTCATTCATAATGGATTAATTATTAACATTATTTGATATTAATGGTCCTCAGAAAGAGGAATAAATTCGTAAATAACGGCAAACAACATTTAGTTTACGTTTTGGAAATTCAGGTATCATCAGGATAAAAGATATGTGTAGAAACATATCTAAAAACTGTTTTAATATTACGCAAACATAATGAAGTAGAAATTAATTGAATAAATGTTTATATGTCATAGAATGATGTACTATCGCCAATTAATACATTTTAGTGGTCAGCTGATCTGGGGCATGCTAAATTAGTTCAGAAACATGAAGCAACATATTTTTCTGTTCTGATGGAATTTAGTAAACGCTTCCTAGACTGATGAGATAGTTATTTATAGTTATATTTGGTTATTACCGGCATTTCAGATATTCATTGTGTTAAGAACCTTATACCATTCAGAACAATCATACTCTTTTGTGAAATTATGACCTCTTTAGTCATCTTTTTTTTTTCTATAAAAAATGTATTTGCGTCTGTCAACTTATTGTTGACAATCAGCAAATGTGATGGCGATACATGAGATAATGACATGACAGGCATGGGGAAGGAAAGTACTCAGCAGTACCTCTTCCCTAACTTGTTCCAATTACGTAGGTTGTCTAAGGAAGGAGATCCCTCATCCAACGCCTTTTTGTTCTCCTCCTCATGTTCTGAGGTATATCAGCTGTGGCCATGTCTCTTATTAGTCTGTTATTATGTCCGTTTAAATTTGTGTAAAATCGTTGAGTCGTTGTATGTTGTTCAACTGTTGGAGTTTTGTTAGTCACGTACCAAGGTACTTTTGTTATGAGTCGCAATAATTTTGATTGGAACGTTTGAAGTTTTTGTAGGTGGGTCTTTTTAGCGATGCCGTATATTTGTGATGAGTATGTCCATATGGGCTTAAGTAAGTATGTATATGTATTCAGTTTCTGTTCTAGTTTCCGTTTTGAAGATTTAGAAAAAAGAGAGTAAAGTAGTTTGAGTCGTTTGTTAAGCGTCTTACGTTTCATTTTCACATGCGTACCCCTTATCTTAGTTATCTTAAATCGGCGGATTTCAATTCACCTTCACAAAATGCAATATCATCTTGATCAAGCCATGTTTATTCGAACTTAATTGTTTATTAATATGCTATTTATTACATAAATAGTAATATTCAAAGTAGCGATCAAACCAACCTCCTATCAACTAACACACATACATATTTTTTATTCCCCTTGAAGTTAATTATAAAAACGCTTGTAATGACAAGACACTGAATAAATAATATATTTACGGACATGGCTATTGCGGACGTACCCATTGAGAGGAAAGTTAAAAGGAGTTGGAAGGGAGACCTATGAATTATAGAATCCCCAGATTAAGATGTTAAGTACATTCCTTGTGCCTAAAATGTCATAACCATCGTACTACGATATTTAGTGACTATACTAAAACGTAAGATTAAGTATGAATATTGGAATTGTGATTTCTCATTCGTCATCAGAGTACACGGTTCAGATTAGAAAAAATAATTATTTTTATTTTTTAGGTAGGAGGTTCATCTATTTTTTGTAAGGTTATGACGTTAACATAGGAACCTTTCAATTTACAGAATGACTAACTCCGTTTCCAAAATTCTTGAAGAAAGTCAATTTAGTGATATTTATTGTTGGAAAATTTAAAATATCTGTAAAGGCGGTGAGGAAGTTTATTCCAGAGTAGTTAATTGCAGTGTTGAAATATAGAACTGCGAATAAAGGTATAAATTTTCCCATTAGAAATATCACTAAAATTAATAATAAAAAATGTTTAGATTGGCGTTAATCGTTCTGTCAATTGAAAGGTTGATAGATAGAAAGTAAACTTTATTCTGGGACAAGGTCCCTTATGAATAACAGATATGAACAAAAAAATAAAAACTACATCTGGCCAAAAATGACATTAGTCAATGTTAAAGAATATCTAGTATCTTCAGTAAAATTAAATTAAAACAAGTAAAAATAACACTATTTTGAAAAGAAAACAAAATAAAAAAACATTATTTAAGTGAAAACAGAACAAAATAAAATAAACATAGGTTGGTTTTTAAAATTAAAAACTCTATCAATTTTTATAACCATTCACCTCAGTCAAAATCTGTTTCGCAATATTTATTTTATTGTATAATGTCATTTTGGGATGTGAGAAGAAATTGGTAAAGATGATATTTAAATGAGAACAAGGAAGAGGCATGGCGGATTTCAGAAGGCAAGGAATTTCAGAAGGCAGTGGATCGGGCAATAAAGGAATATTCAAACGTCTTAGTTCTATGGGAAGGGATATAAAGGTCGGAAACACGGGATCCTGTTTTCTGGGAGTGGACCACGGGTTTAAACTGTAGATGTAGGAAGGGTGTCGGGTGTTGTTCGTTTGGAATAGGAAAGATCCAAGGAAATATTGTCTGTGGAAAGAAGGGAAGAGCCACTTTAACTCTTCGTAAAGGTGGGACACATGAGACAGCCTCGATGTACCGAAGACAAATAAAGGTTCATATAATAATGGAAGTTTTCATTGCATACTTTACAATGAATATTTTTATTGATTCCTAAACATTTTCTTATTAAGTTTTTTAGTCATTATCTTAACCGAAAATGACACTGAAAAACATAATAACCAGTAAATCACTTAGATTTATTTTTCAAACAGATTGCATATATATAGATTTTTTAGTTTTTCTGTTCATCTGTTGGTGAAATGATACAAAAACTGAATGGATACATAAACCTACTTAAACTATTATGGATATGCATCTCACAAAATCAAGGTGCGGCAAAAAAAAGGCGCACTTAATATTTAACAAAATTACGTGACTTATTTAAACTTTATACAATTTAACTAAATCAAGACAAATCACAGCACATCACGTTTACCCTTCGACATGAAACATGCCATCCAGTTTTCCTTGACAATAAACAGATTCCATGGACACCTTTCACTTTTGACCGAAAAATGGTTTGGGGTCCGCATATTACTAAAAAAAGAAACTCACTAAATTAAAGGCTAAGTGTTCTAGATTTACTTCTCGGTAAATAATCAAAATTAAAACTTTGACAGAAATTTAATAGGTGCCTTTAAATAACATGAACCTATTTGGCGCATCACAGATATTTGGAATAACTAAAAATACTCACTTAAACAAACTTTAAATCCTTCAAGAAAAACATTCAGGACAAGTACAAAAGCATCTTGGTACCACGACAGGCCACGTTATAAATGACAAGCCACAGATTCCAGGTAACGTCCGTCTAAGGTTGGAGAGAAGCTGGATGGGGGACCTGCTCACCTAATGTAGATATCACGCCAGGAGGAGGTGCCGCTGGGTCCTGCTCTTCCTCATGCCTCTCAGGCCATTATATTTTAAAATGTCATCTTATTTCCGGATTATCGTTACTATTATGACAGGCGTGAATAAAAATAAATAATAAATCATCTTTTCTTTTTTTTTTTTATAATTTATCTATTTCTTTTTATCATGTCATGAACCTATGCCGATGACACGTGTATCCTATCAGTTAATAACGATCCATCTATTGCATCCCAAACTCTTCAATCACACATCACAAGCCTTGAAAAATGATGTCAAAACTGGAGGATTAAAATAACTTCCAATAAATCCCATCAAATAACCTTCACTCTTCATCGTAAACCTATGACTTCCTGTCCTACAGTATCCTTCAACAATAGCCTTCTTATCCCTGTCCAGCAAATCCGATACTTAGAACTCCACCTTGACAAACGACTCACTTGGAACCTTCACACCAGACTGAAACGACTAGAAACCGCCCGACGTTTTCGACTACTGCAGCACTTACTAGACAAACGATCTAAGCTTTCAATCAATTATAAACGACGCATGTATATGACAATAATAAGACCTATTTGGACTTACGGAATTGAGCTTTGGGGCTCCACTAAACTATCGAATTCCTCTCGTATCCAATCCTTACAATCCAAAAGCCTTCGTAAAATCCTCAATTCTCCTTACTTTGTCACAAATAAAATCATCCATAAAGACCTTAATGTTCCATATGTTTCCGATTTGGCCCAATCCAGATACCTGTCCTTCCATAGCAAACTGCAGAACCATCCGAATCCTCTCGCTTCAAACCTTGCTTCCTCCTCGATCCCTGATAACCCTCCGAGGCGTCTGAAAAGAAGATGGCCTCGGGATCTTCTAATATAGAACTTTAATTTGAGTTCTACCAATGGGTAGTTTCTCTTCATGTTGTACATGTCATGTTACCAATTTCACATTTTCTTATTGTATTTTCTATGTAATACAATTGTAAATTCCATTAAAATAATAAAAAAAAAATCATGTCATGAGAATAGTGTAAGCCTAATCTAGCATTTATAATTTTAAATTACTCTCATTGTACTTTACGCCCTTCCAATTAAAAATCTCTATTAGAGGGTGGCATAAAAATGACAGTTAATGCCAGCTAATGGGTGGGCTTTGGCCAAACAGGCGCTCCTCCCGCGCACTAACGAACTCTAAATTAGTGGCCTCTGATAAAAGGAAAGGTAAATTTGTGAGGCCCTTTAACCTTTCATCTCTTTAACGAATTCATTCCAAATAGAACTAAGCGGGGACGCCCCTTCGTCACAAACGTTTCTATTTGGGGTTCTACAAAATTTAAATTAAAGAGTGAAGAAATATATAGTTCTTATATAAGTTACAGTTACTCCAAGTTTATTAATTTTTCTATAAAAAAAAAAAGGAAATTCAGTTAGATGGTAGCACCGTATAAATTTTCATGTGTGAATCATGTTTAGAATTAAAAACATTTAGTTCTATAAGAATGATGTTCTCGAGCAACAAATTCAAAAACCTTGGCACTAACAACCCATGAAGGGTATTGGGTTCAGAACAACGTGAGGACGTACTGTTACAAGGCCAACGGTCGTGAAGGGAGGTGAAGGCAGATATCAAGTTCAACCACCAGTTTTCCCTCTTAATTAATTATTTAATTGAGAGTAACGACTTTATAGAGGCTTGCCCCAGGAGGGTCTCCCGGCCCCAGGGTCAGCTGATGAAAAATAACTAGTCATCAGCCGGACTCAAACCCGGGACCTTGATCTCTGGAAGTCCATGCTCACCCACTGAGCTACCGCGCTTTCTTGGCTCCACTATAACCTCAATGAATTACCAACTGTAAGAAGTAGAACAGCGAATAACAAGCGCAACCACATATACGGAAATAAAAGTGTAAATCAAATTACTCTAGATACTACCAAAAAAATAAGAATTAATGTTAAAATCTCAAACACAGCTATTTTCCGTATTCTAAGTAAAACAATTATTTATATGATTGGTAGTCTCAAAGCAAAGGTAAAGACCAATATTTAATCTACGCCAAATTTCCTTAGAACCGTGGTTCTTCTCTATTGGTATATGTTTGGAAAGTGAGGTGAAAAATCTAATTTGGTTGAATAGCGACCATGGGAATACAAATAAATTCTTAAATTTGATAAAAATGAAGCCGACACCAAAGTGTGATCTATGTGACGAAGTCGAGGATCTACTACATTTAGCGATTTACCGTAAGCGGTTTAGCAACGAGAGGAGGAAATATCTCGAAGGGTCATCACTCAATATTTTTAATAGAATAAAAGAGCAAGACGAAAATAGAAGAAAATAATCTAAGTAGAATATTAATTTTAAAAAACGTATTTCGGCTTTCGTGCAAAAATAAATATAAAGTTCTGGAATAATAGGATTTTGTCTGAAACCTTAATACCAAAAAAAAAATGCAAACAGAGATATATTTTCTCTTTCAAGGGTATTGAAATCTTTAAAATCTCAAATTAAGGGAGTGCAATGCTATAATAAAGCCAGTTATAATGAGTGTGAGACCTAGGACTTACCAGCGCTCTAGAAAAAATTATTGAAAGATTAGAGGGAACAATCCTCAGCACCATAACCAGAGCGATTAAGGATCACAATACTACGTGGAAGACCAAGCAGCAGATGAATAAATCCAATCAACATAGACCAATTGAGCTGCATGCAGATAACTGGAAAGAAATATCCCAAGATAGGCAGAGATGGTGTAGGCTTGTTAAGGCTACAAATGATCTACAAGCTCTGCAATGCTAACAGTAAAAGAAAATTAAATGACGATAATGACACTAGAAATTTCATTTGTCTGGCATAAAATTACACGAAATAATTAATTATATAACCGTAAAATTAAAATAAAGGATACGTATAGGTAAGAAAATGAAATAATAGATTAATAAATATGATTCTGGTATTTCCGCTGTAAATAAATACAGATTTTATATATAGAAAACTCTAAAATAACAATAAAATGAAGCTGAAAACACTAAAATACGACCATCTTATTCCAACATATCTTCGAATGATTTAATTCTGAAGAGAGGAAAAAATTATTGCTGCTTAAACAAAGTTTATTCGGTTTTAAGTACGAAGGTGGGTAAAGAATTCCAAAACAAGGTAGGACGCATAATAAAACATTGTTTTGAAGAAAAAGCAGTTCTATGAGAATGAATATACATGTTTTTGGGATAGGATCTCGTGTTTAGAGAATGGGCTGAGGAACAAGGAGAAAACAAATCAAAATGGCAAGATTTTTTTTTCTTTTTAAAGCTTTGTAAAACACCTAGGAAACATTGCCGTCAGAAAACTGGATAGAGACACTTCTAACTTGGTACTCCAACTGGAGATGTGAGAGCGCCTGAGGGACATTCTGGAATAATCATAAAAATAATTATTGGAATAACATTGCAACCTCTTTCCAGTTGTATTTCTGACATTCTCGAGCAGTGGTTGTATAGATGAGACGCTTCAGGCGTTAAGATAGGATGGTTGTCCCAATTAAATTTTGGAATATGCATTTCATAGATCTTACAGCTTTAATTTGTCTATAAAAAATTAAGTAAATATGAAATGTAAAACAAAATGCATATGTCAAATATTTCGATAATTTAATTCGTCTATTGTTAATGTTAAATTCATTTGAAACTTTATTTTTTCCTTTTAGCTTTAGATAACTTGGTTATCAAACATATGATTAATCCTACCTTAATTCGATGAGAAATAGGCTTGTTGCATTATAAAATGTATTGTATCGTAGCCACTAAGTGGAGTGTGGTATTGTATCCCGGCCTCAGGTTCCACACTCGAGACTAATGGTACATATTATTCCACGAGTAATTAACCTAACACTCCGTCACCGTCCTAGTTCAACATCTGTCACCCTAATCCAGTCAGCAGAAATATTTATCTCAACCTTTATGCCTATGTAATGTTAAGGTCATGTCATGTCCACTGATGAAAATTTTATTTTTCATAATTTAAGATTTCCAAGTTAAAAGGAAATTATACATTAATCTATTATTTCAGAAGAAGTTACTCGCGGGTAAGACGATACATAAAATACTATATTATGTTTATTGCATTGTCCAACTTTTCGATCTACAACGTATTATATATAATAATCTTATGTAATTATTATTATAATTAGGTTATTACAAAATAACCTACAATCTACGGACAATCATCTCCACACCATTATCAATCTATTATGTCATAGCATACAATAATGATCCGGGCCACCTTTAGTGCCTACGTATTTCAAACTTGCCCCCCTCCTTTCTCGAAGAGCTATACTCTAATATTGATACTTAAATTTCTATAACTTTCATAAAAGTCATCCTTCGAAAGAATATTTCTCCGGATCTATACCAGACCCTGCGTTTTTATGTATTGTTTTCGAAATAAACCGTAATTCTCACCGAAAGCCTTAAAGGCGAGAGATTAATAGTCACAATTTAAGATGTTAAAAATTCAAACTCCACTGTTCTACATCAAATGCACAGGGTTCAGTACTCGCTCCTCTTATATTCATCATATACATCCTCGACATTCCTAACAGTTCCGCAAATATTACACCGACTTACGCAGATGATATAACAATTTTAACAAGACATAAAAATTCTACCCACGCCTCACAGACTATACAACATTATCTAACAAAACTAAATGATTGGTGCGAATCTGGAAAATTCCACTCAGACAAGACAAATTCCAACACATTACTTTCACTCTTTGACATGGAACTTGCCCTCCTATTTACCTTTGGCAATGCTCATACAAACAGATAAAGTATCTTGGACTCACTTTTGTGAGAAGAATGATCTAAATATTGACATAAAATGAAAAACGTTAAACCTCAAACTACGACTATTATACCTTCCCACTTCTTTCAGGAAGTTGAAAATAAAAACAAAAACAGAAATTGAAAACATATTTTTCTACTTCAACCCGTTTTGATCTAACTTTCACTGGTATAATAGACAGCCAAAAAGATCCACATATGTTATCTACAAACTTTTGAATAGATAATTTTCATAATTATAACCCCACTGGCTTTAGCACCAGTGACGCGGTTGAAAGAGTAGCGCAGGGATCTCTTGAAGTCCTTCTATAGTTGGATGGAGAAGTCTGGCTTGGGGTTCCCTGCCTGATTGTATACATTGTATATAGGTATGGCTGTGTTTTCATATTTTTAATTTACTTATCTCTACCTTATTTTATTTTTTATTGTACATAGTTTTTGATTATTATTTAGTTATTATTTTACTTCTGTTAATTTAATATTTTATGAATATATGGTGTGAATGTGTTCATAATAACTATAATTATTGTCAACGTAACAGATTATTATATTTCTAAACAAATAAATATAAATATAAAAAAATATTATAACCAAAACTTTCTGATAAGTGAGAAAAGTTATTTTACTTAAAGACGTTAAGATTTTAATTGTTAACGAACAAATACAATCGTATTAAAAAAATCCAAAATAACTTACAATGAAATATGAACTCTCTGATTCAGTCTATTATAAAGGATGTGATCATAATAAATTCTATAAATATAAAAAACATATTTATTTGTTTATATATTTTTAGACAAATTAAACCGACTTATAGCCTACTTTTTTATCGCCAATATTTTCTTTATATATACATTTTTTTTTAATTTTGACACTTGATTGTGACACCAATTTGTCGTTTGGTATTATATTGATTTTCTTTTCTTTTTTTTTTCACAGGTAAGTTGTGGTATATTTCGGCAGAGAAATATGAAAAGCTGTATATGCCGGTGAATTCCGCACTGGCATAGGACACTCCAATCAAGCAGTCAAAGGGTAATGGAATGAACATTTTTGAAAATATTCCCTGTATAGCAGGAGTTCTCGTTTAATCACACAATATTAAAGCATGAGATTTTCATTTTGTTTTCTTAGAATTAAATATATAAGCTTCTAGTACATATTAAATAACTTTTACATAATTATTTATTACTGTATTTACACATTTTATGCCTCTATTTTATTACTCCATACAAAGTTTATTAGATTTAATGTATCTGTTTTATTTGACAATTTAATAATTTCAAAAAAACACTTAGATTAACTTAGAAAAACACACCGAGTCTAACTACAGTCATGCTTGCAAGGTACTTTGCATGAAATTTAAACGAGCAATGTTAATGCCATTGTTGATCAAAATCCCACCCAATCGGTGCGAGAGATTGCTATGGCCTTAATGTGTCGCACACATGCATAGAAAACCATTTGCACAAGTTCGGCTATGTTTCCAGGCTTAATGTTTGGGTCCCTCACATGATTTGTTTTCGAAAACCACAAAATATTTTATAACTTCAATACGACTTAGACTATCTACAAGAAATATAGCAGACTTTTAAGGCTACAACAACTACACAAAATGGCATCAACAGGGCCTTCGTAAATAAACTGCAAATGAAGATAAAAAATAAAAACCTATAAGGAGTTCCTCAGGCAGCCATTAAAAAAAATAAAATCATACGGCTTTGAAAATAATAATTCAGTTTTCCAACAGATATAGTAACATCGGAGAACATCCTGAAGAGTTATGAATGATCGGAAGGATGTTGTGTTCCACCAAGACAACGCTCGACTCCACACCTCATTGGTCACTCACAATAAATTATTGAGCCTTGGATAGGCCCATTTTCCCTACCATCCATATTCACCAGACCTAGCTCCAAGTGACTACCACTTGTTCGGTTCTCTACAGAACTCTATAAATAGATAGTAAAGAAATAAAAAACCACTTGAATCAGTTTTTTAACAATAAACTCCAGACATTCTATGAACATGGCATTATGCAGTTTGTGGAAAGATGGGGAAAAGTCATGTTAAATAACGGTCAATATAATGTAGTTTAAAATAAATTTTATGCCTAAAATACATAGAGTTTTATTTCACCCTGAAAAACCGAAAGGACTTATTTGTCAACCCAATATTTTACTGAGGCCAATCTGTTAGTCTCCTATCCGGTTAATAAAATTGAGGTGATTCAAATGGGCTTGTAATATGTTTGGATTTAGTAATGAAAGAATTCCTAACGAAAGGTTAATATTTGCTGTACCGAATGATAAACGTCCAAAAGGTTCTCAACCGAAGCTAAGGTGGAAAGATTGCGTTAAAGCCGATCTGAAGGGACTGGGTTTGGACAAGGTAGAGGAAGGTGTATAATAAACGATTAGTGCTTGGCATCTAACGTTGGGATTCCGTAAGCCTTTTATTATTATTATTAATCTGTTTGTAAATTATCTCGTATTATTTATTTAGACTTTATTATTTTTTTTTAATTATCTAGTAATATTCAATTATGTATTTTACGAATTGAAATGCACTATTACTAAAAAAAAAAAAATTATTATTTTTCACTGTGTGGATATCATCCAACTTCTGAATAAGAAGATATGGGAAAGGCAGTGACGCAGCAATGATTGGTCTGAAAAGAGTGGATTCTCATGTTACAAATATAATGGAGCACCGCGAAGCACAACGCTTCGACCGGGACTGCCTTAGCCAAAAATAAAATGAGAAGATGAGTGGAATGTTAGGCTCCCATCTTTTCCAACGAAATAGGCTAAGTAAAAAAAAAAAAGATAAATCCTTAACCATCTTCTCTAGGACATCTGATGAATAGGTACTCTAATTTTAATTCTAACTTAAATTCTTCATTTTGGAAAATTCTAATTCCTGTAGAAGTGTAGTACAGAAAAATGATTTTTTTAAAACTTTTTTTAATGTTTTTTTTTAATCTTCAATTAATTTCAGTTTTTATTGCAGAATATTCATTTTTATGTAATCGCAGAAATTATTGTATGTACTAGTCATCCTGCTAACAAATAATTGAGCAAATTGTGTATTGTAACAGATTTGAAATTGATTATTTTTGTCTGATAAATACAAATATAAATATAAATAAATACATTTATAAGTTAGAGTCTAAAAATTAATTCATGGACATTCAGATGGCTGTATATAAAAAATCTGTATTATCAAAATAAAAAGTAAAAAATTATTATCGTTTGAAATTTTAAACTTAAAGTGACCTGAATTATTTTTTATAATTAATTTAATTCTTTGTTCCGATTTCCAAAGGGATGTTATGGTCATCTCAAATAACCTGAAACATTCATTAATATAGCTCTCGCTCGAACTCTACTGGCTTTAGCAGCAGTGACGCGGTTGAGAGAGTAGCGCAGGTATCTCTTTAAGTCACGTTTTTCCTTCTATTGTTGGGGGGAGAAGCCTGGCTTGGGGTTCCCTGCCTGATTGTATATAGGTATGACTGTGTTTTTATGTTTTAATTTATTTATCTTTAAGTTCTTTGAGTTTTTATTGTACATAGTTTTTGATTATTATTTTACTTTTGTTAGTTTTATATTTTCTGTATGTATGGTATGAATGTGTTATATCATATATCACTATAGTTATTGTCCACGTAACATATTGTTATATTTCTAAATAAATTTTTAAAAATATATAGAAAATTAATTCTAATAATCTGGAAAAATAAACAGGATACATTTTTCAGATACCCTCAATGTTGGTTACTTTGAATATATTTTTTAATCTGCTTTTTTACCTACTTATGTGAGACAGAAACGTCTGAAATTTATACCTCAGACTTTTTTAGATTGTAAACAAAAGAAAAAAATCTCTGTTTGAGTTTCATTTTATTTTATTTTTTGTAAATACGTGAAGAAACTTTCATGAGTCAGTTGGAGAACATAACTGATATTGCTTCTTGGCCGCAAGTGAATTTAGAGCCACTTTTATACTCTTAAAAAAGTACCCAATATAATATAATAATATTATATATAAACATATATAATATTTATACAAAACAGTATCATTCAATAGACGAATTTGTACATAATGAAATGACGGGATATTATCCTGGTTGTAATTAAGGACCTAATATTGTACCGAAATTGGTCTAAATACCACAGATTAATGCTATTACAAACGACATCCATTCCACCAAATGGAATTATTATTCCGAAACATCTCACTAACTAATGAGAGCCATCTTTCTTGTTATTATGGACTAATATGCTCGAGTGTAATGTGGCAGATCAGTGTACCTCTTCTCCGTCCTTCCGCCATGTTAATATACCTCAGTGGTTATATATTTTAATTGGGAAATACATTTCAATACTGCTAAAAATAACTCTTTTTTAGTAGACCAGGATATTTTTAAACCAATGACAGTCTCTATTTTTATTTAAAAATTAACTTTATTTCTAGAGAAGCTTTCGGTGACCTGCACCATATTCATCTCTACAATTTAACACATTTCTGTCAATGGTGTACAAATATCCTGATCTACTAAACAAATAAAACAGTCTAAAACTACCTGAAAAACTTTCTTTTACTATACGATGTAAAATTGTATATGGATATGTTTTAATAGCTTAATATTAGCATAATGAAGTATTGCCGAGATAATGTGATATGATGCTAATCAAAATTTTACATTGTATTAAGATTGTTTATAGCAGTATTAAAATTTATTTACCAATTAAAATGTAAAACCACTAAAGGTATATTAACATGAGAGAAGGGAGAAGAAGATGTGTAGTTATTTGCCACATTACACTCATATAAAATCATAATTATAAGGAAGATGCTCCCTCTCATTAGTTAGTGAGATCTTTCAGAATAATAATTCCGTTTAGTGGAATGGATGTATTTTGTAATTGGCGTTGTTATATTCTATAATAACCACATATATTGATTTAGCTGATCAGGTGATGTGTGTTGTTTTTTTAAATTAAAGTTGTTATTTTGTGTACAGTATGTGATATTTCATTCAAATAGAATACCCCCACAAGGGATTCTATTAAACGATATGACAAGTAAAAAAACATTTTAGCACTTAGAAAGAAGACTTATTTGATAAATAATTGTTAAAATCATAGACCAAAGTAACAAGCAGAATTTCCCATATGTTAAGAAATCGTATAATATTAAGCCATCTGAAAGCAATAATATCTGAAATCGATTGGTATATAATAACCTTATGATCCGGTCAAAGCAAAGGCAAAAATGAATAATATATATTTTGTTTGAAATTATATTAAAACAATTATTTCTGTTTCTAGGATTCGGAACGAAAGTCGGTACATATTTTCAACATTTTTCGATGTGCGATCGCAAAAACAAAAACAAAATTAAACTAGGTAACTCACTGGGTGTAATTTGCCCATGTTAGTATATTTTTTATGTAGTTGGAACGATTTTGTAATTTTCGAACTCATTGATGTGCAGCAAGTATCTACAAATAAGACAAACCCTTTTGTATGTCAAAAAGAGTTACACTAATTACAAGGACACAAGTTTCTGATTTTACAGAAGAAAATTTATCAAAGTACTTTGTGACTTTATTTGATCAGGTGTTATTTATTTTTATTTTTATTTTTTTTTTGCGTTATGTTATGCACTGCTATGTTCAACATTTTATTTTTATTAGGATCCTTCTTATTCTTCGTTCTTCCTTATTTCTTCCTTTGGTGCCTTTCAACGTAGAGGTGTTTTAATCCATGAAGTTTAGGTTTTGCAGTCCCATGCTAGAAGCTTCATGTCTTTTATATGCTTGCCTATTTTTTACCCGATCTTGAAAATGTAGTCCACCCATGATAAACTAGGTCTACTGATTACTGGGACCCATAATTTAAAAAAAGGTAATTTATTTATTTAACATTATGGTTCTATGCATCGCTACATTAGGCTAGAGGCACCATTCCTTTGTAACGTTTACAATTCTTTAAACACTTATATTTATTTCATAAATTGCATGATTTGATCATTGAATTTATTGGCTTTCCCTAATAGTGTTCTTAAGTACTTTCAATCGATTTCAAGCCTTCGTCCGATGTTCTGGTGTAGTGCATAGTCCGTCAATATGTGCTTCACAATCAGTAGTCGGCAGCTGGTTCACATCGGCGGGGGTTTTCCTTTTAGCAGGTTGCTGAGTGTGCCCGATCCTTAAGCAGACCTTACACGATCAGTCGTGAATGAAAGTAACAAGACTGACAAGGATTGCTCCAATCATGATGAACCCTATATCATTACTGACCATTTTAGCTCAGTTGACGTTGAGATAACAAGCTGCGTGGATATGGTGTATTGTCCACTTATAATAATGTTTTTAATTTAAATAGCTTAATTGGACATTATCCTTTATAGCATTGGACATCAAGATGAAAATGGAGTTATAATAATTAGTGCCTGAAAATCGTTTTGACAAAATTTAGAAAAAATATAAGTCAACTACTTACAAAAATTAAGAAAAAGTATTGCGAAAATAATAAATTTGTTGAGAAAAATAGAAAAAGAACTAACAAATATACACAACATTTAAAGATTTTTTTTTATATAAATAAATTGTGAATTTTTCACTTTCCACTTTCCAGCACACCGGGTGTGGATATACAACATATATTTTATAGGAAGAGTCGAGAGTTATCAGATCATGATATTCAAAATGAAGGGTAAGAGGTACAGGAGTGATCCCTTCGAAACCTGGAGTGATTTTCAGTTTAGTCGAAGCTTGAAGGAAGTTATAAGTCATATGTAATGAGAGTGATCATTCTTCCGGGTCATTAAACAAACTTGTTGTCGGGCTGGTTCAAATCGCTCCAGTCGCTAATCTAATCATAGAATTATGAAAAAAATGTAATTTATTTAGTTAGCTGAAAGAGGCGCTGCCATAAAGTGTTGATCCATAGTCAATTGTTGAACGAATAACTAGGCAATATATTTTTAGGAGTGTGGATCTATCACTACCATTGGGAATATGAGACAGCTTTCTTAACAGATTCTGCTTTTTGTTTAATTTAGGCAGGGTAGTCGATATGGGATTTCCTAGTTAATTTACGGTCAAAAATTATACCTAGATGGCGGTAATGTAAGTAAAAAAAGGTAATAATAAATACGAATCTTTTGTTTAACATAGATGACATTAATTTATACATATAATTATTTTAAAAAATTGCTCAAACTAAATAAAAATTATTTTATGTGATTGAACAAAAATAAATGAATTCATACAATTTTTGGAAGATAAAGAATTAATACGATATGTGCCTATAATACAATAAAATGTTTATTCTTCGGGTTTTATCATATAATAAAAATACTTAATTTATGGCGTTTAGAATACTTAAAAGTTAAAAAGCACCTTATGGCTGGTCAGCAGTACTTTCCAAGCTGCCAACCCAGAGTGTGGGGTACTTTATTTGGTCGAGGTACCTGCACCAGGTGTGCCCCCGGGCCTGTGGGGTGCAGTCCTACAGGGCTTTCAGAACCAGTGACAACCGGCTTAGGGCATGAATTATTGCTCCCGTGTATTAACCCCAAAAGCCCAGAGATCTATGTCTTCTATCCATAACGTTATTCTTCAAGTATAAATGAATTTGTCGTTCTGGATTTACAATTATTTTTGGGGACATTGATAAATGAGAACTATTCTGAATTTCATATTTATGGAGGCATGAATCTGAAATTTTAGGAACGCAATTTAGGGAGACTATGTTTATTTACGGAGATCGTATTATTATATTATATATTATATTATTATATATATTATATTATTTAGGGAGATTATATATTTAGGGAGATCTATGTTTTCTATCCATAACGTTATTCTTCAAGTATAAATGAATTTGTCGTTCTGGATTTAAAATTATTTTTTGGGACATTGATAAATGAGGACTATTCTGAATTTCAAATTTATGCAGGCATGAATCTGAAATTTTAGGAACGCAATTTAGGGAGGATACTCTTAATATTTATGTAATATATTATTATTCAATAACATAAATTCTAGTCAATTATATAATATATACAAATAATTACATAAATAATTAAATCACCATGTATATGAATAAATAATTAATGATAAAACTACTTTAGTAGTTTATTCAACGTTATGTATATTTTACAATAATTCCGATTGCTCCTTAAGAATAAATTTAGTAAATTTCTTTTAAATTGTTTACCTTTCATTTTTTTTTTTTATTGGGTAGTCAGTTTGGTATTGCCATCAGAGAAAAATGATATTTTTTTTTTTTGTGTGTATTTACTTTTCTTTGCTTTTGAAATCCCCAACTATATTCTTTATGTATCAATCACTAACTAAACTGATAAATTTTTAAATATTTTTTTTCTTATCATTCCATTATAAAAATCTAAGAAATCAAGTATAATGAAAAATTAGCTTACTGTAGCTCTGCTATTAAGTATCTGAAAATAACATAATGAAAAATAATTTTAAGTACATAAAGAATCGTAAAAATAATAATACCGAACTGTAGACATACAAATTTATCTGCAGTTATAAAAAATGTATTCATTACTTCTTTAAAGCTTAATAGGAATATATATATGGGGCTGGGGTAGCCGTACGGGCTAAGGCGCTTGCAATAGGTAATCAAAGTTAAAGTAACGCCGAGCGTGGTTAGTACTTGGATGGGTGACCGCCCGATTTGGGTGACCGTCCACCAGAGAATGGCAAGCTGCCCGAGTTTATATACTTTTCTTTGTTTTTGCAACCCACAACGATATTCTTTATTATCTGCATTCAACTATTTCTCTCCCATTATAAATATTTTTTGTTGATTTCGAAATTCTTTTTCATCTTTAACAACTTTTAGTCGCGGTTTGTTTCAATTTTCTTACTTAGTTAAATAAAGTTATATTAAATTGATTATTATTAACTCTAGCTTACCAGTGCGAATACTCCGAACGAACCTAATATTTGTATTAGATTTTAATTCATTAAGGACTCAGCACAACTTCCATTCAGTTATGTTGGATATGCAAATGTTTAATACATATATTTAGCAAGCTATAAGGATATAAATATGATCTGCACTCTGCCATATTACAATTATAGCCTGTGTCTATAATTAATTATAACTAATAGTGTAAATATTAGCTTTTTCCTGCACTGTATAAATTTAAAAAATCTTCTACACATTGTTTTAAATATCTGATGTCGGCAAAATACAAAAGAATCAAATTTTCAAGAAGAATTAGTTGGACCAAGCAGGTTGTATGTCATCAAGTGTCAAACATCAAGTGAATTATCAAAATGATGAAGTTCAATAATAAATATCTAAAAGTAACAGGTAATGTAATTAAAGCGAATTGAAAAATATTTCAAAAAAGTCTTAATCATTGTAGTATGATAATTACTAACTCTATAACTCTGTACCAAATCATACGATTTCGATTTTTTTTTCTTTTATAGGTAATTTAGTAAGCTTTCTAATACTTGTAGACTGAATTGGAAATTGTGCACTTTCTGGGTTACTCGCGAATTATGAATTCATCGTAACCCCATGGTTTGAAACCTTCCATTTTGACGTTAACTTTTATTTAATTCCTACTATATAATTACGATTCGCACATTATCCTTCTATTGATACCTCATTCGCCTAAATCCATTACTCCTGAGAACTGAAAATGAGATGTATATTATTATTCATAAATAATATATAGAATTCTTTTCTTAAAACTCAGAAACATTATATATATATTTGTGGTTCAAAATCTAATAGATAAACTATTAAGCCCTTTTAAATTAGTTGATTATTCGTACATTCATTAGGTGATGTATTTCTTTTGTCAAACACGCTAGACATGCATGATTTGGCGGCCCATCTACGAGCATAGCAAACATGATCGGTTTGTCCGAATGTTGACTAATTATCATTTTCCAATACCATCTAATTTACCTGAATCGACAGACCATCTAATTTGCCCGAGTCAGTCAACATCTCAACAACTCGATTCCCTGTAATTTGACGGATTCTTCAACATACATTGTATTTGTTTTACTGATTTTTTCAAGTCTCTTTAAATAGTTTCTATTTTCTTTTTGTCATAAATATCAAGATAGCTGTGAAAAGTTTTTTATTATTATTATAAACAGACTGTATTCGTATTAGTAGTATCCGGCCTGTCGAAATCTCTGTGGTATTTAAAAAAATTTAGTGACAATATAGTTACAGCATATTCATCAAAACGAATTCCCCATACGACATGAAAGTAAATTAACATCCCTATTTTTCTTTCAATTTTAATTATTTATTTTTTGCTACTGTCAAATTCCTCTCCTTTTTTTTAATCGTATGCCTTGATCTTCTTGAGCTCTTTCGGCTATGCGATGACTAGCAGCCCAGTAAATTTCACCTTCAGTCCTGGCTTTGTTTCTAATATCCTGTAGTCCGAGACAAGTCAGTAGATGCAGATCTGTCATGGATCCTTGTAGACATGTTGCTGATTGCACTACTCCAATACGGTGGAGGTGGCTTTGGAGATAATCATGTCCGGTTCTCATCATAAACTGTGCAACGGCCTCACTTCTAGGGAGATCCACTGGTACTCTTCCATTTTCTTCTAGTAATGAATTCCATTGCTTCTTCTTCAACTCCAACTGCTCCTTCTGTTCCATTTCTCCAGTGATTAACGTTTTGATTTGCTTTTTAGCTGTGAAGAAAGGAATTCATTCCTATCGCGTCTAGTCCTTACAATCCGGAATCATTTGTGCTTCCTACTATGCCACAAATAAAATTATTCATGAAGACTTTAATGTTCCATATTTTACTGACTTAGACCAATCCGGATACCTATACTTCCATAGTAAACTTCAGGCCCATCCAAACCCACTTGTTTCTAATCTTGCATCCTCTTCATTTCCTGGCAACCCTTCGAGGCATCTAAAAAGAAGATGGTCTCGAGACGTTGTAATATAGAACGATAATTGGAGTACTACCTATGGGGAATTTCTCTCGTGCTGTACATGTCATATTACCAATTCAAATTTACTATTTTTATTCGTACCTCATACAGTTATGAATTTCAATAAATATGTATTTTAAAAAAATACGCGTCAAGTCCTTCAGATCATATAAAAAACTTTCCACGACTAAAGTTTTTCACTGAAAAATATTGTCAGGGAGTAAAACTGAACCATAGTTTGATTTTGTATTTTCTTTGTTGAATTGAGATAGTAACAAAATTTTAGGAAGTTCTACAGAATCTACTTAGAATTATTTACAATATTTTTACTTTCACTTATCTGTATAGTAAGGAAAAGTATTGAATATTCAGGAATATTTTTTTTTTATTATATCAGCAATGAACATATTCTACACACATGTCATAGAGATGAATAGACAAGAATATTTGAAGTGCTGCATAATCGCTTGCTCTATATGGAATTAAATGACATGTTTAAATAAAATCTTTAAAAAACTGAAGGTAGAGTAGCTTATTATACTACGAGAGTTTGAAAAAATGTTTCTGCTCTGAATCGGAAATTTCAACTCGCGTTTTACGTTTTAGATATCAAGAAATGACTTTGGCTCCGCGTCCGTCTGAATTTAATTAGATCCTTGTAGACCCCCTACCGTTTTTGATGAAATTTGCAGATTGTGCACCAGTCTCATATTAATTTGATCTAAGTTTTCAAGTCCTATCCATTACCTTCGTAAACCTATTATAATAAGTCTAAATATCAAACATGGCTCGTCCGATTTGGAGGAATGGTGCAAATCAATAATGACCCTGGTTGATGCTTAAAAAAAAAAAATAAAAAAAAATTAGAAAAGTTAAAGCGAATTAGTAAACGTATTCTCGTCGATACACATATGTTTCAAAAATTACAACTTATGAACTAGATTTGATCCCAATTTTGAATAATGTACGAATGTTCTTCTCTGAATTTCCATTTAACAAATAACATTGAATTGTTAAGAATATAATGGCTGTGAAACGTTATTTGTAGTGAACAAAGGACCATGGGAGTTTATATAAGTGTTTCAGCTAGATGTGACAGACTTTTTTTTACTGGATTATTCTTTTGAGTTTCAGATAAAATTATAATCTTACTTGGGTTTATGCATATATTTATTAGCATCATACTAAAACTATGAGGGTACTGATTTACTTGACACAAGATTTTTTAGATCGTTTTTTTTTTCCCTTAAAGGAAAGGATAGAGCGAAATTGTGTGTTATAAATCACCTCATAATATTTTCTTTGTAACTGTTATATATATCAAGAACCAAGATCCTGGAAGTAAAGAATTTAATATTCTTTTATTTGAATCAATGGAGCGAGCTTTGTTTTCCACACGGATGGTTCGCGAAACAGAGGAGGAGGAAACGGGAGAAAATACATGTTAAGGAATGTTTTCCTTATCAGACCTATGGCGGTGAAAAGTGCTTGGCTCCGCTTCTTAAAACACGGACCATAAAAAAAAAAAAAAAAAATACAGGTGATAAATTGTCGAACATTGTAACGGCGGAATGGGTTAGGATATTCAAATGGAGGAAGTAATAAACAGTTTCAATTTGGGAAATCAGACTGAATGACTCTGGAGCAGTCTGGAGTGGAGGAGGGTGGGGGGGGAGGTGCTGACTGAATTTAATTCCCCTGGAGGGCTGTTGCCCCCTCTCCCTTCCTCCAAATGTGGTTCCTTATCTGGAGATTGCAGATATGACGGGGTCTCTTTGAGCGGCAAACTTATTCTTCAGAATACCTGTCACTTTGGGTCTCCAATCTTCCTCAGGTAGTGATTCTTCGATAGCTAATCTAAATATGAATGCCGAAAACATAATTTTGCTCGACAACATATCTATTAATTTTTTATATATTTTTTTTATGTTCTTTCAAGAGGCATCTCGAACAACATCGAGAATATACTTTTTAGATAAAATTGAATGCAGTGACATGTTAGAAAATAAATAAATTACAACATTATCTACGCTATGTAGGATGTACGCGGGGTAACTCAGTGGGTGAGCACTGACTTCCAGAGCTCAAGCTCCTGGGTTCGAATCCGGCTAATCACTAGTAATTTTTCATTAGCCGTGGATTGACCCTGGGACCGGGAGACATTCCTGGGGCACACCCAGCCTCTATAAATTGGATACTCTTAATTATAAAAAATAATTAAGGGGGAAAACCTGGCGGTTGAACGTGATATCGGCCCCATCACTTCCCTGCTCAACCGTTGGCTTTGAAACAGTACTTCCTCATATTGTAGTGAACTCAAGACCCTTCATGGGTTGTAGTGGTACAGGTTTTTTTTTTATAATCTACGCTATACAAAATACTGTAGTATATATCCATTTTCGGGTTTTAAGGAGGATGAATTTTAAAGAATGAGGTACCAAACGAAAGGTAATTTCATGGAGAAGTAACGAATCCTAATTTCGAACCTTCAATTCCTTCAACAACTTTTATTGAGTCACTGAAGAGATTGGGAGGTCATCAATAGCCGGTATAGTTCCAAAGTAACAATCTGGCCATCGTTTTAAAACCAAAAAATGTTCCGTCTTCGAGATGAGTCTTAATTCTTGCCAGATGCCTACTAAGTTGCTTGGTTGTTTCGATGTCTAGGTGCAAAACATCCAGGTCATCAGCGTCCGATCAACTAAATAACACCACTTTTATATTGTTCAGGTGGTAGGTACTACAAATAAAAACAATAAAAAAATTAATATATTAAAATAAATAAATAATGATAATAATAGACACTTATAGATAATAAGATAGAATTGATAAATAAATAAACTAAAAAAAAAGTAGCAATAAAATTAATAAATGAATTGAAATTAATAAATAAATGAACTTTAAAAAAAAAAAAAATGAATAACTCTGCAAAGTAGTATCAGTTATAAACTTGTCATATATCTTTTATTCTCTAGGATCTTCATAACTTTGGTAATGATTTCTTCTTGATTTTCCAGAAATGCTCATATATTTAGGGGTATTCCGAGATCTTTTAACCTTGCGGTGTAAAAAGGGCACTCTTCCAAAACACGTTTTATAGTTAATGATTGGCCACAGTTTTGACATTTGGGGATAAGATCTTTTGTTATAAGGTGGTGTTATGTCAGTCTAGTATGGCCGATCCTCAGTCGGGTGAGGACGGCCTAAGCCTACTAAGTCCTTTAGTGACCATGGTATGAGGTAACTAATCATATGCTTAGGTTATAAAAAATTTAAAATTGCTTTTTATGTTAGTCTTTGATAAACCAAAAATCGATTGAATACGTAGATAGAGGGTAATAGCCATTTCATCACTTGTGTGCTTGGGATACTAAAGAAAGAAACTTTTTAAATAATGATAAAATAAAATAAATTAATAAATAAAAAAAAGTTAGATAGAGGGTAATAGCCATTACTTGTGTGCTTTGGATACTATAGAAAGAAAAAAAATTAATAATGATAAAATAAAATAAATTAATAAATAAAAAAAAGTTAGATAGAGGGTAATAGCCATTACTTGTGTGCTTTGGATACTATAGGAAGAAAAAAATTTAATAATGATAAAATAAAATAAATTAATAAATAAAAAAAAGTTAGATAGAGGGTAATAGCCATTACTTGTGTGCTTTGGATACTATAGAAAGAAAAAATTTTAATAATGATAAAATAAAATAAATTAATAAATAAAAAAAAGTTAGATATAGAGTAATAGCCATTTGGTCACTTGTGTGCATGACTTGTACACTCTCAGAAATAGACTTATATACTCTCATAGGGGATTTTCTTTGCTTTTAAATATAAATAACGTTTAGGATAACAGCTGATAATAGATTAGCCCAATATAGTATTTTCTTTTTCCTTTGTTATCAATTTCCTAAACACTAACCAAACTTATAAAATTATTGGTACTATTAATATTTTTTTTTTATTCAAATGCTAGATAGTTATAATATATAAGTATATACATATAATTAATCTTTAAAACAGTAATGAATACATTTTGTATAACTGCAATACATTTTTATAAGGACTAAAGTTTATTATTATTGTTTTTACCATTGTTTATGTACTTAAAATTATTTTTCATTATCAACATCTTCATATTATTTTCAGATAATTAATAGCAGAGCTACGGTAAGCTATTTTTTCATTATTTTTGATTTCTTAGATTTTTACAATGGAATGATAATAATTTTTTTTTTTAATGTATCGGTTTAGCTCGTGATTAGAAAATTGATAAGGAGAAAGAAAATACAATTATCGGCTTATCCTATTTCATCACTTATCCGAAACGATACGCATATAACAAAATCCAGGTATTTGTATTTATTTTTGATTAATGTGAAGTTCTAATTAGTTATTGAAACAATCTAGGTTGTATATATTTTTTTCCTACTGTTTTAGTTTGCAAGCTATTGATTTATGTCCTATCCAACAGCTTCCAGTTAAAACCTTCCACATAAATATTAATCCAATTATGTAGTTTTAAACAAATTATTGCAGATTTAAACAACATAAATTAATGGCTTTAAAATGGCGTTGGAAGCAGAAGCATTGATATGGTAGCAAACATAATAGGTGAAATTTATACAGCCTAAATTATTTTAATTCCCCGAATTTTATCTTTATTTTTATTTTATCTTTGTTTTCCATGTATGTTTTAATCAATAGTAATGCAATGCCTGGCCTAAATCTTGTTGTTGTTTTTTTTTGTATTTTTTTTTGTGACGAAAAAACTTCACGTTAACAGGTATTCGATGACGATGTATATTTTATCTAATAGTAAGTTAAATAATTGTTCTTTTCGGTTGAAAAAAATAATAAAATAATGAATATTTGTCTAAATAATTTTTAATTGATAAATATTGGTTTATGGATCCATTATGAGAGATCTACTGTTTTAAATTCTACTATCTAACTATTATAAGACATCTTTCTAAATATTTAATTAAGATGTTTATTTCAAATCGGGCGTAATGAAATCGGTGATAAATTTCGTCGGAGCCGTAACTAAGGGATTGGCCGCTAAGTTGTGTGACAAAAACAACTTTGGTTCCCATTAGAAAACTTGGCGGTCGTGTTATCTACGTAAAGAAACACGGAAGGCTAAAAGTGACACATTGTGGGATTAGCAGTAAAGTTCAGTCATCAAGTCCCCAGCTATCCAAGTCCACTTTGACACGTGAAAGGAGGAAGAAAGAGGCAGGACTTGATTTGCATGCCGCCTCCGAAACGGATGATCCGACATATCGGACTTCAAGCACGTACAAGGGGAAAAAGTAGGATGAATTATTTGATCCCTATCGAATCTCCTCTTACCGATTAGTCGTGTTTAATTTGGGCTCATCGTGGTTTTATAAGATGTTCCGATGAATAAATTCGGATGTGAATATTTTTAAAAGTGCAGACAATTCATGTTATCAGAAAATAATAATAAATCATTTTACTCCTTTTAATATATTAAGTATAAGTACTTAATCTACTTACATAACGAATATTCACTGATGATTACGTTGTCCCATAGATGGATTTTCTAATAGATGAATTAAAAAATGGCAAAGCCTAACCTTCCCGACAAAACATTAAAACGATTCTAAAAATGAGATCTTAAAGTTCTGGGAGGAGCATATGGTACTTCATGTCAATAAATTTATTTACTGTAAATCCTCAACTTATTTCCATGAAACTAAAAACACCTAGAATATTTTTTTTTTTTTGGTCGACTAAGAAAGGGAAATTTTATTCATTTATTGTAAACATTTAGATTAATTATAAATTTTAAAGTTAACCATTCCTGTAGGTAAAAACATATTCTGCTAAATTTCAATTTTTTTTTTTTAAGTATGCCTTTTCAATATATGTTCAATATATTTACATTTTTTTATTATAAAAATGTTTCTAAAAAAATATATACAATCAAAATCAAAATAGTTCAAAAGATCGTTATTTACATTATAATTTGAATGCTATAAAAAAAATTAAGGGCTCAGTTTAAAGAATTTATATATATTTTAAAATAAATAGATTAAAACATTCGCATTATTTTCTTCTTTGGAAATTGACCACGTCAAAAATACGTACGTAAGCTTATGAAAGAAAAAAATTATCGTTATAATTTTTTGAACAATTAGGTCATCAGATTAATTATCAGAGTAAAGTAGATTAAGACAAAATAATTAATAAAATATAAATGGTGGCTCAATTTTAAACACAAACTTAACCATCCAAGTCAATTTATTTTTTTAATAAAAAAATAATGTTTAAAAATCAATCGTAAATAGATTTTTTACACCGTTGTAATCAGCAGAAAATAGATGAAACCTACTTCAAACGTTTTAAAAGAAATAGGTATACGAAAATTGAAATTATTTTTCTCGTTTTATAAATTAAAAGTTTCTTTATCTGCAAATAGGAATAAATCAAATAAAATTAGAATGTAATATCGTTTAGAAAATGAAAATAAATTAAGTTCGGTGAATTGAAATCTATTAACAATTGTTTGTAAAAAAGGAATAAAAACAATGAAAAATAGCCATTTATGGCATTCAATTACAGGTTCTGTAATTAATGCAGACATTTGTTTTGAGGGCTTAAATTATAGCTTTTGATGTTACCTACTTTCATTAAAAATTGCATACTAAAATATATTTTTACGAGAACCCTTTACATCGGTTTATAAGTGTTTTAATATATGTTTATTGTGTAAACGTATATTAAGACCGCCTAATTACAATCAAAAGTCTTTTACATAGTTTCATCATAACCTTAAAATTCACTTCAAATGTCGATGAACTGTTGGAAAAAAACTGTTTAGTAACAGTGAATGAAATCATAAAGCTGGTTATAGCCATTCTTTCGTAACTGTCTCGTAACCTATCATTTATCGGAATAGTTTTATTGGCAAGTCCTCTTCCCAGGCTATAAATTTTTATTATTGTTAAATTTCCTTGGGACTGAGGCATTAAAGAAAAGGGCAGAGGGAGTAGAACTAAGTGCAAAGCCCCTTTATAAGACTTGGCTGGGTGCCATCGACCATTGAGAAATAAAAGAAAGGGCAATGATTTGGCTATCAAGCCCTAACTTGTGCTATATTCTATAGAAGCTTCCTGACCTAAAGTTTATCGCAGCCTGCCCCAGCTCATACATACAGTGGGTGTCAAGTAAGCACATTTCTTATTTTGATTACTATCAACTATTATGCTTCTAGCTCCATTCCTTGTGATAAATTATTATTTAAAATATTCTATCTACAATAATTAGTCTCCACTATAAATTACTACTTCGCTATTCGCTTCTTAGCTAATCGAAGGAGAGCATAATTGTTGGTTTATGGTTGACTGTAGTGAATAATTGAAGAGAATGATGGGTGGGGTGAGCAGTCAACAAAAAAAAAGTAAAAATAAAAATTGTGTATATTTTTTATTCGCCGACGTTTCGCCCCGAAGGTCAGGCCTTCATCACAGCTGGAGAAAGAACCAGCGAACAATAAGTATAAAAAACCATAAACATTGAATAATACATTTTTTTAAAATTTATTTATTTAGAATTATAACAATCTGTCACGTGGGCAATAGATTATAGTGATATATGAACTCATTCACACCATATATGCATAAAATATAAAATTAACAAAAGTAAAATAATAAACGAAAACTGTGTCATAACTATTTACAATATATACAACTAGGCAGGGAACCCCAAGCCAGGCTTCTTCCTACAACTATAGAAAAAAAACAGGACTCCAAGAGACCCCCGCGCTACTCTCTCAACCGTGTCACTGGTGCTAAAGCCAGTGGAGTTTGAGTGAGAGCGTTTTAGCCACATACACTCAAATACAGAATCAAGATTAAAAAAGGTGAAAGGTATAGACTAATAATTTTAGTAAACCTGGAAACTGAAGAGGTCTAGAGCGATGTTGAAATCTGGTTCGGTGGTGAGTAGTAAGAAGGTTGCTTATCTGGTCGTTGGTCCCGTGTATGTCGATTCATAATTGTGGGTTTATGATTGACTAGTGAATAATGGTCGATAAGGATGGTAGGGGTGATCAGCAAAAAAAAAAGTAAAACTAAATAATTGTGTTTATTTTTACATTCACCAACGTTTCGGCATAGTGGAAGTAGAATGATACCTCCATTATCAACACTGTTATGTGGAAGCTAGAAGTCTTTTCGTTTCTTCCAACTATTTAATAAAATAAAAACAATGTTCCCAGAAAAACCCAAGTTGGCACCCGAATATAGATGACTAATGAATTTGACTTCAATCATTTTTTTTTTTGTCACTGACATTCAGCTTTTAGCCTTATTTCGCCACACCCTGAATAATCGTTAAACATATAAGATAATAATTTTTTTTTAAGTTTATTAAATGTTAAAAAAATGAGAGAAAGATAAAGGAAACATGTTATTGGAATACCGCTTTCCCTTCTATTAAGTGCCTTTTCTAATTCACGGTTTGAAATATTTTGAAAAAGCTTTCATAGATTTTTAAAGAGAAATGATTTCTTCAGATGTTTTTCCTAGACTTGTTTCGCCTTAACACGCTCGGCCATCACGACTTCCACCTTAAGGATACCGTTCGCTATCTGTGTCCTACCATGAAATATTTCAACCCTTTACCCACGAGTGCTCATTGGTGGTCGCCCTGTTAAAGCACTTCCCCAATTTACTGGAACGGAGGTCCCTCAAATCCGGATTAGCCCAGACCCTTCTGATTCCAATATTAAATAGAGTCCTCGCCTCTCTCTTTCTCTCCTCGCAAGCAATTTGGGACGGTTATTTGATTTGTGATATCATTTTATGGTTCTAAATAATACTATATCTTAGCATTTGGTAGCGTTCTACTTAAATGGTATCAGTTTTTTAAATCTATATTTCAAACCATGATGAACGCAACTGTATTAATAAAAAGCTTAAATCACTATGTATTAAATAATGTGATTTTTTAAATATTTAATATTCCCTGTCAACTGTGTCCAAACATCGAACTTGTTGACTGTAAATTATTGATGTTAGGGAATGAGGAGTTCCTCACTTTTTCATTTCTACTTTTATAAATTCTATTCACTTCTGATCACAGAGTAACAAGAAAGTATATATGGAAGAATAAGACCATTAACAGCAATTAGGAGCACAAATGAACCTATTTGTCACCTACCTAACGGTTATATCAGGGAAGTGGATGAAGTCCTACTCCAGAGAGAAAAGTATCAAAAAGAGATAGAATTGGGTGGTCTAAGTGGCTGGGGGCTCCTCCACGCCAAGAAGCCAAAAGAAGGACGAAACAGATGAAGTGTAATATTAAATTTTTAAAAACCGAAATTTTCAAATATCATGATCTAACGGTGCAATATCTGGGCTATACGCAGGAAGAGGCAAAACGTTTACTGCTTGCGATGTACTTTGCAATCATAACTTTGTTATATCTGTCCAGCTGTTTACAGTACAGGTTTACAAGTCAACAGCCCGACCAACAGGAACATGATCAAAATGTAAAACGTTTTCGAATGTTTGAAAGCTCATATTCCCATTGTTGAAACCTCTGAACCGAAGTGCGTCAGTATATCGAAGGATAACTGAATCCCCCACTGAATATGGCAAGTTCTTCGGTGGCTGCCTTTGCGCTTAGACCTTCTTCCAGTTATGTTTTAATGATCGCAAATCACACGTGCGTTATAAAATTGTAAATGACCTCTTAAAGCCAACTCAAGACACAAGGAATTAAAGGATTAGTCAAAGTGACTGTTGACATAGATAGTAGGAAGAACAACAAAAACATTCTAATATGATTAATACCAAGAGTTCATTGCGGGCTGTATTCATGAACAAGAACTTTTGTTACAACCTAGTATTATTTCAGGAAACACATTTCATTTTTGTTTTTCTCTTACTTATTGATACTTCGTACATTCCAAACTTCAGGAACGGCATATCAATTTGTTATTACGTTATCAGATACAAACGACAGCGGGGTCGTTGCTATCTGAGAAAATAAAAAGGGGCGGGCTGATTGGAAACAGATAGGATCCTACCCTGATAGGGATTGGAATTAAGCGCTGAATCAGTGAGATATTTATCCGGGGCTGTGAACTGAGGCCATCAATTTGGCGGCGGTGTAGGGCTGTGTTTTAATTGAGCCTCGGCCCGGGCCACAAATCACAACTTTCTATTCGGCCATTCCTTTTCCAATGAGCGATCTGTCCTCCCCTTTCTCCTACTGTCCGCCCTAACATCCCTTCCAATCTCTCTAAACCTATATACTTGGATATATACATAGATATATATATATATATATATATTAAAACTGCTTGGAAATGGAAACATTGGAAATGAATTTCATATATACTGCTATTTAAACACATTACCTTGACTTACGAAGATCTTAGAAAAAAGGGAAAAATCCTTTAATGATCGGAGCAAATAAGTGGAAAGGAAATGGTGTGTCCCATTTTAAATTAAAGCCATGTAAAATTCCCGTTTCAAGCTGATAGACCCAAGATTTCCAGTTCTAATGGGTCCGGCATAATCCCCGTGCCCTCTTCCCTGGCCCGAGCAAACCCTATATAGCCTAAAAAGCGAGGAAGGGTGGAGGGGGAGGAGAAAGAAAATTCATGTGCCAAAAATGATCTTACATGCTGAGAATGGGCAAAAACTATGAAATTGAATGTCAGTTACTCTCCTCTCCGTGGAGTACCTGGGACCAACAGCCATGCTAACGGTGATATGGACCCTTCTGCCGCAAATGTGGCCGAGAGTCAGAAACCTCAGCTCATCTATTAAACAAATGTCCTAACATACACCTTATAACACGCCAGCGTAACAATATAAATAATCAACTACTGGTAAAGACCCCTTTTATAAAATTATTAACATCAGTCTAAAACTTAGTAAATAGTTTTATCGTAACCCACAAATATATTATTTACGAAAATTCTCCGAATTGGGGCGTTTTCAATCTGTCTATTTAATTAGGTACTAAAAACTCATGAATACTCATTTGCTTTCTACTTGAATCGTAAGATAATATGATGACAAAATCGAAAAAAAAAGTAACAAAATATTGGTCCGTTTGGCGTATATGTCCTCGTTATTTTAACTTTTTAGGGATGGAGATCACATCAAACGGACCAATATTTTTGTAGCCCAACTTTATTTTTTCCGATTTTGTCATCATATTATCTTACGATTCAAGTGGAGAGCAAACGGGTAGTCATAATTTTTTACCATTTAATTAAATAAACAAAGTTTGCTGATCTACAGTTTGAAAACGCCCAAATTCCGAGAATTTTCGTATATAAAATATTTGTAGGTTAGGATGAGATGAAGCAATTCACGAAGTTTGAGGCAGATGTAAATAATTTGATATGAAGGAGTCTGTACCACTGACTGTAAATGGTCAGCAAAGTTTACTGACATTATAGCATTTAACTCAACAAAAAAAATAGACTTAATAATGAATTCCAGTTTTATTTCTTTTTATTTATTCATGTTTAGGTTATTTTATAGTTATTTATTGTGTATATATATATATTATTTTTCTGTATAATTTATTTTTTTACTGTGCATAGAGTGTGTATGTGATGTCTGAACACTGCTATAAATGTCCTTTGAGAGAAATTGTAATATTTTCCACGATTCTGAATTCCACGATCAAATTTTAAACTAACGATCAAGGCCAAGACTTTAAGATACAGGTAGAGAAAGAGAAAATTTACAAGAAATGCCACACCATACTTAACAGAAAAATAGAAAAAAAATATGCTATAAAAATAGAGATGAATCAGGATAGAGGAAATTCTCAGTAAAAGCCCTCTGTGATTCGGAAGTAGGAGAACCACCATCCTTACTACAAGTGATTTCTTGCAGATGCTCGGTGTTATAAAGAAGCTGATGCAGACCATGGAGGGGACTATTATTTTAGACTAGTCAGGAGTCCTCCATCACCAAATATATTAATGTTTGCATTCGTTTATTCGATACAGTACACTGTTTTTAACTGTGCTGTATAATAGAATGTTAGCTCTATTTTATTTTATTTCTAATAATATCTGTTGACTGATGAGTTTGCTGCATGATTTAGCAACTCAACACGGTTGAGTAGTCAAACAATATTATTGTATTTCTCTTGTTTGGATTTCACTCGATCGCCAATGAGAGATAGGGCTACAGTTGACTTGCTAATGAATATGAAAATTAAACTAAAAAGGCACTGGATGAGAGATCTTACTTAAACAATCGAGGTAACCGAATCAAGTCAGGGAGGGGGCGAGGTGGTTCATCATCAGAGCGTGTTTCGAGCACTGAGGGTATTCAAGTGATCTACTTATCCAAAGTATTCGAGTACTTAAATACCTTCAGTGGTCGAAACACGCCCTTATGATGACCCACATATTTGGGTTGAAACTTCTGCATAAATAAAAAACTTTAAAAATGACTGCGTCCTAACTATTTATCATCTATCATAATTAATATAGATTTTGGAAATATGGAACATGGAAACCAAATTTATAAATTATGGAGCTTCCTTTACTTTTTAATTTCTTATTTTTAACACGATATGTTGTTGTTTCAAAGAATATTTTTCCTACAACGGGACTTTTTTTATATAAATATTGTTTCATATATATTTATATAAAAAAGTCCCGTATGTATATATATATATATATATATATATATATATATATATAATATATATATATATATATATATATATATATACACATACGGAACTGGATATATAAACATATATTATATATATATATATATATATATATAAACTGTATATATATATATACATATATATATATATATATATATATATATACACACAGTTATTTTATATATATTTTCATGAATGTTGTCAAACATTATAAAATATTAGTTATAACTGTGTTTTGCTTTTTTATTTAAAGTTGACCAGGAGTTGACTATGAATGGATGGTGGTTATATAAGTAACAATCATTACTAACAGATAATTTACAAGTACTTTTTTATTATAATTAGTAATTGGTTGACTGTCGTGGATAATGAAGAGAAGAAAGAATAGTTGGGGTGGTCAGTAAAAAAGGAAGGCAAAAAATAAATGATAATATTTATTTTTTACATATGCCGACGTTTCGACCTGAAGTTCAGGCCTTCATCAGGGCTGTCTCCTTAAGTGTTGCAGGGAGAAGAATGAAGCATAGCGAAACGTCGGCATATGTAAAAAATAAATATTATCATTTATTTTTTGCCTTCCTTTTTTACTGACCACCCCAACTACTTTTTTATTAGTTATCTTACTATACTATTTTATATAAATATTGAAAAATGACATCATTATTTTTGGACTTTAATAATTTAATTGAGTTTAACATTTAATCGAAATGTTTACATAAAACTGGAAGTTGCAAACTAAATTAAACCAAGAAGAAACTATAAAAGAAAGAATGCAGGATCTATAAACCTGTAACTATGTTCTTAAGTCTGTGTTAACTATGTTATTAATAATATAAGTCAAATCCAAATATGAGCTTCACTCCTTCGGTCATATTGCTTCCTTGAATTCTGCCAAGATAAGTATAAAAATGAACAACTTCATTGGATCTCTAATTCATTGTATTTATTAAGTTTTGCTTTTGGGCTAATACTCAATATACCTCTGTTTGTCATTCTTCATTTCCCAGAATCTCTATTTCAATTAAAGATAATTTTGAAAAATTAAATCATAACATATTACCAAAACAATTTAGAATATTTCTCCACAACAGCAATGAAGTGTTTTGTATTTTATAATTGTATTCATTAGATAAAGACAACAATAATTTTAATCTAAGTAGAAGTTTTTACTCTTATTGTTTTGTACTTTATGACTTTTTCTCTAAATTTCGTGAAGAGTACATATTGACTAGGAATACTAATTAATAAATGTTAACCAGTTAAAATATACTAAAATATAGAACTTCATTTACTACAAGACAAATGAAGTTGGAATGCAATGATAAATTGCAAGCATATCACTAGCGTAACAGACTGTTTTGGATATTGAGTGGATAATAAGTGAAAGGGTACACATCAACAACAACCTGTCCTTGATAAATGAGAGCCTAAAAAGTTACTTCACGAACTTACTTATAATAAATTGATATGATCTTGTATGCAGTTCAATAAATATTAATCACTTCAGTTCTAACACATAAAACTTTTTTTTATAAAATTTAAGTGTTATAAAACCTCCTTCAATATCTTTCAGGTAAATCCATTGGCGTTTCCCAACTAATAGGGATGTTGTGAACTTTTATGGCGTAGAGAAATCGATTAATTATTTTTTTGTATATTTATGGAAGTGTGAGATAACTGTTTAGTATATAATCTCCGACATATACTCATACTATCTTCTTAACACTCTGATTAAAGTTATCCTTGGCATTGACCAACATACTTAATAATTTCTTATATGTATAATATAATGTATCTAAAACAATATTTTAAATTTCCCCCCAAATACGAGTCCCCACAAGGGATGCCACTGAAATGCTTTATTTTATTTTTTTAGTTCTTTTTATTGGTTTCTGAAAAATTTTCATTTTAAATTAATATATAAAATAAATAAAATTAATATATATATATATATATATATATATATATATATATATATATATAATTTTTTTTTCAATATTTTTCACTGATATGCTGACTATTTTATTATCCGGCAGTTTTTTTTTTAATCTTACGACAGGATACGAAGGCGTATTATATTTGCCTGGTATCTTCCGTTTCGAAGCCAAATTACATTTCCTCATCGTATTCTTGTATCATCAAAATTAGTTTGGTTGGAAATATTTATAGAACCCTTTGTTTATAGATTAAACTTCACCTTAGAGTGGAAGGTAAATTTCATCATGTTTCATTTTCCGGGATTTCCTGAATATTATATTTAGGTTTCCATCGTTATTATGTATTCTCAACATTAGAAGGATCGGTTTGTATGGTCCACAACAAGCTGGTATCAGTATAAAGATTGGCCTTCTTCAGGTAAACAATTGCTCGAAGATCCGTTTATCCTATTGTAATATGTCGAAATAAGTTTGCTTTGTTTACAGGAATGAACGCTATTACGGGTCCCAACTAAAGCAAGTTGGGTGGGTTGAACCATTGGTTTCATACCACTTCTAGCAGATATTGGAATGTTCGAATCTTATTAAATGGTTCCAAGGAAGTCGAAATAAGTCGAAATAGATGATTCTAGTAAATAACTAAATTGTTAATGAACATGAACATAATGGATGTAGTAAAAGTGAATATAAACTAAGTCCTGCAGTTTGGTATTTACATATATAAGGATTTGATTGTTAGAACATTTCACGGAAGTAAAAAAATTGCTCTCCTGTCTTCCATATTGAAAGTAATAGGAATTCTATACATCTAATTTTCAGTCTCAATAAAATAGACTATAATTTTCACAATACTTACAGGTAGTTAGTGGACATTTTTTTATTGATCATGAAAGAGGATCCAATTAATTTTTAAAAATTTACCTTAATGACTTGTCTATAAAAAGCTAAAACCTCTTGACTAATCACTTGTCTTAATTGCTAGGAGAATGAGAACTCAATTTCAAGTTCGATAATTAAATATTTATCAACCTTCGCCGTAGCTAAAGATTTTACTGACGTAATTGGAGATGATGGGATCGCGTAAAAGCGAATCTCTCTTCCAAATGAACTTGGATGTGAAATAAATTCCTTTATCACAAATTACTTTAAATTGATTCACTTGTCTTATTTTGTTTATATTTTAATTTCGCAACATTGAAAAAATCTACACAAAGCATTATATAGTAGAGATATGCAAGTTTTCACAACGTTGTCGTTTTTTTCTGTTGTCATAAGAGACAATAATTAACCTATTTTTCCACATGGTCTATCCGTGTCTCCCATCACTTTAAAACTTATTTCACTTATTAAAAAATAAACAATAAACTGAATTAATTATTTATTCTATTTCAGGTGAATTGGCTTGACAATTAATTACAGTTTGTAACGGCATGCAAAAGTTGCTGAAGGAATTTCTACTCCCATAAATCTCACTTGTGGAGTTCCACAAGGTGCGGTACTGTTACCAGTACTATTTTCAATTTACATTGAAATAATAGTTGTGATCAAGTACCAAATTGTTACAGTAACAGCTTTTGCTGATGATATTGCAATCACGAGTAGCTGTCTAAACGCCAGGAAGGCCCTGGATTCACAAGATAAAGCTAAAAAAATAATCGATGAACTTAGCCAGTTTTCTATTCGTACCAGAAAGGAAAGAAAAAATTCCCATTGAAATTGAAATCAAGAACTAAACTTTCTAAACAAATCGTTTATCTAGGAGTTACCTTTGATAGGCATTTAAGTTTATCGGTCCACTTAGGAAAAAAAATTAAAACTGCCCGACATAAATCATACAGATTAAGTCATCTTTTATCATCCACGGACCTTTCTGTTCGTCTAAAAGTTTTAATCTACAAAATTATAATACTTCCTACTTTATATTTAATGGCACACCGCTGTTTTCAATGATTAAAAAATCAACAGAAAAACATCTAAAAACATTTCAAAATGTAATATTAAGAAAAATAGCTAATGAGGCGACTAAGCAAAGAAAAACAGTGTCTAAACTCCACCAGGGATTTAAAACACCTAAAGTTACCGAAAGACATACCAATTTTTTGAATTAATTGAATAAAACCATCTGGACCTACTAAACGCTGGCAAAATAAAGTTTGAGTTTGAGTAATGCAGAAAAAGGAGAATTACAAGACATTGTACATTGTCCGGAAAATAAATAAGGGGCTAAGGAAAAAAAATATTATTATTTGAAAAGTTTATAATAAGTTTTCAACCTTGAATCTGTTTTATTAGTTTTATTTAGACCTTAGGAAATTAAATAAATATCAGTACATAGTGATTTTAGCTGTGAGTGAAAATTAGTAAACATAATATAATATTACGTATGACTATCCTCGAAAAAATACGATACCTCTTGAGTATCGGTTTCTATATATATATATATATATATATATATATAATATATATATATATATATATATATATATATATATACATATATATTTAAAATATATATATATATATACACTTATTTTTTTGTTAGCATTTCTTTCATATTATTTTTAATTATAGGAAAGCGATACTAAAGAGGTATTGTATATTTCCGTGATTAGCCATACGTAATATTTTAACATGTGTAATAATTGCGTGTACGTATATATATATACGTTATACTAAATAAAGGCTTTATTTCCACTTCATTTATTTTCATTATTCCTCTACTGTGGCTACATTTCGGTTTTGATGTCGTTTAGAGATTATAATCCAATAATTATAGACTGAACAGTATATGCATTATTAACTAGATGGCTTGAAAATGGCATCATAGCTGAAAAGTAGCGACAGTGGAGGAGAAATGAAAATAAATATGGTGAGAAATACAGGTTTTATTTATATAGTAAATATAATTTCATATATATATTTCATATATATTTGCATATATATTTCATATATATATATATATATATATATATAATATATATATATATATATATATATATATATATATATATGTGTGTGTGTGTGTGTGTGTGTGTGTGTGTGTGTTATGGAAGACCAAATCTCGCGGTCTTGTGATCTTAATGGTTTGTAGCTACAACCGAAAAAAAAATACTGTACTTACATACATACAGATACTGTACTTCCTGGTTATGGAAAAAAAGCTGTAAGAGTAAAAAATATATTTTTAAATTATAGTGTGAATTCTGTCATTAATAAAAGAACCTTGTTCATTTTAATGTGGGAATTAGTAGCCATATATTAATTATTACCTTAACAGTCTTGGTAAAGTACGAAGCTTCTCGAGTACGAGACTATCTCAATATTATTATATTGTAAATACGACTAGACATTTTCCGCTTATGTCGCTTATACGTGGGATGCATGAATTGAAATTATACATTTTTGTATTGCTGAGTTATTTATAACTAGTTTAACTTCTATATTTTCAGTTAATGTGCCGTTTCACTCCTACAAGTTTTTAAAGTCTGAGACATTTAATTTTAAAGTTTGAGCAGCACGGTACTATAAGATAGTTGGCAGAAACAGAATCATTTATAACGTTGCGAACTCAAGAGAGGAAATTGGCCACTTAGGAATAGCTTGGCAATTCTCTCAGCATATTTTATTTATTTATCATGCACATAAATATTACCCCAGGAGCTGCCGTTTGATTGTCATTCAGTCAGTATTGTTTATTTATATTGTCATTATCCACTCTATTTAAAATATACCTTGATAAATACATAAAGGGTGGATGAGGAAATGTGGGAAAATGGGCGTCGAGTTAAGAGGAAAACAGGTGATGTGAACGGAAAAACTGCACATACCCATGAATTTGCACTGGAAAAAAAATCGTTTATATTGTTTGACGAATTATTTTTTTCTCATTCCGATTTCCAGGAAAGAATGTTGATTTCAATTCTGAATCCATCTGAACCAATACGCCAATTAAAAAAGTTACCCTTTTCCCTCTTACAGTTCATTTAATAAAGGCTGAGCGATATACGGCCATCTAATTAAGTAGCCGTCAAAGCGAAGAGCGACCTGATCATCATGATCATTTCCATTGTTAGGTTGAGATCAAGGGCGTAAGGCAGCGATATTGAACCGCCATGTTCAGGTCTAGCCGGGAAATTAAATGCTCCTCTGACCAATGGGATGGAAGTCTATTGTGAAAGCCATTTCCGGAAGGAATCTATTAAAACGTATATATTTGTTTTTGCTAATTTCATTAAATATATTCAATATATATATATATATATATATATATATATATAAAATGTGACAGGTCTGTAGGGGCTGGTGTGTGGGGGCGTTAAAGGCTTGAGGATACCTCGTTTTTACGAACCCCACCCAATTTCCAAGCCGTTTATGACCAACGATTGGGGTTGTAAAAGAGGTTACCTACTTTCTCACCTATCGTTTACAGTCCTGTCTTTGGTTTCTTACCACGATTCTCACGAATTTCTTCATTTTCTTTTAGGACCGGCGTAATTTTTATTACTGCTGAGGATGATAAAAGTTTTTAGAGAGATTGCAGCAATAAATAAAAAAGGCAAAAGATAAACGAACTAAGCATCAAAACTTACAGGTAGGTATATTTACATCTTAAGAAGTGAAGTTTTCAATTTATTTTTGCGCATTCGATTAAACTGCAATAAAAACTAAGTTTATGGTATCATATTGTAATTAATAATCAGTATTGTACTTTCTTTACACTATAATTATCATTATTTTTTCAATAAGATTCAATAATATAAATTTATTTTTTACATATCAGTGGTTATGCTATTTATGATGATTAAACAATTTATATTTTATCAATAATAGATTAAGGTTGAAAATAAAAATAAATTTCTATTGAATATTTAATAACGCTTCGGTATTTATTAGTCCACGTTTCGAGTATAAAGTATTTTTTTTTTTTAAACTGTAAAATACATTTCTGAAAACATATTAAAATATGACTAGAGTATTAAGTACAATGCTAAGGTTTACTAAGATTATATGTTCGTGAAGTCAGTAAATGGGTTAATTACGGTTGAAGGATGATCAGCTAGTAGTTCAGATTTTAACCTATCCGACAAAGCCCATAAACCATCTTATTTTCGCAGCGTTACTGAAACCTCTCGATGTTTTAACAAATTCTTAGTATGCTTTCACAAACTTCTTCTATCTTTTGTCGACAGACTGTTAAATTAAGCATCATAGTTTGTCTCATTAAATGTTCATATTAGTCGTTTAAGTTCATTATTGAGCATGTCAAATGCTCGTTATGTTATTTTAAATTCATATTATATGCAACCTCTAAAAAGGTTCCAACTATGTCTAGATGAGATTAATAATTTATTGAAAATACCTCGATTGAGATATTAAAAGCCATTGTAGTCATAAAATACAACAGAAAAAGACTTTTTAATATATATTTTTTTTTTAATAGCCCCGTGATCTCCTAATCTAGTCATATCATTAGAGTGCTACCATTGGGTAGTTACTCAGCAAGTGTATTCATGGCATTATATCAATTATGTCCAAATTTACTTGATGTATTTACAGTTGTAAATGTCGTAAAGAAATTTAATATATATATATATATATATATATATATATATATATATATATATATATATATATATATTTTTTTTTTTTTTTTTTTTTTAAATAAAGATTAGATTTAATATAGATTAAATATATATTATTTAATTGCCTCGCCTGCTAGTGCATCATTTTAGATAATTTTAATCAATATTTAATAAAAATGTCAATTTAGTTTAATACTTCAAAAAAATAATGTTATTATTAAATATTTAAAAATACATAACCGTGATCTCCTAATATAATCATACCATTAGAGTGCTACCATTGGGTAGTTACTCAGCAAGTGTATTCATGTCATTATATCAATTATGTCCAAATTTACTTGATGTATTTATGTAATACAGTTGTAAATGTCATAAAGAAATAAAAAAAAAATAAATAAATAAAAGATAGTTTTCGACACCCTCAAGGAAACTTTAAAATGTGTTGGACCCGTTTTAAATACCGTGGGTACTTGGTTTCATAATTTCGTTGTTATTTCGTCACTAAAGGTCTCTAATTTCAAAATATATAAATGAAACAATGTCTTTCATTTCTTTTTTTTTTAGTGAAATGTAAAAATGTGAAAATAACTGTATGCGCCAGCTTTCGGTATCCTAAAGTAACAGTTCTCGGCATCCTGAAGTACCAGTTCTTGGTATCCTGAAGTATCAGTTCTTGGCATCCTGAAGTACCAGTTCTTGGTATCCTGAAGTACCAGTTCTTGGTATCCTGAAGTACCAGTTCTTGGCATCCTGAAGTACCAGTTCTTGATATCCTGAAGTACCAGTTCTTGGTATCCTGAAGTACCAGTTCCTGGCATCCTGAAGTAACAGTTCTTGGCATCCTGAAGTACCAGTTCTTGGTATCCTGAAGTACCAGTTCTTGGTATCCTGAAGTACCAGTTCTTGGCATCCTGAAGTACCAGTTCTTGGTATCCTGAAGTACCAGTTCTTGGTATCCTGAAGTACCAGTTCCTGGCATCCTGAAGTACCAGTTCTTGGCATCCTGAAGTACCAGTTCTTGGTATCCTGAAGTACCAGTTCTTGGTATCCTGAAGTACCAGTTCTTGGCATCCTAAAGTACCAGTTCTTGGTATCCTGAAGTACCAGTTCCTGGCATCCTGAAGTAATAGTTCTCGTCATCCTTTAACCAATTTTCAAAAATATAAAACATTTGGCAGGCTTCGGAATGAAAGAACTACAAAATGTTTCTTTTCAAAAATATAAGTCACCTCCTTCCTGTAGGACGACACCTGTAGGATTTCCAATCTTAAGTGAATTATTTTACCTATACAATTAAATTATTAGTGGATAGTGTTAAAATATGCTAGAGCAGGAGAGATTCCCGCTTTAAATGGGGGCCTTACGTTTTACATATTACGTATAGATAGTCCAGCGCCTAATATTTTTCAATAACTGCAGTGGATACCGAAAACTGGCTGGGTGCCGACAACCTGGAATTTTATTCTATTTTATTTGAAACTTTTTTTTATATGTTAACTAGCTTTACCCGGCCACGCGCTGCTGTGGCTTAGCCTGGCAAAATGAAAAAGAAAGAAAATAGAAAGCACATATGAGTAGATTAGTAGCAAAGGACATCTGTCATTTTTAAAAAGTTGGAAAACAAATTTGTCTGTAAAATGGCTTCAATTGAAAATAATTCTAATTGATTTTTTTCGCATGATTCAAATTGATCATTCATAATCATCTGCGTAAATACGCCGTCATTCATAATCATCAGAAACAGTCTGAGTTGAACTTATAAAACTAAATTAAAAAATTAATTTAAAAAACGTATAATAGTATTGACCTACATAAGGAGAATCATATAAATTCTTCAAATGATAATTTCAATTACTGTAGTAATTATAAAATTTTCTTTTAATTAATAAAAAAAACGTTTGCCGACGTTCGGTAGTGAGGAAACAAAAGGAAACGGCCTTTTCTGAAGAGAGAGCAGTAAATGTTTAAAACTCAAAACTCTGCAACGAACCGTCCGATTTCGATGATTTTTTTATTATTTTGTATTCAGAAATCTTTCATATAAATATGGGTATTATCAGTCCAAAATTGTGTACTTTTCCAGTTATCGTCAAATAAAATATTGAATTCATCGTAATATTTTTCAGCTTGTTTTCGGGAAAGTATGTTATACACATAAATTAAAAGGATTTCAAGGAGAAAACTTTAGCCAATTTCGGTAAAGCCGTTTTGGCGCTACAGTTTATAGCGACACATTTTTTGCGGCTTTCAACAGAAAAACATTTACCTTTTTATTTTGTTTACATATATAAAATTATCGTAAGACAGAAGTACTATGCCAGAAACCTTCCCAGGAGTGTACGGAACAACTTCCCAAAGTTTCATGGCGATCGGTTTAATGGTTTAGTAATGCACTAAGGACAAACAGACGGACAGACAGACATAAACTCATTTATATATATATATATATATTTACAACTTTTCCTTCATCGACCTTTGAGTATTAAATTCAAACTTCACTATTTTATTGGGAATAAGGTCATTTAATTATTATTCAATAAACTAATTAATGTTCATTTCTTCTGTTTATTGACGTTTCGATCCCGGTATTTTCTTTTTATTAGTCAACCATGGGATCCTCTTCAAAGCTAGAATTTAAAAAATATAGAGCTTCGATCAGGCCAGGGACACACCGACAGCCTCAGCACCGTCCACTAGCACATATATTAAGCTACTCTCTATATATTATATATATATATTATATTTTTTATCATTTTGAAGAAAGGGATTCTAATTTATAATATATATTTTTTTGTTAAAACCAGATCTTACGTCCATTGGAGAGGCCTTATTATTTATTAAGAATGTATAACAAAGCTTATATTAATATTATTATAATTTTTTATGACTGCGAGAACAGAGGGTTAAGGATTCCCGCTTTTGAAGATTATTAATAATTGGTGATAATATTGAAATATTACTTGTTCGAAGAAAAACCACAATCATATGTCATATGTATGGTACTTCTATTTGTATCAGTTCCAGAAGGGATATTGATTAATAATCATACATATCATAGGTAACTGTTTTTAATATATAACAGTTGTATCCTCTATTTAATTACTACTTGGAATACGCTCCCTTTTAGTCTGCGAATATTACTTTTTAATTGTTTAAAGGAAACTAAACATATGTTTTCCTTCTCTGGGTTTGGGAGCGAACCTGGCTCCACGTTCTCTTTTTGTTATTTATTTACAGCAGTATTCAGCTGACATGCAATATAAGACTTTATAATATTGAAATGTTACTTGTTCGAAGAAAAGTTAGTTTTTTTTTTTTTCGTTCCGTAATACATAATTCCGTAATATAATACGAACGAGTAATATTACTCCGAAGATAAAATAAATTTTTTGGTGACGTGAGAGAAAAACTAGTAAATAGCTTAAGGAATAATTTTCAATGAAATTAAGTTACCTATGAAACCGAAACTTTTGTTCTGGATTCCCGCGTTTGAAGATTATTATTAATTGATGATTATAAGTATTTTATATCATCTTAACTATGTAGCATTGTTCAGGAATCAATCCTGAAACACTAAAACATGAAGAAAATGTGTATTTTTATTCTGGACCTCACTGTCTTTTTATTGGCCTCCATTTCAAAGTAAAATTTTCCTCAAAGTTAAGCCTAAGCTGCAGTAATATGTGCTCAATAATTAATTTTTTTGACAAGACATAATAAAGAAACATGATTTTCTAAATCCAAGTGAAACAGCCTGGTGGATCAAGTACGGAGAAGAAGAGGAAGCCATGAAATCAAGATCATTTTTTTTTTCACCAAGCGAGTTTACAATCACCATAACACAATTTTTCATCTAAAGAAAAATTACTTCACTTTCAACTCGACGATGCCAAACCACAAAATTGTTATTTTTTTTTCTTTAATCGGCAATTTATCTCCATTTCTGTAATTATATCAAAATCATATCAAGTGCACAAATTTTATTTTTTGTTTGTTTCACTTATATTTAGTATAATCATTTGTTATTCCCCAAATATTTAAGTTCAGTAATCCAAACCCCTTACAGTCAACACCAATTGATATATGAACCACCCCAATATCACACGCTTAGAGGTAAATGTTTACTTTTTGGGGTGTTAAAATTTACTTTGGGTTGCCAACGGATAATTATTGATGATAATAAAAGATTAGTTAAACAAATGTGTATAAAAAATATCTTGATTGGCCCAGAATTAATTAATTTGATTTCTTTTCTCAAAGGCTGGTTTGTGTTGATCATGCTTTCTAATTACCAACATTACTTGTGATCATCATGATATAAATAGATGGCAGAATTAAAATAACTTCTACTAAACAACTTGATTTATTTCTATGTTTAATAAAGAACATATACAAATTATATTTACAAGAAACTAAATACGCGATTCAATGAATTTAATAATTAACTGTGAAGGTATTATTTCAGATGGACTGTTTGGAGAATTATGGTAATGATATATTATAACATTAGGATTGGGAATTGCAACTTAGCTATTATGGTATGTGAAGTGGTGGAGTTAGTAGATTACATCGCTGCATCTGCTGATCCGAAATCTTCTCGTCAAGATCCAGGTCCAAAAACTTCTCCAAGACAGCCCATCTGTGTAGATAGGTAGCAACTTCCTTTCCCAAGGTCGGGAGAAATACCTAGCCCCCTTTTCTTACTTTTCGGGAGATTTTATACAAAAATTCAGGGTGGGGCAAGGATGGTTTTCATTGGTTTTTAACTTCAACCCGTTACTTTACAATGGGAGTGGGGTAGCTCAGTGGTAGGGCACTGAGCTTCCAATGCAAAGGTTCCAGGTTCGAACCCCGGCTCATGGCATCTGTTTCATTGGCCGTGGGGCGACCCTGGGTCGGGAGACCCTCCTGTGGCACACCCAGCCTCTGTAAAGTGGGTACCCTTAATTAAATAATTGATTAAGGGGGAAAACCTCGCGGTTGAGCGTGATCTCGGTCAAATTACCTATTTGCACAACCGTTGGGTTTTAGTGGTACAGGTTTATTACTTTACAATAACTGGTAACACCCTAAAAGGAACCAGTTACTTAACGCGTTACTTTGAGTAGAGGCCTTCCCTAGAGCTTACCTCGTCCTTAATTTACCTGCTCTCTACCCTTGACGCTGTTTTTGATTTCAGGAGTCGGTTTAATTCAACTCTGTCTTCAGCACCCCATATTAAGTTTGAATGATTACTACTTGCTAGGTTCAATACATAGCAATGGGTAATAATGTAGTTCACACCAAAGTACAGATAAAATACGAGTATATATATTTTTATTTAATTTTAATTTTATAGCACACTATTGTTCAAATACGAATGAATCAGCTTCGTTGTCGAACGATATCAAAATTAAATAAGAAACGGGATTCCGATTTCTATCTATAAACAGTCAACGGAAATCCATTCCGCATACATGATGCATTCTCCCATCGAGAAGAAATCTGAAAACTGTGGAAGAATTTCTAAACGATGAGGAAATAAACCGAGAGATAAATATCGATATAGAAAGATGAAGAAAGTGTATTCGCTACAGATCATCTTCCCATATCCCTAGGGATGAGTTAGAGTCCGATATCGCTATCTAACTCAGGTCGTGCGCTGATGGCATCCTATCTCTTTTGGGACACTTACTTTATTCTCTGCCTTTCCTCGCGGTCTTCTTTTGCATGATTTTATTCTATATTCATTGATTTCATCCCTCTTCAAATCACGGCCTTAACATAAAGTTATTTTTCAATATTGTATGTTGTATATACAATAGAATAAAGATGAATAATTCTTTTGTGTGGTTGAAATGCATTTTTTTTATTCATGTAATTTACTTCTGTTATTATTCATGCCTAGTTTACAATACAATAAAATAAAATAAAAAATAAATAAATACAATATATATATATATATATATATATATATATATATAAATATAATAAAGTATATAAAAAAGGTAGAAACTGTAATAAAAAAAAGAGAAAGATAACTTGAAGTGGAATAAAGTAGTACAACAATTCTAAGAGAAAAAAATTAAATAAATAAATTTTAATGATAAACAATTAATAAAAATGAATAAATAGATAAAAGAATCAAACGAAAACAAAACCTACAGTTATACTTAATTACAATATGTATTAAAATAAAAATACATTTAGAGTAAGGAGATGGGGGAAAGGGTATTTGTAAATACGGTATGAATGTGCCTTACAGCTCTAATACCCTCTAATACACATTGAACTTAAGTATGGTAAAATTTATACCTCAATAAAAAGATTTAATTGCAAATTTTTTAATTTAATTACTAAATGAAATGACATTTAGCCTTCCCGGGGTAAAGTCCAACCGTTTTTAAGTTCCTTCAAAACTTATCAATAGCATACAAAATTAAAATTTTCTACGTTTCTGGCATATGTGCCCTTAGAAAAAAATCTTTATATTTTATTCTTAATTTCTATATTTAAAGGGGGCTTTAAAAATTCATTTAACTGAATATCAATCATGTCTATGTGTGTTTGGTTACATTGCTTTATTCTTATGTATTAGCATAGCAAGCTGAAAATAAATTAAAAGCTAAACATAAAAAAAAAAAATAATGTTACAGTGTTAATGTGAAAATATTACCGAGCTTTATTAATAATAACTAATTAATCATATATGTTAGAGATATGACAATAAGAATGAAAACTACATTCCAAAACTTTAAACAGTGATCATTTTTTGTATCACATGATATAGTTTTTCCTGTATTTATTTTATTTTATCATCCATCATTATTAATTTAATTATCTATCTACTTAATCTCTTTTTATATTGTTTTTGTCGCATTTTCGTTAATTTTTTTTATCTCTACTTTTATTTAAGTTATTTTATACATAACTAAGGTTTAATCTAGGTAAAGGTAAGATCAAAAACATTTAGATACAAGTAATAAACGAAATGGTATGTATGGGAGAAAGAACAAAAATAAATTGGTGTAAAGGCATTTAAATATAACATTTCGTTCTGTAGAAAAATGTGAAAATCTAATGTAAATATTTCCCAATAAGAACGAATTTTCTGTATTATTAATCATTTTACCATACAGGCCAAAGAATATTGGAAGACTGAAATGACATTTAGTTTTTTTTATTTAGCGGATAGTACCAAACAAGTGGTATGGAATTAAACAGTTTATGGAAGTACTTAATTTTTTTTTTTAATGACACTAAGAAGACTGAATGTTACAATGTATGTTAATAATTTACCTTGGATTGACCTTCGACAGAAGGATGACATGGGGTCCGCATGTTAAAATGAAACGTTTGAACAACTTAACAAACGACTTAATCTATTTTACTCTCTTTTTTCTATAAAGAAAAAAGAAAAAAAAACTTACTCAAACCCGTATACGACATCGCAAAAAAGACCCACATACAAAACCTTCCAATCAAAATTATTGCGACTCATAACAAAAGCACCTTGGTACGTGACTAACAAAACTCTATATACTGAACTCCACCTTCCAACAGTTGACCAACATATACCACTCTTTACCAACGATTTTGCACAAATTTAAACGGATATAATAACAGACTAATAAGAGACATGGCCACAGCTGACATACCTCAGAACATGAGGAGGAGACTAAAAAGGCGTTGGATGAGAGATCTCCTTCCTTAAACAACCTAAGTAATTGGAAAAAGTTAGGGGCGAGGTACTGCTGAGTACTTTCTTTCCCCATGCCTGTCATGTCATTATTTCATGTTACGCCATCATATTTGCTGATTGTCAACAATAAGGCGCAATATATTTTTTATAGAAAAATAAAAAAATAATTGTTGTCAGAAAATATTTCTTTTCTTTTTCGTAATGATATTTGATTAATTATCAAGACATTTTAATATCCATATCATAACGAATGATCTAATCAAGTGTACAAACCTCAATTAATTATTTTTTTAATCATAACATGTTTGGAGGTTTACTTTTTTGTTTCCTCAAACCTACAAACGTTAAAGCTGATGAAGGCGATACTTAGAAGAAAAAAGATAAAAAATGTATCGTATGCACACAAAGTTGATTCAAAGTTATAATTACTTAGTGAAAGAAAGCTTTTCGAGGTTACTTTATTAAAAATACATTAAAAACTCAATTGTTTATGGAAAAGTTGTCAAACAAAATGATTACCAGCGTTATTAAAAAACTTTCTCTTGTCTTCACATCGCTACAGCGAGTTTTCATTAAAGTAACACAAATTGACCTCAGGAAAAAAAAAAAAGAAAAAAATACCTGGACGATATTTTAGAATAGGATATCTCAAGCAGGATATCTTGATTTCAGCAACGCCTTGTCGCAGAACTGAAACGACACAACTTCTGCATTAACAGTTCAAGTTGGACGACGTACTGGGAATTGCCATATGTGGACAAGAAACGGACATTAGATCTAAAACAGTTGTACTAAGCTATAGTTAACAACTAGGCGAGATCACACAGACCGCACAAGTTTATATTAGTCCAACTCTGCACAACTTCCAAGTTTAATTCCGCACTGATTCAGAATTATATCAGTTCGCAAACGTTATATTATTAACACATTCGCCGAATATATATATAAACAAAAAAAATGTTGAGAAAATCACGTCTCGCTTGTTTCTGGAAGAAAAGAAAAAATGTAATCTCGCCGAAAGATCCCACACCAAGGGAATCCTAAAATAAACGTATTTTGATAAGGTTTCCTTTAGGGAACAGAAATAAAATGAGGGGACCCTCTCTAAACTGGATGTTAGCGGAATTGGGCGCAATTCTCGTAACGAGCCAGTCAGGATTAGGTTTGCCGTCCGTTGGGAAATGCTGCACCGGAATAATATGAAAGGGAGAATAAGGGGAAAAAGTGTAGGGAGCGTCTAACATCCCCTCTCTCTCCCCCAACACCAAGATCAAATGCAAAAATAACAGAAATTCTTTCAGTGTAACGTAATGAGTTGATTTCAGGGCCCAGACAAAATTCTCTGAAGGGATTCTGTGCTTTTGATCTCTGATCGCAAGTAAATGAGAAGTGAGTTTTATAATCAATGTCATACATCAGGAAAAGATAAAATAATATGTAAAACTACTTGGCCCGTGCGAATAATTCGCAGAAAATTTCGTTAAGTGAAGAAATAGCAAAACAATATGGAAATAAATAGTTCCTGTGTATTATGTATGGAAGGAATTAATATTTTTTCCATAGTCGATTACAATATTCCATCAAACATGATAAACAAAAATATTTGTACGAATTGCTTTGCTAGGACCTATGTTTAAACTGGAAGATAATGAAAGTAATAAAGACAAAATAATGAACTGATCATGGGATTTTCTAAATTATTAAAAATAATAAAATGTAAGAACAACCAAATGTCTTTAAGAAATAATAGTTTATATACCAGCCAGGAAATAAAGTGTAGTAGATTATTCTACTGCTAAATGCAATATATTTAAGCAGGAAGGCATTATTAATTATACCAAAACTAAAGGACTGTATATTTGTTAGTAATTGTCCAATTTTTGTTTTGTAGGTAATTTAGTAATCTTCTAATTACTATGGGTAAAATACAGAAAAAAATGTATACTTTTCATGTTATTCACAAATGAAGTTTTTTTACCTTTATAATTTTTTTTCCAGAAATTTCGGGGGAATAGGACTATTTTTCGCATGTGATGGAGAAGAGTATCTTCAAAATGAGTGGTCAATCATTGGATTTGTTGAAGAATTGACGAAGTTATGCAGAAAAAGATTCTTTAGAAATAATATATATGATGGTTTGAAATATTTACTTAAACAATAAAATTATTGGAATATTGCTAAGAAATAAAAATTACAAGTTTTGAAATCTGTTATTTTAGAACTTCTCTTCACTTTTTCCCGGGCCGAAGAAGAAGGGTTCCCCGAGATTCGAAATCGTAATCTTTAAGTTATCACGTTGCCCGGCAACGCTTATTTTTCAAAGCTTTAGCCAGCTCGGCCACCCCGACCCTATTATATATTTACTTCGCTTCCTTTTTAGTTATATAGGTTTGTTTTCTGGGGTGGGATTAGTGACAGTTTTAAAATCAGGTTGTCGGGCAGTACGATTTTTAAAAGCTACCTTGAGTTTACTGTCAAGAATTATCCAGAGTGGCAATCTCAAGATTCATTTCTATAAGCTCAGAAATAAATATTGACTGGAACTTCATGACTTTAATATTAAAACTTCAAAGAGGTGAGAGATACAAATTGAAAATTTATCCATAACACGTGAATAACTTTAAATTCATCCCCAACAAGTGACTACTCCAAAATCCACTCATCACTCACAACGAATATAATAATAATTAATATTTTTTATTTGTTTTAAGTGACTTATGCACTTAATTTAAGAATAAAAAATGATTAATAATAACTAAACTATAATGAATAATTATATTAAATAATATAATAAATTAATTTAAAAAATATATATTATTAATCATCCGATTTTTATAGCTGTGTAAATCCTTATAATATATTTGAAATAGTAATTTTATTACAATATAGTATATACAAGATTAATATGAGTAGATGATTTGTTTAATCTCATCAATTTCGTTTGGTTTATTAAACTTAATTTTTTTTTCAAAGAAAAAATTATTTTTCGGACGCTTCTATTCTTAGGATGGATAGAGCTATTTGGTCAATAGAATTATTTGGTCAAAATAAGGCAATTCTACCAATGCGTTGCTATGAAATAATTTTATTTATTTTACAATAAATTTTATAATGTTCCATTTTATGTACCAAATACATTTTGTTACTACAATTGGATTGCCGTTTAATGATAATTTCTCAAGAAAAAAAATGCAAATGATTTTTTATTTTTTTGTAACGAGTCAGATTTTCCAAGCAGAATTAAACTTATGACAGCGTATAATGAATATTATGAATGAAAAATTAGTTTTTGTTAATAAGCTAATTTGGAAAGACAAACAAGTATTTGAGTAATATGACAGATGCTCAATGAATCTATTCATTTACAATGAAAAATAAAGAATTTTTTTTAATGCTTTTAGTAGTCTCATTTCTTAATGGAGTCTCTTCTGCGGTTCGATTTGAAGGATTGGTTTTCTTTGCGTCATCTATTTCATTAGCTAAGAGATGGGAAAATGAAGGACGAAGTTAAAAAGTCATGTTTCCTAAAGACAGCCAAGGTTGAAAAAATATGGATTCATAAATAATGAATTGGAGTTTTTATAATTGAATTCAGTTAGTTTTGAAAACAATATTGATCTATCTCTGCACTTTATTACTGTTATAATGTTTAGATTTCCCTCTGGTTGCTAATGTCGGTAGGTCATGCGCTATTTTAATATTTATATGTATATATAAAGTGTTCACTTCAGCTTCGTCGATTTTTACGACTTTTCATATGACCTATTTCATACGACTTTTCTTTTTTGAGCTAGAATGAAGGAAATAAATGTTAAGCAACGCCGAGCGTGGTTATCACTTGGATGAGTGACCGCCCGATTTGGTTTCCGTCAGCCTACTGGAGGCAACTCACACTGACCGGGCGTCGGACTGATGACCCTACCCCCGTGTAAATAAATCAAGAATCCAGATGTTGTCTAGAATACCGCATTTCGCTGTCAAAGCTCTTTTAAGATCTGTACCGCCAACCGGAAAAGAAATATATATATATTTTTTAATGTAATTTTTTTTTATGTTGAGTTTCTGAGTTCCATAGATCAAAAATAAAGAGAAAACAGGCGTTGATGACTCCAGGATTTTACGCCTCAAAGCCGAAATAAATAAACAAACAAACAAGTAACTGCACTAATATTCTTTAAATCATTCGCCATTTTTTGAGGTAGATCCGACTGGCTCACTCTCATTTTTTAACACAAAATTTTTGAATATTGAAAAAAAAGTTTCGAAAATTTCTAGAGATAATGCTTTTTTTTTCGCACGGGCTCTCCAAATACTATTATAATGGATTTTAATTGAGACATAATGTAATACTTCTCAATCAACAATGTTGAAAAAAACAAACACCACACAATGGCTAACATCATGTTTCATTGGATGTAACGATAAATAAATATTTCTAAAAATTTTTTATTATATTCCTAATGAGCTGTCAGGCGTGGGAAAATAGACAGTAGGACGACTGACGGTAAAAGGTGTATTGTGGAGACCACGGATGGTTAAGCTGAAGAAAGAAGATTATTCTGGATGAGTGACACCAATAACACGTGGCAACTCAAGTAGAGGAGGGTACGCCCAAGGAGTTGGTCATTCGGAAGAAATAAATCTTGCAAAATAGGAAGCAATATCGAGTCTTAGGGAGAAATAGTTTATTTATTGAACATATTAGGAAACTTTTTACAGATTCAGACATTGATTTAAATATATATCTGTTCTATTGAGTAACTGAATTTAAATAATCAGTAAACTAAGTGAGAATTCTTAAGAATTAGATAGTGATCCTTATCCGAAATCCATTCGGCATCATAGATATACAAGTATGTTTATTAACATTTACAGCATAATATAATCAAGATATTGTATTCAACATATTAGTGAAGATTCATAATTTGTTACAAATGTTTAAGTAACAATTCATTTAACAAGCGATTAGATTTTCCTATTTCAAAAAAATTCCTCCAGTCTAATAGTTGAGGAATAAGCTATGCTTAAACTTATACTAATACATTTTCTACTTGTCTAAGACATAATAGTTAGGCGTTGAAGAGCTCAAAAAGTTTCTTTCTGTATTATCCAAAGAGCCTAAGGGATGATAGATTTTTTTTCTTCCATTTACATTTTCAATAGGTTTTTAGGTCGTCAAACACTAAATTTTTTTTAAACTTCAATTTTTTAATTTTTTTTATTATTTATAAAATTTACAACTGTACATTTAAAATACATCCAGCAAACGTGGTATAGATAAATACATGACATGACAAGGCTTGTAGAGAATCTACTCATTTGTAGCACTCTAATTTAATTTTTTAATTTAAATATTTGATAAATATCTAAAGGCAACGACAGCAACTAAGATACTTTAGAGAAGGATTAATATTTATTTAGGAAACTGTACAGTTTAGGACTTTCGGTTAGTTTAGGAAAACGCAGGGCCCGATAGTTTCTATGGAACAATATCGGATTTTATATTGGCGTCAAAATCTTTAAAATACAATTTATTGCGTCTCAATCTGTCGACTTAGGAAACCATAGGAGGTTTGAAAGCTATAATTTTTTCCAATGACTTTCATTATACCTGCAGTAAGGATTTATGGTTTTATATTTGGATTCGTCAATGCTCAGCGAAATTCCCTTTCGTTTGATACCTCATTCATCAAAATACATCGTTCATGAGAGGCGGTAGTAATATGCATATCTCTTGAGATTCCGAAAACAAAACGTAATGCCCAATTCATCAGGCGTTTAAGTTAGGCCTAAAAATCTCCCTAGTGTCCAACGTACACCATTTAGCCATAGTCGAAGAAAGGGAAAAGAAGAGAGGAAACTTAGGTTTTACGGGACTTATATGGAAGGAGATAACGTTGGCGATTGAAGTTTTTTAGCGTAGAGATAGTGCGACGGCAAATTTGGGAGATTTGCAGTTTCCAGGAGAGGGTTTAAAGTAACACCTAGGTTTTTTTATTGTTTCTTTATATCCAAGGAAACTAAAATAAAGAAGTTTTATTAAGAGATGCGCAAAGGGTTTGTATAATAAACACAAACCCAGGCGCCATTACCATTTAATTGATTATTATTATTATTATTAAGTTAAGATGGAATTTTATTATTAACTACCGAATACCGTTGAAAGCTGCTTTGATAGTTAAGGTATATTTAATTAAAGTAAAATTCAACACAGATTATATATTAAGCAATAGATAAGTATCAACTTTATTAAACAATTCATGTAATAAATACTGATTAAATTCATTTAGTTTCTTCATGAGCAATTTATTCAAGCAATTTTCATAATTATAATAAAAAAGATATATTTTTCTATAATTGCTGAGATATTATTTTTTATTACTGAGTGAGAAAAATAATATCAAATACGCTAAGAAAATATAACAAAAAATTGAAAATATCACACAAAATTGTTGTAATAGAAAAAATTATAATTAGAAAAACAATTTTAAGATAATTTACACTTGATATTATATTTATAAATAAAATAAATTCAAGATTAATCATGTGTTGGCAGAGATTTAAAAATTAATAGAGGAAAATGCTTAAATTATAAGTAAAATAATGAAACACATTAAAACAATTAGAATTGATGAGGAAAAACAGTATAATTAAATAGGTATTTGGTATAACAGATAACAAGTGGACTAAATAGTATAAATACGTAACGTTTTTATCTATTTAACATTGTATTCATTTTAAATTTTATATTTATTTAGTTAATTATATATTCACTATTTTTTCCCCTGTTCTTCCCTACCTCGCCTTTTATGCTATACGGGTATTCTCCGGGCCGGGTAGTGTGGGCAAGGAATTTAAAATCCCCTCTGACACCGGGGAGCGAACTCATACTTTTTAATCTCTCACATCTGTTATCTGGTTGCCGGGCAACTCGCAGTGCTGTGCACAAGTTTTAGCCCATTCGGCCACCACATCCACGTATATATATTTAATATTTATTTCATCTTTAATGAGGTTTTTTTTATTTATCTTCTGATTAATTAATTACTGCAGCTGTATTATATGTTCAAAAATGTGTGTTCTGATGGTATGACATTTGTTTAAACATTAAAAAAAAGGTAACAAATATAACATTATTCATTTTAAATTTTCATACCATAAATAACAACAATTTTAAATGTATTAAAATTCTCTTGTTAAAATCTTTGTTATGCGATTTACAGATGTAATCTATCGTCAATGGCAATTATATATATATATCCTTTGAGACAGATTGATTGTAATATTTCTCAATAAACAAGTTCTAAAAATTTGATTTCTAATTATCTCACAATACTTTCATATATTCACCTATAAATATGTTTTTACTATATGATCAATAGAATTCTATATGTGACCCTCTTTTGTAGTTTCTAGTATTTTTATACTGTATCTTCGACTGTTCATGAAATGTTATTCTTCCACTGGGTAGTACAGTTCGTCTTTACAAACTGGATGGAACTGAGAAAATACAAAAGGGGGAAATATCCATTGTGGAAGGGAAGAGAAACATAAACAAGCATTAAGTCACAAGGTTGTGAAGTATATCGGTTATATTCTTTCACAAAGAACTTGTTTTCTTCTTATTCCTTTAGAAACTGGTTTCCTGTTTTCTTGGTTAGAAGTTTCAGAAAGATTTCCGAATTCCTTCCAATATTTCCCGAACTTCTTCCTTCAAATAAGAAAAATATCGTAACGATTGAGTGGTTCGGACCTCATTTCCTTAATGAACTCTCTGCTTTTAAATATATTTTATGATGACAAAGACAACATTCAGAACATGGATTGGTGCGAATATATCCATAAAAATGTTATATGTATAGTGTACAGAGTAGAACATTAAGAAATTATTAATGCATTTTTTTTTAGTTTAATTTGAGGTCTAGACGCTTTAAATCTTTTGTCGAATGCTTTTGAACAGCCAAGATATCATCTCTATCGTAGCTATCCTAGCAGATGCCTTGTAGCTGATTAACATGTATTAATACCTCGTTCTGCAGTCTCACTAAGTTGTTCCTTAAATCAAGTTTGTTGTGGTGTAATCACTTCATTCATGTGTAGAGAACTTTTGTAAGTAATTGAGGATTATCTTCTAAAATATTTTCTCTATGTTAAGTTTTTTTTTTTTTTACCTATCCTCTCTATTATATTTTTTCTTGAGTTTGGTAAATTTTCTCTCTATTTTATAATACTTTTAATGCTAAAAGTATTGTAAGTTGTATATATTTTTGTGAGTTTCATATGAATCTGATATATATGTCATGTCAAGTTTTTTAAAAGTTTTTTTCAAAATTTTTGAGAGCATCAATCTTTAAGTATCAATATCACTCTTTGAGCATAAAAATATAATGAATAACGGTTCGCGTCCGGATGTCAAAGGAAGGGAGATCATTTAACTCTTGCATTAATCCCTCGCTCTCTCACCTGACCATGAAAAATCCGGGTGGGTGAAGAAGGGGTGGACACAAGAAAACAAATTTTGAAACTGTTTTGTAGAGCTGATTCTCACAATAATTCCACTGATGATTGACAACGTAGCTCTATACTTACTAATATTTTTAAGATGAAAAACTAAAGTATAAAGGATTCAGTAAAGTTTCAGTCTTTATTATTCAAAGCCCACGTTATACAAGATTTAAGAAAATCACTTCGAGATCTTATAGACTTCCTGAGTGGCAAGTAATGAATAGCTTATAAATATAGAATGTTTTTGATTCAGAAATACATTACATAACATTCTTCTGTTACATATAAAAACCACAGTAAAATATGTATAGAATCAATCAAATTTTAAAACAATTGATTGGTCCCATATCAAAGACGGGCATCTGTCATTTTTAAAAAGTCTAGAAAAAGTCAATTTGTGTAACATAGCTTCAATTTAAATAAACTCCTATGATTATATATCATGGTTCAACTTATACATTCGAGAATAAAATTGTCAGAAACGGTTTGAGCTGAAACTATAAAACAATAATGGACTTTTTCTCCACATTCTGAAATCAACAGATATCTGTATTTGATATGAATTCACCGAATTGTTTTATCAATGAAATGTTTATTTAGATTATTTGATATACCTAACAAAGTGTTTTTTTAAATGTATTAAGGTTTCAATGCCCTATTATAAAAAAAAAAAATTATCAAGAAAACAAATAAAAAAAATTAATAATAATAATAAAGCTATCAATAAATTATATTTTAGTGTTTATTAAGAAATATGACAATCTGCCTCAATTAAGGAAATTCATAATAGTGTTCTGTGGGAGCATTCACACTATATGTACAATAAATAAAAATAAATTAAACGGTAAACTAATATAACTAAAACTAAATGTACATAAACCAAAAAAATATCTAAACTAATCAAAATACCAACTTAAAGTCAAAAATAATTTTATACAATATTTATAAAACTCTTTCAGTCAGGGAAACTCCAAGTCAAGTCTTTGACTCCAGTCTTGGAAGGAAAGTCAAGACTTTAATCCCAGCTCTTATCACACAGTCATTAATTGTATTAAGGAGCAGTAAATAAATACCGGATATATATGTATAAAAAATCCCACTGATCGATTATAAATAATAAAAATGGATGTTATCCCTAGTAAATAACTGATATGTTTAAAAACAAAAAAATAGAAATAGCAATTTTCGGTAAAAGGATTTTTTGTATTGAATGTTTTGTATTTTACATCGTTAAATTTTCTAATACATATATTCAATAAAGCATTATTAATAATTAATAATAATAATAACAATGTATTATATTTATGAGAAATATGGTCGATATGAGGAGTTGGTCGGGACCCTATATAGCAGCCGAGTGTGCTTCTCAGTTGGAGACTAATTGAATTAAGTTAGCGCCCAGGTCCACACTCCAACTCCAAACAGGAATCCAAACTTGAAAGTGTCCATTTACGAGCACTACCTGCTATCGTTGTAAATTCACATCTTTGCCCTCTGCAACCGCTGCAGTAATTAACCATCACAGTACCCGAACCAAACGCCAATCGGGTTTCAATAATCAGAGTGGTGGATTACCATAGCGATCGTACCTTCCCCTCAAAACAAGATTAGGATGAACGCACCAGTTATGGGCAGGGGGGCCAGTGATGGACAGTTTAGACTTTAAATATAAATAATTAGCTTCCTTGTTGATTAAAGTTTCCATTTTTTTTAGATTGAAGAACAATGCCCTCTATTGACAACTGTATGAACTAAGTTCCTAAAAGAAAATTTGGGAAAAACTGTTGTTTCAAATAGTGCTCTTGAGATCAGTGTGTTTCATACCTTCCAACTAACAGTTTTGCTGAAAGTAAGTTAAACATTGTTATCGTTATCTTTATAGTTCAATAAAAAATTTAAAAAAATTTCTTAGGTGGCCTAGTATTGATATGAATTACTGGTACCGACCCTCCGTCATTTACTTTTTTTTTTAATTTTATTTTATTGATGTTTACAACTGTATTACATGGAAAATACAATAAGTAAATGTGACATTGGTAACATGACATGTACAACATGAAGAGAAACTACCCATTGGTAGAACTCAATTTTTTTTTTTTTTATTTGTTTATTTAGACATACAATATTCTGTCACAGGGACAATAATTATATTGATAAATGAGCACATTCACACCGTATATACAAAAAAAGAAATTAACAAAGTAAAACAATAACTAAATAATAATAAATAAAAACTATATACAATAAAAAAACCTAAATATAAGTAAATTAAAAATACAATCATACCTATATACAATATATACAATCAGGCGGGGAACCCAAATCCCTGCGCTAGTCTCTCAACCTCCTCACCGGTGCTAAAGCCGGTGGAGTTTGAGTGAGAGCGCTTTAGCCACATACACTCATGTCTTGAGTGAAGAATCTGGCCATTGCCAGAACTCCAAAATAAATACTATAAAAGATTTCTGGGACACTGCCGCTTCAATCTTCGAGGAGGGTTGTAGGGATGAGTGGAACTAGATAGGGATTGGGCTAGGGGATTTGGATGATTGATAAGGATCTGATGGAATTTTGAAAAAAATTTCAGGGATAAGGTCAAGGACAAATGGGATATTAAGGTCATGATGTAGGGTTTTGTTGGTTACATAGAACGGAGCATCGACTATTGTTCGGAGGACTTTGGATTGAAAGGATTGGATGCGTTTAGTACTCAAATTAAAGTTCTATATTAGAAGGTCCCGAGGCCATCTTCTTTTCAGTCGCCTCGGAGGATTATCAGGGATCGAGGAGGAAGCCAGGTTTGAAACGAGAGGATTCAGGTGGTTCTGCAGTTTATTATGGAAGGATAGATATCTGGATTGGGCCAAATCGGAAACATATGGGACATTAAGATCTTTATGGATGATTTTATTTGTGACAAAGTAAGGAGCGTTGAGGATTTTACTAAGAATTTTGGATTGTAAGGATTGGATACGAGATGAAATCGATGGTTTAGTGGAGCCCCAAAGCTCAATTCCGTAAGTCCTAATAGGTCTTATTATTGTCATATATATGAGTCGTTTGTAATTGATTGTGAGCTTAAAGCGTTTGTCTAGTAAGTGCTGCAGTAGTCGAAAACGTCGGGCGGTTTCTAGTCGTTTCAGTCTGGTATGGGGGCCGTCCATTAGTAAAACAATTGAAGTTCGGTGTGTCTATCACTAGTGCAAACAGGTGTTTTTTAAAGTAGAGATTGCACATGCATAACTGAATATTAAACAATCAAAATCGACACAAATTCACCGAAAGCCACAGAAATTGGACTGAACAAAAATGGAACAAATTTGTTATGGAGATGTAGATTAATATTTGACGTGTTTGGTTCCGGAGAGTGGCAATATTTTTGAAAAAATCTGGAGTGTAGTTTTAGGATGAATGTTTGCAAAAAAATAGTAAAACACGACTAAGTGACTTCTTAATAGTTTGTGGGTGTGTCCATGGCTTTCATAGAACTGAAGCGAAGTTAGAAAGTGTTGATAATATTATAAGAAAAAGAGAACCTGGATGAAAGAATTCATCAATCCAGTAAATAACTCAATATGAATTATTAAAACTTGTATTTGTATGTTTTAAATTTTAAATTTAAAATTATCATTAAAAATGAAATTATTTATTATTCACATAAATTACACAAAAATTATATCAATTCACTCTGCTCTTGCGTTAAAAAAATACTTGATCCAGTAAATAATTCAATATGAATTTTTAAAAAATGTATTTGTATGTTTTAAATTATAAATATAAAATTATCATTAAAAATTAAATTTTTTATTATTCACGTAAATTACACAAAAATTATATCAATTCACCCTGCTCTTGCGTTAAAAAAGCATTTAATGGTTTTAATATAATTTTGTTGTAGGTATATCGCTACTGTTAGTGCACACAAGTACTACGTAAAACATGTGTTTTTTTTTTACAAGAGTGCAAAAAACTGATTATTTCATTACGATTTATTGGTATAATTTTATATTTTATTTTCCTTTGATGTTTTCCATAGTAGCAGACTATTTATAGTAGATGCTGATTTCGAAATGACACCTTTAGCACAAACAGAATAAAAAATGGAAAATTACTGTTTGCATTAACAGTAGCGATAAGTGCAATTTATTTTCATAGAAAGTAAAAAAAAATATATAATCTTAAAATTTACTTTCTAAGTATCATACATTTTAAAAAGCTAAAAATAAATATTTATTTAGTTGCTTGGCAAAAGTACTTTTGGTATTAATCGTAATTATTTTCACTTTGATACCATGATGAGTAAGTTCATATGGGTGTAAGTATGCATGTATTCAGTTTCCGTTCCGCAGATTTGGAAAAAAAAGTAGGTAAAGAATTGTTAAGCGTTTTTTTTTGTATCTTTTTTTTCCGTTTCATCGATCTTCTGTCGTAGGTAACTCCAGGATAAACTATTGGGTCGAATTTTACATGTCTGGATTCATCATCATTTACTGGAATTTTGCATAGTTTGGACCAGTCTTGTTTGTTTGTTTGGATGTCTAGGCGCAAAACATCCAGGTCATCAGCGCCCGATCAACTAAATAGCACTCACTACTTTAATACTATTTGGATGGTTGGTCCAAAAAAAAAAAAAAAAAAAAAAAAATTATCAAATTCTTCTTCGGTGCATACTATTTATTTTCAAGTTTATTTGGCTCAATGGCTCAACGAGCCGAAACGTCGTAATTAGATGTGATGTCTTTAAGTTGAAAATTTTTTTTAAAAATTGGTGTAAAATTGGCTGATACTAAATAAACTCGAAAATAAATAGTATGCACCGATGAAGAAGTTGATAAATATTGTGAATATTATTGACTGGGAGTCCTAATAACGACCCAAAAAACACGCCGAAGGACGAAGTGTGGAAGAATTGTAAATTTATAGTTGTAAATATGATTGTAAATTGTAAATTTTTTTTGGCCCAACGAGCCGAAACGTCGTAAGTAGATGTGATGTCTTTAAGTTGACAATTTTTTTAAAAATTGGTGTAAAATAGGCTGATACTAAATAAACTTGAAAATAAATAAATAAAATCTCAATGATATATATGTATAAAAAAATATAAATGTCTTTATAATTGAAGATATATTTAATTATGGTACTGTATAGATGATTGTGCAGATCGTTTCATTTTTGATCATTATTGGAATAAAGAAGATTACTGCTGACTTTTAACAGTTAACCTCCTTTTTCTGCTGACGTCGCAACCGAGAGGATAAGGGGAGATTCAGGTCTTGATTTAGAGTAGCCAATACTTTTACAATTCCTTCAGCTCTTAAGCGAACTGAGAAACAATTTCCTCTCGACCAGCCTTTAGGCCAATAATATTTGTTTAAACCGCGACATAAAATAAACAGTCGAGATTTGTGATTCTAAATGAAAAAAAAAGTCGGAAAATAAATGGAGGAACTGTGCGTTTCCGGATGGTTAAACAAAGGGATGATGGTAGAAAAGAAGTGGGCAACTTATGCATTATTCAATGATACTGACATGGAGATAACTGGGTCGTTAGGAACCGCCTACCCAACTTCAGCTGCCCAATTTCCGACCCTTTTGTAAGATGTCATGGAATTATTCTTAATATTTTAATATGACTACAATATGATCAGACAAAATTTTATAATCGTATCAAAAATAAACAGCAACGCAAATACAATTTTTTTTTTTAATTTATGAAACTAGGTTATTTACTGAAAGAATCCAAAGAATTAGTTTCTCAAATCGAAGCTAATAAATAACGGATGAATACTACTTTTATTGAGGTATCATTGGTACTACAAATATAAATCTCATTGCTTAACTACCTAAAAAAAAATGAAATGCCAGGCTTTGTTCTATAAAATTAATAATGTAAATTCGTAATGCAATCCAACCAAAAAGAGATTGCAGGTCCCGTCATACTAACAAAAGAGTAAGATTATTTTTATATAACAAATAAGAAAGATTTTCTTAAGCTGTCCATCAAAATAGCATTTATTGAGATCAGTGAATATTACTTTAAATATGATTATATTTTAAATATAATATCAATATTAATATTAAATATGAATATTATAATATAATTTAATATGACAAAAAAAAAAGAAAAGGAAAATAAAAAGTTCACTGAGGACAGAGGTCAATACACAAATCTTATCAGACATATATGACGCGATAGGGTATAAATAGGGATTTTCATATTTTCCACTCCAGAAAAGTTCAATCTAGCAAAATAAGGAAATAGATTACCTCCAGTTTCCAATATCCGGGAAAATTACAAATTCCAGCCTTGTAAAACATATCTTACAACCATCCTCTATGAATATCATTATCTGTAGGAAGAATAAATCTCATCAATGTAATATTCTTCATTATATATAATTTCGACGATTTAAAAAGTTTGAATAATTTATAAGCCCAAGTTCGAATTATATAGTAGTCACCGGGAAAATGAAAAACATAAGGAAAATATAAACTGTCAAGTTTAAATATTAAGCTACTTTTAATCAATGTAAGAGAAATTTTGAGTACAATTATAATCTGTGAAATGGATGAATATTTTATTATTCATTATTATATAATTAAAAAATAAAACAAAAATAACCGTAAAATAACTAATCAGCCAATTAATGAATCATCAGAACATAGAAATCAATTTATATATATATATATATATATATATATATATATATATATATATATATATATATATATATATATATATATATATATATATATATATATATATATATATATATATATATTTATATATATATATATATATATATATATATATAAATTTATATTTCGAACAAATATATCAATATTAATAACAATATCGATATTTCGTACCTCGATATTTGTATAATCCATGAAGATATAAAGAGGGTAAGCAACGTTATGCACTGTTATTTATAACAGTCTTAGATTTGTAATATAAAGTATCAATTTATTAACTTTTTTAATAAGAAAATAATGGAAGCAAAACCTTACACCTAAAAACTAGACCAAAAAAAAAAATTGAATTACTTAAACATGAAAAAGATCAAAAAAGCTTTAGGAAAATTATTAAAGAACGAATTACATAGAACCTATTAATGTATTACTACTTTTTATTTAAACGATTAATTACTGAGGACTGGGGAAAAGGAAATTAAATTTCTTGACAACAAACAAAATAATAGAAATTCTTGAAGTGAATGATTAATAAAAAAAAAAGATAAATAAACCATTTGCTCACTGATTGTGTATTTAATAATTCTATATTTTTTTATGCTTACCAGTGTTATTAATTAGTCATAACATCTTGATATTTCGTTCAAAAAGCGAAAAAAATCGAACAACAGGGGAAATATAATATAGATATAACGATATATTTTTTTTCCCTCACCTCGTCTTTTCAGATATAGGGGGTTCTTCCAGAGCCAGAGGAGAGGGCTGGGGATTAATGCTAGAGTTAATTGCTTCCGGCACCGTGACACGTACGTAATCTTCACTTTATCAGGCAATGCGTGTAATCAAACGCGTTAGCTCGCTCGGTCACTCCACTTCCTAGATATAAAGACGTATCGAAATTACAATATTGGACTAAAGTAAATATATTTTTATAAAAATGTCATGATTTTTTGTCAATCTCTTTACACTAAATCCAACCCATCTCATTTAAAAATATATTGATCAACTAGAGACCGAACGTTGCTCCTCAGGATAAATTAAACACATGTAAAGGAGGCTTCAATTTGTAAGTATTCTTTGAATATGAGTACCGTCGTGATATTTAGCTTCAGAATTTCATGTACTGCCTGTATTTACAAAATAAATCCACTTTGTGACAGACGAAATCAGGAGGCTGAAGATGATATATGTACATATAAGGGGAAATCCAGCCCGTGTTCGACTCTGCCTGGATGACTTATATATCAGAGGGATCCGCCTCATTAATGGCAGGAGCTGAGCCGTATAAATGGTCCCTATCTCCCTCCCGTTCCCTCTACCCTCTCACTCCAACGATTTTATTAAACATGAAGGAAGAAAAATTAAGTTTAATTTTATAAATAATTAAACGAAATCTCTTATGATTCCGGAAAATACTACTCTTTCATTTTGTGTTGTTAGGAAATATTTTTATATTATAAAAAAATACAGAAAGATAATTTACTCGATTTCGCACATTGCATTCAACAACACACCCATCACACAAAGTTAATAACTACATAGCTAAAGCTTTAAAAAAAATTATGTGCAAATGGTATATTTTTCGATGTTGCTTAAGCGTTTGACATAAACTTAAGACGGCACTACCAAACGCATACTTCCTTATCCTTTAATCTTTACTCTTCGATAAATTTTCTCAGTTCGGAAGGGCTCGGTTCTTAATTCGTCCAATCTTGGTAGGAGTTTCCCAAGATTCAATACTAGCTCGTCTACTTTACATTGTGTACACTTTCGATACTGATATATCACGTCACTAAGAAATTTACAGATGCATGGTCTTCTCCTTAAACTTAAGACCATCCTGCCATACACGTACCATTTTATCCTTCAATCTTTCCTCTTCGACAGATTTTTCAGTTCGGCAGGGCTCGGAAATGTCTTCAGTTCGTCCTATCTTCGCAAGAGTCCCTCAAGGTTTAATACTAGCCCCTCTACCTTACGTTATATATACTTAAGATATACCTATTAAGGATGAGAACTTGACATGCTCTTATGCAGGCAAAACAACAACTTTAATAAAACCTCAAGATCCTACACAGGATTCATTAACTTTACACCGCTTACTTAAATTAAAAGATTGTTCCAAATAATGCAAAATTACAGTAAATCATGATAAATCCAAACATATAACATTTGACACGATAGTTTATCATGGACTTACAGAAGATGGATGAAACGGAAAAAAAGAAACGTAAGATAAATGAAAACGCTTAAAAATACATTACCTACTTTTTTTTCCAAATCTACGGAACGGAAACTGAATACATGCATACTTATACCCTATGAATTTACTCATCATGGTATCACCAAAAGAGATACATCTATAAAACTTGAAATTTAATAATGAAAATAATTACGATTCATACTAAAAGTACTTTCATAGGTTACTAACAAAACACAACATACTGACCTCAACTTACCACAGTTAACTAACACACAACGACACTTTACCAAAGAGTCGATGCACAGACAGATCTACGGGGGGGGGGGGGAGGAAGGAGGAGCTTTCGGACTGAATTCCTCCCTCTCCCTCCCAAAATGATAAAATATAACCATGTTTTACGGAAAAAAATATGATAAACTATCTCTTAATGTAAACTTCGCCGCTTACATTAAGGGATGAGCAGCGTCTTAAGGTTTTTGAAAATAAAGTATTGCGTAGAATATTCGGACCGAAGAAGGATGAGTTAACCGGAGAGTTCAGACGGTTACACAACGCCGAATTGCGTGAACTGTATCCGGGTAATATAATTGAGGTAATTTCATCGCGGCGAATCAAATGGGCTTGTAAAGTTGTTGGGCTTAGTAACGAGAGAATTCCTAAAAGGTTAATATTTGCTGTGCCGAATGGTAAGCGTCCGAGGGGTAGACCGAAGCGAAGGTGGGAAGATTGCATTAAAGCCGATCTGAAGGGACTGGGTTTAGACGGCGAACGGTGGAGGGAGGTGTGTAACAAGCGATTGGTGGTGTCGGCATCGAACCATCGGGTTCGCTAAGCCTTATTATTATTATTATCTCTTAAAGGTATTCTTATTCGTGTGATTTAATAGGACTTCAAGAACCACTTCAACACCGTTTCATATAAGCAGTTAGTTTCATATAAGCAAAAAAAAAAATCGTTCGGGCTGAAGCCCCCTCCTCCCCATCAAAATTAAACCCTGGATCCGCTAGCGAATCCATGTAAAATTGAATGAGACAAGTATATGTTACATACTTATGTACTCGCCGTCACCGAAAGCTTCTCAAAGTATAGTATGATATGAACATATATAACTATAGAGAGACCGTCATTGGTAAAAAATCCTGATCTTCAAATAAATAATATTGTAAATATAACATGCATTTGGTAGACCGAGTGATAGAACCTGAAGAGGCGCAGAATTCTGTGATTAAATTTATTTTGCCAGAAAGGGAAGCCGACGCTGCAGCGGCCAGTTGGGTGTTGGCTCTAGGAATGTTAATAATAAACGAATAAGTTTTCATTTGGATTCAACTCGGTTGTTTGAAACTGGAGCCGGTAGGTTGTTCGGGAACCTCAAGTTATAACTTATTACCGCTGACAACTTGTGACGTTTGAGATAAAGTCATGCTTCCTCACGACATGGTTCCTAACTTCATTTGTCGGCAACACGCTTATCTGTTTTAGCTTTATAACTGTCTCACATATGTTGGAACTATTTAGAGGAATATTCACCTTCTAGTATTAACATTATACAGTGTTTCAATAATTTAATAGTACTTATTGCAATAAATAATTTATCTTTAATTAATATAATTCCCCGATGCTTCTATACGTTACATAATTTTTTTTATCTATAATCCATAATTAAACCTTTTTGCAGATTTTAGTAAAAAAAAAATTAAAAATTCGATAGGAAACATACCAACACATCTACTATGTTATAAAGTTTTAATCTATAAAACAATAATACTACCGACTCGATTTTATAGCAGTTCTCATTTATTACAGCATCGACAGAAAGGCGAATACAATAATTTCAAAATGGAATTTTGCGGAAAATAGTAAAATAACCTACCTTGCAAAGAGTTAAAACGTCAATACTTAAAAAGGATTTTTTTTATTATTGAAATTTATTACTGTATTAAATGATAAATACAAGTAGATATGAAATAAGTAACATGACATGTACATGAAGAGAAACTACTCATCGGTAGAACTTCAATAATATTTCTGTATTAGAAGGTCCCGAGGCATCTTCTTTTCAGACGCCTCGCAGAGTTATCAGAAATAGAAGAATAAGCGAGGTTGGAAAGAAGAGGTTTCGGATAGTTCAGACGTTTATTATGGAAGAATAGATTCGAAAGCAATTAAAAATACCAAAATAAGAAAATTTTATAACTGAAAGTAATTCAAAATTTTACGAATCAGAAAAAATATAACTAATTCTTTATTTAACAGATTTCTAAAATCTGGACCACCTCTACGATAGCAAAATTGTAGCCTTGTTTTGGGTTGGAGTTAAATAAAACATAAAAATAAATAAAAAGCATGAGCCTCATCGTCTAATAAGTAATAAGAAATAATGTAACTACCATTTTAGTCCTCAATCCGCCTCAAAGTAAGAAGTGTTCAATTTTCATTTGCATTTCATTTGAATTTGATTTTGAATTTCCATTAAAATAATCAATGATTTTCCAAAACATGTGCTACCAATAAAGAATTTGTTATTTAAAATATAAAAGTTTTGATATTAAAATTAAATTCTTATTTTATCACAACACATCTGCTGATTGTCAATACCATGACAGCTGCGAATACATACTTAAAGAGAAAAACAAGTGCAATAGAAAATATACTTTTTCGTGTTTTCTTAAAATTTCTTAATGATGATTAGGGTTTAGTTTGGAAATAAAGTCCTCAAATTTTAAAAATTATTGTGTAAAATTGTGGTTGAACAGCTATTATCTAATTTGTTTGTAAACGGAAGTGGCCCCGGGACCTTTTGTAGTATGTACATTTTGGAATACTGGCAATAGTCAAATTCTCCACATAAGAAATGTATGTATGTAACTAAAACACTCTCGCTCAATCTGCATTGGCTTTAGCACCAATGACACGTTTGAGAGAGTATCGCAAGGATTTTCTGGAACCCTGCTTTTTCCTCTATAGTTGGAGAGACAAGTATGCCCTGTTATCTTGCTTCTGTCTCCTTTATGTTTTATGTATATATAGTGTGCATGTGGTCTTACTTCACCCTTGTCCATGTGACAAAATATTATATTAGTCAATAAATAAATATAAAAATGCGCTAATGTCGCAAATGCACGGTGATGTTATTATGAGGTATTTACCAATGTTTAATAATTTTGTTTTAAGTAAAATGGCCTATAAGTAAAGAAATCTGGAAATCGTTTGATGAAATTCGAAATTAACAAAAAGCATTTATCATACATTACGACTGTATTACTATTGTAATACAGTGTAATAAAATAAAAACATGATATCCCTCTAAATTTTTCTCAACTTTTACCATTGCACGATTTAATTATTTCATTATCCTAATGAAAAGGCACTTGATTATACTTCATTGGAAAAAAAGGAAAATCAAAACATATTTCACATATATTTATTTTAGTATAAAAAACAGTTTAATGAAAGATTTAGAATTCCCTAGTTTGTTTTTAATCAAAGCCTCATTTTATTCAAAACACGATACCCTCTGTACTGTAAAAAAAAAACACTGTTTGTAATAAGTAAATTTCTAGAAAAATATAATAATTAAAAATATATGAAAAAAGTTTTGTAATCTATACTTTTCGAAGAACAATGGGATTTTACATCTAAAAACTACAAGTATACATTTTAAAGACAAACGTTTGTAAACACAAGAATTCTGTGTGGTAATATGGTGCCTTCTACCTTCGAACTAATCTCAAGAGTTATTCGTTTTTTGGCATCCATCGGTACATGGGACAAAATCTTCATGCTAGGAGCCGTAATATGTAGTGGAAGGCACTCTATTACTGCACCAATTTTAAATATTCAAAGGCGTCAACTTCACAATCCACCAACGTGCTTAAGTAGAGATGCTTGTACACCCCCATAGGACGGATAGGGCTATTTCCACATCCACTTTTTGCTTTTTAATTGCTTTCTTTTTTTCAAAACATTTTCAGTTTTACAAGTATTGGCAATGTATATTCATGACTTAATATAATAAATGTTTGCCTTATGTGAAGTGAAACAAAAAAAAAACTGATGAACAAAACGTTAAAAAATATTATTTTCAACATTGTCAGCTAAAATGTTGTCTAAAATTCTCTCAGAATCTCATTAAATAATTTGAGGTACCAAACTTAGAAATTGGTCGAACATCTTGCTCCGTTACGTACCTTCAAACGTAAAGATTAAATACTTTTTTTATAGTGATTTCAAGATGAGTTTGCCAGTAGAGGGCTAGCAAGAGCTCGCGCAGCTTTCCACCACTCAAATTTCTCCTCTCCAAAATGCTTCTCATAGTCCACTTCCTCATTCATCACCTCATTTCGGAAACACATTATTCGATTTACCTCAAATTTCGCACAAATGTTTGTGAAAGGTAAAGATTTTATATAAAAAATAAAATAAAACAGTGGCAAGATCTTTAATATCTTTACTTACTTTAATTACAAAAATCTTGTAATGGGGTGAAGTTATAAAGGAGGAGTAGTATCCTTGCACAGGGTTGACCTGTGCACTGGTCCTCATCCAGCCTCAAAGAAGTAGCCGAGAGATCTGAAAGGCCTACGTTGACAACTTTAGGATGCTATAAACCCAAGAACATCCATGCGCAGTGAATAGCCGCATCCTCAAGGTAGCCCTGCTTTTGACAAAACACTGCAAATCAAGGCTAAAAGATCAATAACCCTGGGGGGCAGCAGGGCACCAGCACTGACTTGGAGCCGAAAATGGTATTAGCTACCTGGGTTCATATTCAGATATCACCAGGCCAAGCCGAAGAATTGCGAGAGAACAAACCCTTAAGAAGACCGCTGAAGCCTGAGGTAACTGATCGAAAGAACAAAAAAAAAAAAAAGGTGCGTTCATGATGGTTTGAAAAACATGTTACTGTGCAGTACTCTCCAAATAACCATATTTATTAATATGGCAACTTGGATAGGATGAACGAAGAAAAAAATCTTATAATTACTTTTCCTTTCTGAGAGTAAGAGTGGATAGTTCTTCCTCTACCCAGTTTATTTGACATAATGAACGAAATTTGGAAAAAGAAAAAAAAAAAAAAATGGAATAAGAAATTTCTACTCATAACAAAAATTGTAGAAGTAAATACGAATTAGTAGAAAGAAGGCAAAAGAGTAGGAATTCGGCAGTAAAAACGTTGAACTCATCTTGGACGGACTTTACCATAGTTTGTTGGAGCTAGGTGACCGAGTGGGCTAACGCGTGTGCGCAGCACCGCGCGTTGTTCGGCACCCTGATAAATAAGTTACAGACGACAAAATAATTACGAGTTTGCGTACCGGTGCCGGGGGGTCTTTTAACTCTAGCATTAATCCCCCGCTCTCACCGCCTGGCCCGGGAAAACCTCCGTATAGCCTAAAAGGCTAGGGAAAGGAGAAAAAAAAAATACATAGTTTGTAGTTTGTCAGTATTTTGATCTGTCAAAATGGAAAATGAGCTCAGTGATTCACTTAAGAAATCATTGCATACATACAAGAGGTACATTCATTGTGGCTTAGTCGTAGTAGGCTATAAATATAATTTCAATCATTTGAAATATAATTTAAAATTATTTTAGATTTCAAAGCTGTGGATCCATCTCGATCTTGAAACGTTTACGATGACATACAATTTTCGGAGTGTTTGAAGGGTAATGGAGGGGAACAAGGGATGAAGGAGGATGTTGGTAGACAGGAGATAAAGGGGCGAATGTAATAGTCTAACCAACACTAATTTGTGGAGAGAGTTGGGGAGGTTGGAGGGTGGAATTATTAGTAAACTAGGCCGGGTCAGGTGTGGCCTTTGTGCCGAGGTGGAGCAGGTGCGTGTAATAAGAGGCAGCGACCTAGGATAGGAGGGGGTGAGGAGGGGGGGGCTGGTTAGCGGCAACCCAACCCGACATCTTTAGTCTCCACAATTATCTTTATATAACACTTTAATGGCTTCCAACTTGAATTATCTCGTATATCCCGTCTTTTGGAAACAATATTTCTTAGAAGGGGTATAGACTTGTGTTCTTATAATATGTCCTATATGTTCGCGTGTTTGATTCAGTGAAAAATTGTTTTTATTGTTGCTAAAGTTAGTTTCAAGAATATAACAGAATATTGGATCATCTGCGGACAACTTTTTTCAATAAAAGTAAACAGTTTTTGTCGGTATTTTAGATAATACATGTTTCGATAAATCATCTCAAAACATTATCTCATTTTCTAATTAAATAAATTAAGGTAAAAAATGTCTAAAAGAAAAAACTCATCTGTCCCCCTGAGGTAAAGAACACCTTTTCGATTTTTTTATTTGTTCAGAAGAGCAAATTTTTCATAACTTTGAGCTATTAAAATTTGTTACTTAGTTACTGTATCTGTTACGTCGGGTATAAAGAACAGTATAAAATAACGGTACCTGTTACCTCGGGTATAAAGAACAGTAGGAATGGAATATCGAAGATCCAATATCGATATTAATATCGGCCTATAACTATCTATACTATTAATATATCGGACTTGAAATATCAATAGCCGATATTTTCATCAATTTATAAATATTTTTGAAATGAGAATACCAATATTAAGATCGATTCTCGATCCACATAAACACACCAAAATGTTTTTTTTACTCTTTAAATTAATTAATGGAAATACCTATTATTAATTTCTGGAAAAATCTTATCCTAAGATTTTTCCAGAAATTTCTATTCAACTAATTATGCCTTCCATTTACCTATAGATCGGATTTAGCGAAGTGATAATTTATTTACATCCTAGAAATATTTCTTTGACAATTCGTGGTCTTGGTTTGAGAAGGTTATGACTGACAAATTTGGGTATATTGAGTTTACAGAGTGAGTAGGATCCCACGCGCGCTAATAAATTCTACTTATAAATGGCCATCAATAAACGATGTTATCGAAATATCGGTATTTTCCTCTAATAACCCTACACTCTATATAAGACAGACAAGATGAGTATATATATTTTTTTTTTACGATCAGATTCATACATAATTACTAGCTCTTTCCAAAACGATTGTTTCAATTTTTAAATTTAGATTGAAAGATCGATAATTGAAACTATTTAATTAGATGTTTTCGACGGTAAAATATCGAACATTTGAAGAAAAATATCGATATTTTGATAATATCGATTATCTATGACCATCCCAAAAGGACACCATGTCACATTTTTGTATTTTTTGGGGAGAAGGAGAGTAATTTTTCAGAACTTTAAGCTACCAAAATTTGTTTCCTATTTACTAAAATAATGGACATGGTGTCTTACTTCCAGCGCAAAAATATATTTTTTTTTCTAAGCTTAAAATTAAATATCCTATGTTATATTATCTATATCGTATATTAGATATCCAACAAATTGCTTGAATTCTTGCATATGTATGGGAAAAGAACTAAGAGCAAAGAAAAAAATGAATCGAATCCGACATACGCCGAACCGCTCGAGACTTAACAGCAATTCTTTGTTTTCAGGATTGATTGAAGGGGAGTTATGAGCGTTGTAAAAAGATAGAAAAACCAATTGAAAACTTAAGGGTGTCTTAATATTGGTCAGACGGAGGAAATAAATTAGAAAAAGAAATTATATAAGCTTTGTAATAAAATTTAAATAAATAATTGTAATGTATTGTAACGTTAATGGTGGTAAGTACATTGAGTGATTAATTACTATAGCCGGGATAGCCGATTGTTAGCTACAATCTGCGGAGGACACGCGTCAAGCAGCTTCCAATCTGGCCCGATTCTAGCGCACCTGCTCCCCATCTTGTTTCATTCTCCTTATTAGTCCCCATTGGACTGATGTAATGGCAATCAATCACTAAACAAATCGCGGGAATGATTTTAGAAACACTTTATAAATACTTAAGTAATAATTCGTAGGTATTGATAAAAAAATTGGTGCAGTGCGCGCATAAACATCTCGAAGAATAGGAGACAACAAAAATAACAGACGGTAAATATATTATTATTATTTTTTTTTTAATTTCTTAATGACGTTTACAACTATATTAAATAAATAAATCTAGTAAATTTGGACATAATAGATATAATGACATGAAAACACTTGCTGAGCTACTGCCCAATGGTAGCACTCTAATGATATGACTACATTAGGAGATCACGGGGCCATCTTCTTTTCAGACGGGAGGTTTATCAGGAATTGAAGAGGAAGCAAGGTTAGAAAAGAGAGGGTTGGGATGATTCTGAAGTTTATTATGGAAGGATAGGTATCTGGATTGGGCCAGATCTGAAACACAAGGAACACTAAGATCTTTATAGATAATTTTATTAGTGACAAAGTAAGGAGTATTGAGGATTTTACGAAGGATTTTGGATTGTAAGGATTGGATGCGAGATGAATTCGATGGTTTAGTGAAGCCCCATAGCACAACTCCGTAAGTCCAAATAGGTCTTATTATAGTCAAGTATATGAGTCTTTTGTAATTAATGGGAAATTTAGAGCGTTTGTCTAGTAAGTGCTGAAGTAATCGGAAACGTCGAGCGGTTTCTTGTCGTTTCAGTCTAGTATGAGGATTCCAAGTTAGTCGTTTGTCCAGGTGGAGTCCTAGGTATCGGATTTGTTCTACGGGGATAAGTGGAGTATCGTTAAAGGAAACTGTACGACAGGCAGTCGTTGGTTTACGACGAAGAGTAAAAGTAATTTGATGGGATTTATTGAAAAATTTGGAACGCATCACGATTTTGCGCGTCATCCTTGTGCAGGGGCCATGCTAATCTTCTCTGTATCGTTCCAATTTTAGTATATGTACCGCCGTAGCGAGTACATATTAATTTAAAACAATTAATTACCAAACCTATTCCCAAGTGTCTGTAATCTGTCAAATGTATTCATATTTCGTCTCTGTCTGATTCCTTCCACGGTATATTCTAATTATTTATTTAATTAAAATAGTGCCACGGATTATTTTATTCTCACAAGATTGACAATGATCAATAAGGCTGCTAAATTCCAGTGCAGGTATTTTTAATTGTTTAAATATATATATATATATTGTCTTATTTATAAAATTGACTATTTATTTATACTATTTATGCAAATCCTACATGTTCATGTATATAATGTTATCAGAGCTCACTGTTCCTTATCTATGATATAGCATTTTATGCAGGCATTTAGTGATGCACTAGGAACGAAACGAGGAACTGTCCCAGCATGGGAATGGTTAGGAACGTTTGGGAGCTATTTTAACTTATCTGTCAAGCTCGACTGCACTCGGGTGTTTCCGTCAGTTCTCGTAACCACCTTAGCCCTCATTTCTCTTTTATTTTATTATAATTTTTTTTGTAACTTATATCTTAGCATATTTCTTATATAGGTGACCGATAGAAAAAAAAAATGTTATGGGAGGACCATAACGTAAGCGTAAAGCTAATTTCTCAATGAATAAGTGTTCAAAGCTGAAAGATTTTTACAACGTATTCGAACAGAATTTGAATAATTAAAGGTGCAGATATGACAATTATAACGCGTTAGTTTGAATTACTTCATACAAAGTAGAAAGTAAAAGAAGCAGATTGTAATATTTTCATAATAAAACAAACGTTTATGTTAAAACATATTTAAACACTTCTATTGAAAGAGTGGGTTTCATGTCAGATTGGTGTACGTCTATTAATTATTAAAAAAAAAATGTTTTATTAAATATACTTTAATACATTCTTGAATCCGAACTTTCGTGCGGAGAACTAAATGATATTTATTTCGGTCATCAAACTATTAAGGTTATGTCTTAGCTCACTTATACTTATTCTTTCAACTGTTAAGACGTTCTATAAAATATTTCTAAAGTAAAGAATAAAATCTATAATCTCAAAAATTTTCCGAATAAACCTGAACTTAATTAATACGGACTTTAAGATTATTAAGAGTAGAAGTTTTTCATTAATTGGGCTAACTGTAGTACAGTTGGAGAGCGGTTAAAAAAAATCACAATTAATTTATGATATTTTCTTAGCTGAGTTTATTCGTTCAATAGTCCTCTTTAAATGGTTTGAACAATGAAAAATTCCACTTTATTTTAAAGTAAATTTTTTCAAGTTTAGTGTGGAGCGATTGGTAATTACTTAAGTTAAACATTTCTTTAGTAATCGCTTCCTATTCAACAAAAACTAGATTCACTTAAAAACACACAAATCTTGAATTTCCTAATTTTCAACTGAAAATCGGGCAATTGTTATATGAAATTTTTTTTAGATCTTGATGTATATTATCATCCTTTTAAAAAAATTCCTGTATTTTTGAGGAAACCTATATAAAAGTAATTAAAACTTTATTTAATTTTTTTTTCTTTGGCTTATGCATATTAAATTTTATTTAGCTTTATTAAATTGTTATTTTTGTTGACTAGTCAGTGAAAAGCATCCCAAAGAAGTTACGTTATAGCTAAAAAGGACAACAATGATTAATGCCTTTCAAATATTACTTCTTAATGAACCGCCGCATTGCGAAGAGTAGTGAGTTATTATTAAAATTAAAACGTTAAAAGTTAAGACGAGTGGAAAGCAAGGAGCGGAACTTATTCTTAAGCAGTTCTCGACTGGGCTTTGAGATGTCTAAGTTGATAAAGCACTTCTTATCAAACTTACTGACGGAACGTCATTCGCAGGGGCGGCTATGCTCCTTGGGTATTTCCTTTCGGCGACTTCAACCCTTCAAGCTAATTTTCTTCGGGATACATCCGCCATTATTCCAGTGATTGGTTTTTAGAAGAAACTAAGAAAAGTTCGTAAAAAAAAAAAAACATCCAATATTCTTTATTAATATTAATTCTGTACAACAATAGAGGAATATTGTAAGTACATAGGTACACTATTTTAAAATACAGCAAGTAAATTATTTAACAATGTATTATATAATTATATAAAACAAAGTAAATTATTTTCAAATTAAGTATAAGTCTTAAGCCTATTTGGACCAATGCTTCACAGATATATGGGACAACAAAAAAGACTCACATACGTAAATTACAGACTTTTCAATCTAAAACTTTCAGGACTATTACCAATGCTCACTGATACGTCAGTAACATTACTCTACATAAAAACATACAGATGCCAACAGTTAACGACTACATACGAACATACTACAAAAGATTTCATAATAACTTTCTCGGACATACCAACTCATTGACCACTACTAACATGTCCGATAGCACCCGAAGGAGGCTTAAAAAAAGCTGGATGAGGGATCTCCTCCACTAACTATAAATATTACACTCAAGACAGGAAGGACGCCGCTGGGTACTCCTCTCCCTCACGCCTATTCCAAGACCAATCTTCTACATCTTGACATCACACTCGCAGATTGTCGGAACTTCTGACAGGTGTGAGTTGAAGAATCGAGTTAAAAAAAGAGAAAAGAAGTATTAAGTACAATTTACTTTTAACAGGAAAAAATTTAAATTGATGATAAAATTAAAATTTTATTATCATACATTAACTGGCCCATGTTTCTTTCAATGCAGTCCTGGAATACAATTTTCTTTTGTTTTTAATCCTACTTTATTGTTATTTATTTACTCTAATTTTTATAATTCCTCAAGAGAAAAATAAACAAAGAAGTTTGAAATTTATTATGGCCGACATGAGCGTGGAAATAATTAAAATCTATTTTTTTTCTAATTATTTAATTATGAATACATTTTTACTATATATAATTTTATTTTATTTTATATATCTTTCACTTTAGTTTTAAAGATATGTTTTCGATAAGAGCTGATTCTTTTGCCGCCTTAACTAGTCTTATTCATCTCTGTTTATTTTGGATTATTATTTTCTAGTTATTTCCATGCAGCTCTGTTACACCATAAATATTAATGAAAAAAAAAAACTGTACCACTACAACCCATGAAGGGTTTTGGGCTTAGTACATTGTAAGAAAGTACTGTTTCAAGAGCAACGGTTGAGCAAGGAGCTTTTCCACCTTTATTAATTATTTAATTAAGAGTAACTACTTTTGTAGAGGCTGGGCGTGCCCCAGGAAGGTTTCCCGACCTTGATTATAAATTACTTGACATCAACCGAATTGGAAACCTGCAGCTTACCGGCCATGTGCCTAACTCACTGAGCTACTCGTTCCAAAATAAATAGAATTTTTGATTTGTAAAAAGGAATTGGAATGGAATAGAACACCAGATGGAATCATATTATAATTAATAACTAAATAAAAATTAACAAATAATATTTACAGAAGCTTTAAACTTTCTTTTGGGCATTTTTTTAATATATATTTTGCCGCCTTAACCAACCTTCTCCATCTCTGACTATTTCTTTCCAGTTATCTGCATGCAGCTCTATTGCTACACAAACCTTTAAGATTCCATCTAACCATCTGGTTTTTGACCTTCCTCCTAATCTCCATCCTTTTATTGAGGCATTTATTGTGGTGTAGAGTCTTCCAGATAATTTTTTCTGAGCTGGATTCCCCAATCATCTCAACCTCTTTGCTTTCACATCATGAGATATTCATTGACCAGTTTCTTTAAACAGTTCTTTATTGGTCCTTTTCTTTCATGCGTTAGAGTCCCCCAAATCGTCTCCATCATCAGAGTCCCCCAACCCAGATCGTTACTATCATCGAGCAGAAGATTTTTTCCTCAAATCTTTCAATAATTCTGTCTAGAGTGCACGTTATTGATAATAATAATTATAGCTATAAAAAGAAAGTATAATTTTTATAGTTAATAATATTTATTTAACTTACTATCCTGCAATTAAATATTAATTTCTTGATGCGTTTTCGTTATTGTCTTGTTGTACATATGGTATGGATGTGGCACACATAGCTCTAATATTATTACTTTGAAGTGTGGTAGAATATATTGTTCTTGATAAGAAAAAATTTAAATCTTTTAAATAAAAAAAAAATGAATCTGAACAGGATTCATTTGAAAATCATTTGTTATTATTTATTTATGAAAACATAATCGTAATGAGCTAATAGTGTTTTAGATAAGGAATAAACTTCTGATTTTACTGACTGCAGAAATAACAGAGACAGTTATCTTAGTAATCAAAATACAATGTAATTTGAAACGAATTATTCAGAAGAATATGAAAGTAAATGACGAAAAGGGATGTAAGCATTTGAAAAAGACGATCTATTCTACTTGTATATATATCCAGTTAGAATATGAGAGAATAACATGATTAAATTCTATAATATGATTGTACTTCAATATTCTGATCTTCTTAAGATATGAAGGCAAAGAAGATAAGATGGGTTGGACGCCTGGCTCAGTATAATCCATCTTGATGCCTAAAAAATACTACGATAAATTTACATTTAGTATTATTATTTTTCTGTTTATTTATTGCACATAGAGCGTGAATGAGCTCCTCTTCTATTACTATTAATATTGTCCTTAGATGTGATAGATTGTAATATTTCACAATAAAGAATTGAATAAAAAAAAAATACGACAATGGATACCTACAACAATAGTTGGCATGAGACTACGTAAGAGGCAAAGAATTTCAAAATTCTATTTTCAAAATATAAAGAAGAGATAGAGCTGTTCCTACGTGAAGTGATACGAGTATTCCAGGCTGCAACATGAGACCGACTAAACATCCATTAAGAGAGCCACCTTCTACTATTTCGATTTCACTCAGAGAAACAACTTTTAGTGCTTCCTCGAAGGAAATTCGAGAATGATTGTTCGCTGCTAGTGTTTCTCGTTTTAAATTTATACAAGTTTTCGATTCAGTTAGCATAATATTAGATTAGAGGTTTATTAAATTTCTGGTCATATTATGTTTTTATATTTTATTCAATGAATATTTCATATTATACTATCGTGTTCATTATAAACAGTTTTTATGATTCGCCATACTTAAAAGTTAATTAACACAACATTAATATGCTATTAAAGTATAAGATCTTGTTTAGATTAGGCCCGCCAGTGATTTTTTAATGTTATTTAGTAACAGTTGTTATGAAACTTGATACAGAAATAAAATCACATGTTTAAATATTATTCAATTTAGTATTGTTTGTGTAATTGCGGTTATAAAGTGATAACACGATGAACAGTTTTGAAGTTTACTATTTATGCAAAGAAGAGGAACGAGCCAGGATTTTCTTTGAAGAAAGAAGAATTCGACCTAAGGAAAGCTATTGCTTCCTATACGAAAATAGGAAAAAATATAGGTGCAACAAAAGGCAATGCCGGTATGAAGAGTCATTATATAGAAGGCGGCAAAATATCTACAGAAAAAAGGCCAAAAATAAAAGTGTAAAGCTACTATAAATAGTATATGTTAATTTTTATTTGGTTATTAATAATTTCCATTATAAGTTCCTCTATTCCATTCCAGTTCCTTTTAACAAATAAAATATTCTATTTATTTTGAAAGGAGTAGCTCAGTGAGTTAGGCACTTGGTCGGTAAGCTGCAGGTTTCCAATCCGGCTGATATCAAGTAATATAATCAGGATCAGGAGACCCTCATGGGGCACACCCAACCTCTGCAAAAGTGATTATTCTTAATTAAATAATTAATAAAGTTGGAAAAACTCCTTGCTCAACCGTTAGTCTTGAAGCAGTACTTCCTTACAATGTACTGAGCCCAAAACCCTTCATGCGTTGTAGTGGTACAGTTTTTTTTTTTTCATCAATATTCACGCATCAATAGAGCTGCATGCAGATAACTAGAAAATAATAATAAAAAATAAACAGAGACAGAGAAGACTGGTTAAGAAGGCAAAAGATCCAGGTCTTATCGAAAAAACATCTTTAAAACTATTGTGAAAGATATATATTATTTTTGTTTCATTGGTCCATATTTTTTTAAAATTTAATACAGCTACTAAATATTATCATTTGTTTTGAAAAAATGTTTTAAAACTGTTTATAAAAGTATAATTGTTCGTGTAATTACATTTTTTTGTATTCGGCTCTTAGAAACGCTTAAAAATCATTTCATATAGTTAGTTTGTTTCATTCATTTTCTTCCAAAGTAATTATCGTCATATATTTATAAAACTTTCGGTCTGAATTCCCCAAAATTAAATCCTGGCTTCTTTTATTTCTTTCAGAAAGTAATAGTAGAAAATGATACTTTTATAAATATGCGTATGCTGTGCATATATCACTAAAGTATATTTACAGATTATTCCAAGGAACAATATTAGGCTTACTCTACTATTATTTTAATTAACTCATGTGGTTGAGGCACCAGCATAATTTTATGTTAAAATATTTGTTTAATTGATGAACACTTCATGTAAAGTCAAATAAACGTTGGATCCTGATAAATAGTTTACTAGTTAAACTTTTAGAATGATACAAAATAACTGTGAGACCACAATGGCAATGAGTATACAAACAGAGTTGGCGGAAAAAGAGTTTTTTTTTTTTTTTTTTTTGGGAAGCAACCTCTAGTGCGGATATATATTGTAGTGAGTTATGTGAGGAACAATTGAGCACTCTACTTTTATTGTCCCTCTGCAAAGGAAAAACACAGAGAGCAAATTATTTGCCGCTCTGAAAAACAGATGCGACCACCCCCCTCTTAACTTGATTTGGACTTGTATGGCATTTCTCTTCAAAGATGTTAGCTTCTATTTATTTTACTGCCTTAGAATGCCTTTGTTTTGCTATGGTTACTTCGATCTGAAATAAAATCGAAACAATACATACCGTATACGAGGGAATATTTATTTATTTATTAACCAAACAAAAATGTGGAACATTAGATTAAATTTGTAATCTGCAAATTTCTTTGCAATAAGCAAATTTTTTAGCAGCTTCACAGCTTCCCATCACGTCCGGGATATAAATCAGATCAGCAGGTATCTTGGCCAACGCCTACGTAATCGTCGTGGTGGGCTGTACGGGTTTCTTGTACGATGAAGGATTTCTGTTAGAGGATTTATGTTGTACGTCAGTCTTTGGTGAAAGTTATTGTACTTCTCTTTTGCAGTATCTAAAATTGTAGGTACGTTTAAGTCTTTATGTAGTGTGTCATTTGCGACATAAAAAGGTGCGTCAACACTTTTGACTGAAAGGACTGAACTTTTTTAATGTTGGAAGTTTTAGTAGAGCCCCACAGTTCTATGCCGTAAGTCCAAATAGGTTTAAGTAAGACTTTATAAAGGGTTAGTTTGTTAGTTAAAGATAATTTTGAGCGTCTGTCAAGTAGTCTGGATAACAGACCGTATCGTCTGTTTAATTCTATTCGATTTTGTCTGATGTGAGTCTTCCAAGTAAGTCTTTTGTCCAGGTAAAAACCTAAATACCTAATTACATCTGATGTTGGGATTTGAATGTTATTAAAATATATTTCAGGGGAAGGTTTATGGTTAAGAGTGAATACCACATGCACACCTTGTTGCCCAGTCTGCAATATCGTTCAGATGATTTTGAAGGATGGTAGATGCTCGAACAGGGTTTTTATCTGAGCTTAGTACTGCGGTATCGTCTGCAAAAGTAGCCAGTACCCTGAGGCACTCCTGCTTTAATAGGTTTGATGTCAGAACGTTCTGTCCCTACTTTACTACAAAATGTCTATCCGTTAGATATGAAAGTAATATTAGATAGGAATATAATGACAAGTTTTAATCGTTCTTTCTGAACTATAGACACCTATTTTAAAATATCATTTAATTTCATGGGAACAGAAGAGACCCCGTTTCTTTTTTTAAATAGCTATCAATCCGTTTTGTGACATTTGAAGATAATTATAAAATTATCAGGTAATTATATATAAATATACAATTAAAGTAAACACCATAGGATCGAATTCCGACCCTTACTCCCCAGCAAGGCCAGTCGTACCAGAAGGTTAGACCAATACTCCCTTAATTAGGAGAGCCCTTCAAGTTGAAACATACTTGTAAGAACAGACAAGTAAAAAATAATAATAATAAAAAAAATAGCATTTATTATTCAAACAGAACATAACACTTTATAAAGACTATATTGAGTAGATACTACCATTATTGTATGCAAAAAATCTTACTCTATTAGAAATGATATTCATCAATACTTTTTACTATCAATAGCGAAGCCAGAATTTAATTTTGGGGGAATTCAGACTGAAGGTTTTATAAATTTATGACGATAATTACTTTGGAAGAAAATGAATGAAACTAAATAACTATATGAAATGATTTTTAAGCGTTTCTAAGAGCCGAATAACAAAAAGTTATTAAACGAACAATAATACTTTTATAGAATGTTTAAAAATATTTTTTCAAAAGACATGGTAGTATTTAGTAGCTGTGTATTCATTATAATTTAAAAAATTAAATTGTTTTAAATTTTAAACAAATATGGACCAATAAAACAGAAATATTTTTTCCATTTTGGAGGGCTTGAATCCGGAAGTCCCGTCCCGTAGCTCTGCCAGTGGTTACTATTTAAGCCGTTTCCGTGCTAAGTAATATACCGCTAATTTATATCCATCATTTTGCTAATCAATGAAAACATTCGAAAAGTGAATTATTATTTAACAGTTTATAACACTTTGGTTTGTTTCTACCAAGTACAGAGGGAAATAATATGTGTATAATAATAAAATAATATGTGTTCCATTTTTATACTGTCATCATCGTAGCGAGAAAGGTGACTGGAAGGAAATTAGTAAAACAGAAAATGATCGAAGTATTGCTTAAAGAAAATTGGTTATACATTTTTAGAAGTTGAATCTCTTAGTTTGTCATTTCAGTAATTCATTTCTGTAACTATGTGCTTAAAATTATTTACTTTTCACTACTATATTTTGTCAGAGGTTATCATATCCTCACAACTCTACAACAGTTTTATTTTTTTTTATCATCGGGTAATAAAAATATAAATAAAAATGATACTGTTCAGAATGATAAAACGTCATACCCTAACCAAAATGAATTTGAATGGTATCAAAATCAAGGCTGATTTTATTTATGAAAAATTCGATCAGAACATAGGAAAACATTTATTTATTAACATCAAATAAGAAAAGAAAAAGAAGGTATAAAAAATTAAATTAAAAAAAATCGAACAATATAATGATTTTAACTGTTGCATACGAACTTGATGTAACTAAAAACGAGTATCTTAAAAAAGAATAAAAATGCAAGTGTTATTGACCGATTATTAAATCAAAATTTCCTCTCGCGTTTAGAATTCAATGAAAAAATCCCAACCCTCACTAAGAAAAAATCCCTAGTCAAATTGATATAATGGCCTCATCACCTACTATCGTTCACTGGATTTTCACAAAATTTTCAGGAAATATAGATTCTTACCAAGATGGTCACCCAAAAATTCCACCAAATTCTATGAAATTCCGAGAAAAGTAAGAAAACTACAATAATAAAAAAACGCTGTAAATTATTTCACAATGGTTTATTATTTCCAAACAATTATACATCTAAAGTAACATTACCTTCCTAGAAACAAAGAAAAAGAAATAAAAGTTGATTGCAATTATTGACCTAAACATTTTTTTTCATCATTAGTAATTTGCTAAAAAAAATTGCGTTACTTCATTAACACATTTAAAAACCAAATGATATAACCTTTGCTGTAGAACATCTAGATACCATATTTTTGCTCCAAATTGTCCGATTTTAACGATTTTTTTTTTTTTTTTTTTTTTTTAGGAAATTTTATAAACTTATAAATAACTATATACAATATCAACAAAAGATTTATACTTGAGTTATTCGGAATCTAATTTGACCACCTCTCGTAACTTTTTTTCCAGCTTCTTTCCGTTGAAGTATGTTATATAGATAAATTTAGAGGGCGTAGAGAAAATGACTTTAGCGAAGTTTCATTAAAATCGGTACATTCGTTTAGGCGCTACAGTCTATTGCAACACAGGTTTTTTGGCCGCCATTTTGAAACTAGAAGGCGAATAGTAATGTCGTTGAAGGAGGATCATCCTCGGGTGACCTCTGATTTTATTTTCAAATTCGAAAAAAATCGGTCTAGTAGTTTCAGAAAAAATGCGCGGATGGCGGACTGCGGGCTAGTAGTGCATATATAAGAGAAAGTGTTGGACAGAATTCAATAAAATTGACACTAAATTATTTTTTCACCAAAGTATACCTTTTATCTAACTTTGAGCCAAATCGAACGAGCCCTTTCTGAAATATTGGCATATCTAAAAATATACGTTTGCGCGTGCGTAAGCGGAAGTGCTGGATGGAATTTGATAAAATTAATATGGGACCATCTAGGCACCAATCAGCATAATCCCTGAAAATTTCATCATGAAGATTGGATGAACAGTACTAGGTGATATGCCCGTCACATCGATTTGACTACAGACAGACGGACTCCGAACCAAATTTGATCCTCGATGTCTGAAACGTAAAACGCGAGCGAAAATTTTCGATTCTGACCAAAAAAAATTTTTTAATCTATCGCACGAACACAATGCTTCCCTACCTTCGGTAGTGAGGAAGCAATAATTTAGGGGTGCACGAAGTTATTATTTTACACCAAATAAAAAGACATAATCGAATACATGATGTAACTTATTAAAGCCATATATATCTACATTAGAATTTCCATCCAATATTTTTCAAATATATTGCTAGATATTTTTTATGTAATAACAATCATTAGTAGTAACAAGTAACTTTATTTTCGGTTTCCGATTTTTTTTTTAAATTTCTATTTTAATTTTTTATGGCAGCACAAGGGCTCTTAATGCATATTAAATTAAAACATTTATTTAGGAGTGTTTGAAAAATGTTGAACTATGCTCCTACTGAATTTTATCCAGTATTTTTTTTTTTATTAGTAAAACCATAGTAATTGTGGATACATTTAATGGACATCGAGAAGAGGACTTCAGCCAAATTTCATTGAAATCGGTACATTAAAGGCGGATAGTAATATCGATGAAGGAGAATCATCCTCGGGCGATCTCTGATTTTATATCCGAATTTGAAAAAAATGGGTCCAGTAGTTTCGGGGAAAATGCGCGGACGACGTACAGCGGACGTATTAACATTTTTGTATTCGTTTTTCGAATTCCTCGTATCCTGAAACGTAAAACCTCAAAGTTTGAGAGGGGATTAAGTTTTTAAATTTTTTGTTCGATCACAATAGTTCATTATTGAAAATAATAAACCAAAAAATATATAATAAGAACTGTGCTTTTACTGTACTGAAAACAATATAATATTGGAAATATTAATATAAAGAAAATTTATATATGGACTGTTTAGCGAAATATTTAAATAACTTCTGTTGCTTAGTTTATATTTTGTGCAATATCAAGATCCATTATCTGGTAATCAGGGATATTTTCCGATTTATAGAGACTTAGCAAGCAGATAAATAACAATTAATTGATTGATAAATAGCAGTGAATATTAAAAAAGTTTCTAGTTTCTATAGTTTCTAAAAATATGGTTATGGGTTGATAACCATATTAAGTGAACCTAAATTTAATAGAAAATATAGCTCATTATTATGATAGGATTATTCAATTTGCCGTTACCATCGGGTATAATTTATAACCAGGAGGAAATTTCTTATCTGTAAATAGAAACTAAAGACTAGGTAATAAAGCTGACTTACCCTTCATTCTGGCCAGAATATCCAATTAACTTGTAAGCTACCGTTCCACATTCAAACAACCTTGGAGCTACACCCCTCCACCAGCCCTCTTCAACTGAATTCAATCCATTTAACCCTTTTAGCACATGCAGCATTTATTCAACCTGCTCTCCATCCACAGTACTTACCTAATCAAAAAAGAAAGAAACCTAATTTTAATCATTGACAGAAGGTTCATGGATGATTTAAAAAAACAAATTACCAACATTCTATGAATTCTAATTACCAACATTACCTGTGATCATCATGATATAAATAGGTGGCAGAATCAAAATAACTTTTACTAAAAAATTTAATTTATTTCTATGTTGAATAAAGAATATATACAAATTATATTTACTAGAGACTAAATAAGTGATTCAATAAATTTAATAATTGACTGTGAAGGTATGATTTCAGATGGACTGTTTTGAGTATTATTGCCATGAAATATTATAAAACTAAGACTGGGAATCACAACTTAGCTATTATGGTATGTGAAATGGTGTAAGTAGTAGATTTCATTTATCTGCTGATCCGAGATCATCTGTTCAAGCCCAGGTCCAAAAACTTCTCCAAGACGCCCATCTGTGTAGGTAGGTAGCTGCCACTTCCGTTCCCAAGGTCGGAAAAATACCTAAGATCTCTAAGACCTATCCTCAAGGCCAGACATCAACATAAGCCCCTTTTCTTGCTTCTCGGTAGATTTTATACAAACATTCAGGACGGTTTTCATTGGTTCTTAATTTCACCCTATTACTTCATAATAACTGGTAACAACATAAAAGGAACCAGTTACTTACCCCGTTACTAGTTTTTACTCTAAGCCTTCCTCAGAGTCCAGGTACAGGTCGGTTCTTATCTACCTGCTCCATCCCCTTGACGCTGTTTTTGATGTCAGAAGTCGGTTTCATTCAACTTTATTTTTGACATCTCATAATAATTTTAAAACTTTTTTTGCTATGTTCAATACATAATATTTGTACCTTTTCCAAATTTTTAAATCAGGACGAGAAATGGGTTACGAATTTCGAAAGTGAAATTCATGTAGTTTTGCTTGCTTTAAGTAGACTAGTAGACTGCAGTTCTTAGACCTAAAGATGACCTTGGTCATCATTAGCATTGCGCTGTCGTATCACAGAAGATCTGTTTAGGAGGAGGATATAGACTGCGCGTAAATGACATGACGTAGAGAGCAACGAAATTTCGGACCTGGAACAATGTATCATACGAGCAGGAAACGAAATAGAGAAATCTCTACTAGAGAAACTGCTTAAGGAGGAGACAAGTCATGGTTTCTGTAAGCAATGTGCCGTGTTACTTGAGGAAGACCCGATGGATAAATTACGAATAGAGATATGGTTGTATACTTCAGGATGTTCATTGGGGATGATTATTTAAAAAAAAAAAAAAAACTAAAATAAATGTAGCAGGATCCTCTAATTGTAATCTTCAACAAGGGCTTCACCATGGATGCAGTCCTCTTTGAACCGTGTTCTGATTTGACTTATATACGAAAACCGAATAGGTCAAAATCAAACGGTTAATGGGCTGCTTGAATACTCATGGCGGAAGCCTAATATCAAGAGGTATAGGATAATAAAAAAATACATATGTATTATATACCTATATGATTTTGCGAAAACAATTGAGTCCGGTGGGAAACTGTACCAAAACTCCTTTACTCATAAATTTTAAATATGTAAATTTTGAAAATAATATCTTGCCCATCTTTTTTCTTAACGTACATTTGTCATGCATATTCATAATGGTAATGTTTTAATTTAATTATTTATGGAATTTGGTACAAACAGTCTGTACCTTTAAAGTAAAACTTGATACTTGGATTCATTGTCATGCGAAAAAGTATACTTAATCCGCTTACACATATTATGATTATAACCTAACGGATAATATAAAACGCCAGCTTGTTTTTGAAATCTACTAGAAGAAACACAAGATCGATTTACTCTTTGTCTTGAGATGGTTTCAAGCTATTGATATCGTTGATCTAAAAAGTAGAAAGGGAGCTGAAAATATTTTTAACGTGTTATAAAGTTGTTATCCATATTACGAGAATATACTAGGTGACTACCATGCTGGATTCAGAAAAGGCAGGACCACGCTAAACGAGATCTTCATCCTAAAACAAGTATACGGAAAAAGATGGGAAGTAGCTCAGAACTTGTCGATTTCAAAGCAGCCTACGTGTCTTTGGAAAATCATGACCGGACTGGGAATTCTCGATAAGTTGGTGAGATTGACAAAGGCCTGTACAAATGACCCCAAATGTAGAGTCCTAATACAGAGAGAAGTATCTAAAGCCTTCAAAGTTCGAACTGGCTTACAGCAGGGAGATGGACTATCACCGATGTTGTTCAACTTAGCCCTGGAGGAAGTAATAAGAGCAACATCACAGGAAAATGGAGGGGTCCATGTCGGAATGAACTATAAAATCTTTGGATACGCAGATGATATAGCTATTCTTGGAAATAATCAAGAAGACATTGAGAAACTCTCTACAACACTGATAAGAGAGGCAGAGGAGATCAGCCTAATAGTAAATCAAGAGAAAAACAACATATATGATAATAAGTCAAAAATTCCAAATCAATAACAGGATCTAAGTAACAGGAAAACCATTAAAAAAAAAAGAGAGTTTTTTAAAGGTATATTTAATAATGTTCAATCTAATTTTACATTGTTATTGGAATAGTAATGAGATGTATTAAATACCACTGAAACAATAAAATATTGGACATAACATAAATAGAAAAATATAGAAAAAAAGAAGAAAGATCACGGAATACAACACTATTTTTTTTTTTGAATATTCTTTCTATTGAGAAAAAAACAACACATTTTGTCTCAATTAAGGGCATTCAGTATTTGGGATGTATGAAACAATCATACCATATATACAATCAAATAAAAACAATAGAAAGTTATAACAAAAGAAAAGAAAAGAAAACTTGGAATAACAGAATAAATAAAACATGAGACAACATTACATATATAAAATTAAAAACACTTTAATACTTATTCAGTCAGCCGAGGGAGCTCCGAGTCGGCCTTTCCCCCACGTGTGGAAGATAAGGCATGACTCCAAGAGATCGCAGCGCCTCTCTCTCAGCCACATCACTGGGATTGGAATCCAGTGGAGACTAAGAAAGAGCACTAAAGGAGACAAAAGTAGAAATATACTGGCTCAACATGAAATCAACTTGAGTTTTTTGGACATCGAAACGCGATTGAAGGAATTTTTATTGCAACGCAATAAATATATTTACACGTATATCATGTATTTAATACCCATTATATTTTTAAATCAGCGATTAATGAAAAATTACTGTTTACATGTTTTTAAACGGTTCCAACTTATGAGTGAAAAATCCACTGAGTATCGAGGCCAAGGTTAGAGACCTGAGTGAGGTAAGGGGATATATCATTCTGGGCGGATCAAATACCCAATATATCTGTGGGGGCATCAAGAGGCTAAAAGTAGGACGAATCATCACCATCTATTTGAAGATCATCCCTGAGTCAGGGCAAGAAATATAGCCATAGAAGATCCAACAGTCGATTTACCCTCAATCCACTTGGAGCCAAGTTACCGCAATCACAAAAAAAGAAATAAATAAAATAAAAAATAATATTCAACCTATTTTTAATTTCATTTTAAATTTTTTGCTATGAAAATTTATCTGTAAAAATACACCCACATATATATTTTTAATTATACTTTTTAGGAGTTTCACTTTGGCCATAAATTAAATTAGAAAACTTCCAGATTTTTCTTTAGTGATATTCAATTTATATCTACAATCTTATATTCATATTGATCGTCAATCTGACAGATGTTACAGTTTTGAGTAAAAAAAAAAAAAAAATCAAGAACTTACAGCATCCTATAATTTCCAACACATTGATATTTTACAAATATCAATGACGTTAATTATCGCTATACTGTTATTTAATAAACAAGAATTAAATATATAATAAGTCAACATATTAATTCAGTGAAAATAATATATTATGAACAAATTTTTCATAAATCGTGACAGATCTGAAAATGTATCATTTATGAAGTTTATATATTTAAAAACAACTTGGGGATAATAAGAGAAGAAAATCTATAACGGCTATTTAAAATAAATAAATAATGCAGCATTAAATATAAACAACTTTTTTTATAAATAATAACCATTTTTAAATGATTGCTTTATTTTGCCTCCGTATTTAAATGCGATTCAACGACGAGCTAATGAATGAATTTTTATCAGGCTATTATTTTTTATTTAATTATAGTTGAATTTAGATTCATATTATAAAAAGTTGACAGGCCCAAATTCATTTTTATAGAAAAAAAAATGATAAAAATGTCTCATTAAAATAAAAAAAACATTAAATAGTGTTCACTAAAAATTTTGATAGTTTATTTACCGTCCTATTAATTTGTTTAAGGAATTTGTAATACAATTGTAAGTTTATAATGTATGTATTTTTACTTAATTTTACGTGTATATATCACAAAATATACCAGGATGTATAACAGGGATTATGATTGAATATCGTCCTGTGGTTACGAGAAATAAACAAATATATTTAAACTTGTAATCCAAATTATACAAAATTGTTAGCAGAAACAAGTCATAAAAGTTTCAAAAGATACCAAGTATTTAAATGAAACTTTATTTCATATAGATAAAAAGATTATTTTCAGGACGAGTAAGAAACAAATAATCATAGGATTGATATCACCATGACGATCCTAAAATAAAAAAAAATATATATATTTAAATTCATTTACAGGTATGTGTCGAAGTTTATTATATTGCAACAACTTTTTTTTTTACAAGAAATAAATAAATAAAATACAACGATTGCTAGAAGGAAGTTAATAGAATTCCTAAAAATATTCTTGATAACAGTTCAAAACTGAAGAAGAACTTTTACCAGGTAAAGAGAAAACGAATAACAAAGGGTAAATACATCAAGTCGAGGAAATGGAAATTTGAGAAACTAAGAATATCATTCGTTAGAGCATAATATTTAAATTTATTCAGAATATCATTATTGTAGAGTTTGAGTTTATTACTTTTTTTTGCTTTTTATAAAGGACATTAGCATGGTCATTTTTAAAGTTCAATTTAACTAAATAAAATTAAATATATTCAGATTTCTTTGATCTAGTCGTTTTTAGTAATGACAATAATTTGTTTGTACTTTTTTTTTTTTAGGGAATGAGATAAAAGTTTTTATTGAAAAATAATACAAACTGCCACCTTTAAGGGTGATAGGTGTTATGACTGTAAATATTCACTATGAAAGAATATATAAGGTAAAGAAAAAAAAATGAAATAAATAATAGTAGATAAATGGCTGGTTGTAATTGAAAGCTAGTATCAGTGAGAAATAAATCAAATGAAAAAAAATTGTTTAATTTTGTGCCGACGTTTTGGCAAATATTTCAAGCAATAAAAAAAAATATAAAACTACACATTTTACTTATAAAAAAATAATCTTTAATTGTTGTGCATAACATTTGTCAGCTATTTTGCCTTTTTCCCAAATATATTTCACAATATTTTTCCTATCGTAAAATCGCTTTTCAGTCAATAGGAACTTATTATTATAACTCCACTATTACTGTTAAAATCCAATGCCATAAAGGCTAATGGCCAAATAAGCTCTTATAATGTAACACATTATTATTAATAGATAATGCACCAGATCCATTCTGCATGTTAGCTCAACAAGAGCTGAGTTAAAACTGATACGTTTAGGGTACATCCTGATTGAAGTAATTCTTGTCGGTCTTGTGACTATCATTCATGACAGATCGTATTGGGTCCGCTTTAGAGCATCATCCTTACAAACGGAAAAAAGTCCTTACCTAATTCGGGTAATTTCGATCGCTGAGATATACAAAACTATTATATAAAGATATATAAAACTTAAGATTGAGTGTTTAGAATGACGAAATAATGCGAACGATGTTGTAATTCTTGAGGAGGACGGTAAGACATTTGAGAAAGGTAGGACAGAAATTACAATAGCTATTAACTTGGAGGGACGGCGAGATTCGGTCCTGGTCACGTAACAAGTTAGGGCCAGTTTATAATTAGTGACAAAGTTAGCTCATGTTAATTAGTGATTCGAGGACTATTGCCGCCTCGAAGATCGTGAGTCCTTCGACGTACTCGAGATAAAGCAGCGGTGAAGGGCAAGTGGAGGAGTCAACTTTAGCAAAATAATACCTCGGCGAACATTTATCCAAAAAAGAGCACTAAGTCCCCAGTGATTTAAACAGAAGTCGTGAAGAGGAAGAGAGGCAGAAAGGAGGGGTAATGGAGGTTTTGGCGGGAGAGGCTCATTTCCGGTCAGCCGACTGAATAATACATCTTCTGTTCTCCTCCGACGTCAAGAGAGTCATCATCATGGATCTTCTTCCAGAAAGAACTGCCCTCCGGCAATGCCAAATCCCTTCCCATATCCTACCGCGCTGTTTGCTAACTTGTCTCTTTCTTCAAAGTCCTATATATCCATTAAAGGTCCATGATATTTGGGAAGCATTGAATAAATATATAAATAAGCGGAAAATGTCCTAACATAATAATTTTTTTAGTGTTAAACTTTTGATCAACCTTTTAATATTTACGCTATTTGATTCTATTTTGTTAAGCAACAAAATCTTGTAAGAAAAAAGGAAATATTATGTACTTACTTTATAGCTTTGAAACTGTATTTTCGAACAAAAATTGCTAGCTAATTTTTCATATAATAATAACAATAATAATTTTTTGAAAGTACGTGGCATCAATGTCGCTTTACGATATTCCATTTATAATATTTTTGATAATTCAAATCTGCCAAGCAAAAACCTTCTGGGCAAATACAAAAGTATGCTGATACGTTAGCAACATAACCTTACATACTGAACTTCATATGTTGACTAGTGTTGCCCAAAATCGGTCTTGGTCTTGCCCTTTGCAATACCAAGACCTAGGCCGCCTAAATGTTGCAAGACCAAGACCAGGACTGGTAAAAAAAATCGTTGTTTTTAATAAAAAATGAAGGCAAAATAGTTACTAATACTCGACAATCTTAGTTACTATATGTAAATAATTGGTATAACCAATATAGTTTTGCATTTAATTCCTCTAATTTTTCATTCAGGCTTAGTTAAGTTTCTCCTATCTACAAAATACAGTACTGTAAGACTGTTGCGAGACTCTTGTGCAAGACCAAGACCATGACCAAACTGAGTTTGCAAGACCAAGATTCGTCGGGGTCTCGCATTTGGGCAACACTAATATTGACTATTAACGCATAAAAGGACCTCCAAACACACTCATAAATGACATGGTACTTGCCAGGTAGCGAAAGTGTAGAAGGCTGAAGAGGAGCTGGATGAGGGATATCCTCATCTAATGCAGATATCACGCAAGCAAAAGGTACTGCTGGGCTCTCCCTCATGTCTTACTTGTTATATTTTGCAACGATCATATAATGCACTAACTGTCATTACTACTTTGACAGGTCTGAATAAAAAATTACAAGTTAAAACCATTTTTTTTTTTACATTTATTACATCTCTCAACTGAAGTATGCTGGCATTGAGCAAATGGCAATAGAGAAAATAATGACATAACAGGAATAGAGAAGGAGTAAAAAAGGCATATAGTACCTACCCACTAGAACCTCTTTCCTGGCAGTATTCAATTACTAGGTTTATGTTTAAGTTAGGTTCCTTAGGTTGTTTAAGGTAGGGGATCTCTCATCCACTTTTTTAGTCTCATAACCATATTCAGGTGTGTCAGCTGTAGTCATGCCTCTTATTAAACTGTTGCCGTTTAAATGTCCGTTTAAATTTTTATAAAATCGTCGGTAAAGGATTGTTACATATTGGTCAATTATTTTTATTGTTTTATTGAGTATTAATACAGTCTGCCACACTGAAGGGCATTGGTACTAGGGCTATAGTATTCATTTACACCATATGTACATAAGAAAGGAAAATAAATATATATATATATATATATATATATATATATATATAAATAAATAAAAAGATTAAGTAATACACAAGATAAGTAAAATAACAGATCAGCCGAATGATAACAAAATAAGTAAAACACATTCACACCTATGTACAATATTTACATTATCCCAGGGGACGCTGGATCAAGCTTTGTCTCCCAATTGTGGAAACCAAAGCAGGACTCCAGGAGATCCCAGTGCTTACCTCCCATCCGCGTCACTGGTATAGTAAGCCAGTGGAGGCTGATGGAGGGCACTAGAGCAACAGACGCTTAGGACATGAATGAAAAATATGACCAGTGACAGTACTCCAATATATACATTTTTACAAAAGGTCGCTGCTCCACTGCCGTTTTAAGATCTGAGGAGGATTGTAGGGATGACTGGAGGTAGATAGAGACTGTGCTACAAGATTAGGATGATGAGTGAGATTCTGGTGAAATTTGGAAAATTTGTCTGGAATTAGGTCAAGTACAAATGGGATATTAAGGTCATTGTGGTCAATTTTTAGTGGGTGGAAGTCGGCATGTAGAATATTGGTAGTCACGTATCAAGGTGTTGTTATGATGAATAACTTTGATTGGAAGATTAGAATAGAAGTTTTTGTAGGCGGGTCTTTTTGGCGATACCGTATATCTGTGATTAGTATGTTTATATCGGTTTAAGTAAATAAGTGTGTATATTTAGTTTATATCTCAATCTTTTAATTTCAAAATTAAAACTAAAAGAAAAAAATTATTTAATTTTCACCACTCAACTTGTGTCGAAAATCTGCAAATGTACTGAAATTCGAGAAATAATGATATGTCAGGCATGGTATGACAGTACCCAGGAGCACCTCTTCCCTAACATTTTTTTTATTAATCATTTAATTTTTAATATTTAATATTTGAATTTATATTTTTACAATAGTTACATTCTAGCTGTTGAATATTAAAAAAAATAATTTAGGCGTGCACGAAAAATTATTATTTTACACCAAATAAAAAGACGTAATCGAATACATGATGTAATTTATTAAAACCATCTATATCTACATTAGAATTTCCATCCAATATTTTTCAAATATATTGCTATCTATTTTCTATATAATATCAATCATTAGTAGTAACAAGTAACTTTATTTTCGCTTTCCGATTTTTTTCTAAATTTTTATACTAATTTATTACTGCGGTCCAAGGACTCTTAATGCATATTAAATTAAAACAATAATTTAGGCGTGTATGAAAAATGTTGAACTATGCTCCTACTGAATTTTTCCAGTATTTTTTTTATTAGTAAAACCATAGTAATATGTTCATTGGTAAAATTTTTATTAGAAAACAATCTCTATATATATTTAAATTGTTTTGTTAAATTAATTATATTGTTAAAACGAGAAGTTTCTAGAAACAGAGGAAGGGAAAATGACTAGAGGAAGAAATAAGATTTATTAATGATAAATTTCTAAGGAAATGAAATGTGAACTTATGTTCGTGTGGTGTTATATCCAAAAAAAAGTAAGCTTGGATCCTAAATCAAATTTGACTCGTTGAATTAAGATGTTTAATATCATATTTATATATATAATAGCTATGTTTCGGTTAGTTTTCAGGATTACTTTTTATTAAAAAAAAAAAATGAAAAATAGAAAAATGCTAATATATTTAATAGAACTAGCTGAAATTTTTATTTCTTAGAATTTATTATTAATTATTTTCTGATATTAATAAAATAAATTTCATTCATAATCAAATTTGAAAAATAGCGTTCTGAGCTTAAAATAGTAGGATTCTTTCTGTATTCGTTTTATGATTGTTCAGGAAATTCAAACAATCAGTTAAAATAATAAACAGAACTATAGAATGTAAATTCAGTTAACAATGGGATTATTAATTGATGTAGAGGTTGTAAACCTAGTCATAATTCTCCATTAAATACATTTACACGAACGACATGGGACTAATTTTAGAATTATTAATTGGATTAGTAAAATATCTGTAGATTATTAGATGATTTTAATTTACAAGTGCTTTTATATTGTTGACTAAGGAATATTGAGTGTTGGTTTGAGGACAAAACAGGAAAATTGACAAACAACAATTAATAAGTAATACACAATGCAAGAGCCATTATCAGTTTTGAAAAAAAAGCAATATTTTTTTAAACATATATCATATGTTTAAATATAATACATATAAATGTGTTTAAATATAACACATATACAATTTAAATATTAGGTAATGAAATAAAAATCGTAGTGCTGGACAAATAGTTTATCTCAAACACTTCACCGCCCATTTGACATATAAATATATATATGTGACTATAAAATGCATGAATAATTCAATCAGTAAAAGAGTTAAATGAAAAAAAAATTGCATGCTAAAAAGGATGTGAAAACTCGGTGTTGTGTACACCAGCAGTCCAATCCCTGGCATGTAGGTAATTAATGTGGTCAGTCTTGGACATCTCCAATCCAGGGGCCGCATGTGTGGTGCTGAAGGCCAGCTTTATTTGAAATATTATACATAAACTACCTTCCTCTTTATTATTTTTTTATTTATTGATTAATAATATAATCTGCCACAACCAAGAACAATAAGTATTAGTGGTAAAATTATCCATTCAAACAGTACAAAAATAAGAGAAAAACGAATATGAATAATATAGAACAAATAAAAAAATATACATTAATAAATAAAATAAAGCAGAAATGAACTTATTTTGTATGTTTAAATCCGTAACTCATTTTCGCAATTTTTAATGGAATCTTTTCTCTGTCAGATGATACAAATTGTAACTTTCTAGCATTTAAAAATTCGGTCTATGAGTATTTAAAAATTACACGAAAAAGTTGTATTTTTTTTTATAATCCAAATAATTGACAATCTGGTTGAAAAAATGAAGTTAGTTACCACACACCCTTAATATTACTTATAGTGCCTATTTCTGGGTGTAATGACTTATGAATAGTAAAATTAATTTATTTATAAACATTTTGTTTTGTCGAAAAATATGACTCACACAGGAGACAGATAGATGGCCTAACATAATACAACTTTATCGGGCAAATTTATCGGTTTACTGTACTTTTAATTGAAGTCGTTTATGGTACATTTTTTTTATTAAATGGAATGTATTTTTCTATCCTATCATTTATCGAACCGTGAACGTTACAAAATTACTCTAAAGGAGAATTTTGTTTTTTTCGTTCTAACGATTTTTCGAACGTTGTTTTTTGTTATAAAACTATAACTAAAGATTCATTTTTAAAAATCAATTTCCACATTTCTTTAATAAAAGTAGGACGACTTTGTTTAAAGAAAAAAAACTATTCTTTGATATTCACGTTACTTATAAGATATTATTAGTTACAAAACATAAACATACCAATTTATTCATTTCTGTGTTGTTTGTTTATTTTGAAACTCCTTCTTCTCTTTTTCTCATCTAATTATAGCCCATCCTACCGTTCAATGGTTTATTACTGTAATTGATTATGAATAATAATAATAATAAAAAAAATACACGGGAAGTAACGTCTGATGTTGAGACAGGATTGTGTCTGATCTAGAAAAAACTAAAAACAGAGTTATCTGCTAGTGTTGAGACCAGCTGATCTGGGATTAGCTTAAACTCAAAAAATGAGAATTCGTTATTAATATAATCAAAAGCTTAACCAGAATAAACATTTTTTTAATTGTAAAAAATTAAAGTTTGGGATAAAACAAGTTTAACATATTTTTATAATATAATAACACTAATGCAGATTGGAGAATTTTCATCGAGATATTTTATTGCTTTCCTATCTATACTAGGCAAGGAAAGTATTGCGAAAAATTTCTGATATGCCGTTTTCGACTATACGTTTCAGAGACTGTTTTTTTGAAAGGTAATGAAATTTCCGACAAAACTATATAAAATCGTTCCCTTCGGACAACTATTGCCGAAGTTACAGTTATTTAATTTCCAATGTAAGATTATGGGTTCATATCCTGGTGTCAGAAAGGGGTGAATGAGAGAAAAAAGATAATTAATAAAGTGAAAGTAAGAAAGTCTGTTTCCCGCATCACACAAGCTTCACAATTTCATCTACTTTTAACAGAAATTATTGTTGGACAAAATTGGGCTGCGGCAAAAACATTTTGATCAGCAATATTAGAGGTTATTGAAATTTTTACACTGATCTACCTTAAGCCGGTTTACATTGCTTCAATTTTTCAAGTAAATCGTACTCAAATCTTTTCTTTGATCAGTCTTCAGGAAAATAAATCTAAATCAATTTTTTTTTGTTTCTTGATGGACATATGTATAAATATTAAAACGTTTCTGAAATAGGTAGAAAAGTTGTGTGAGTGGACACACCAGCTTTTTTTTGTATATATATTGATAAGTCATTAGTTTCAAACATCAAATTAACTAATCAAACAGTTGTTTGTATTAATTATTAAAATTTTATTCTCTATTTAACTAAAAAAACAATGATAACGATTATTGTAAAATGCTCAACTCGCACCGCTCTGTCTTCTAACCACAACAAAAAAAACCTTAATTAAGCAGTAAAACAATTTTATTCTTTTCTCGATGTAAAAAATCAGATCAGACAACACTGTTTACTGCGTTCATCAAAACAACTCTCTCCCGGTATTTATTTACATTTTAATTGTTCTATTCTAATTAAATATGGTGCAGTGTAATATTTGCAATAATACTATTGCACGCGAAGATAAAACAATCTTTGTTGTGTAAAATGCAAAATTATTTTTCACGGTCGGTGTCTCAATCTAAGTGAAAAAGAAATTGAAGCCTTAAAAGCACACAAAAAAACTTGGGTATGCCCTAATTGAGACCAGACCAAAAAATCTAACACTGAGCCGTCCGCCTCAGAAATACTGGCGGCAGTAAATCGCTTAGACTCGAGTGTCAATGAAGACATAAAAAACATAAAAACAACCCTCGATAAATATGGAGAGCTCAATTTTGAGCTTAATGAAAAATTATCGAAAATTGAGAAACACCTCGAAAGTCAAGCCAGTAATTTCGAAAAAATTATTTTGGAAAATAAAGCCCTCAAATCTCGAGTGGGTGAATTGGAGGTTCGCCTGAATAACGCAGAGCAGGGCTTGTTATCCAGATCACTGGATATCCGAGGGATACCGGAGCGAACTGGTGAAACGCCCGCCGCTTTGGTGACCTGCATTGGAGCAAGTTTGGGCATCAGGCTCAGTACAGATGACTTGGACATAGTACATCGCCGCAGAAGTAGAAAAGATGACCCACGACCGCCGCCTGTCATCGCGCGCTTTGTCAAACAGTCAGTCAGGGACGACTTAATAACGAAGAGGAAAGTCAAGAGAGACCTCACTACTCGGGATATCGGCTGGCAGGAGAATGACTGTCACCGGATATATCTGAGTGAGGAAATGACTCCCACGAACAGACACTTGTATTGGCTCGCCCGACAGAAGAGAGCTGCGGGGAAAATCAAATATACGTGGTTTGCCGCCGGAAAGGTGCGATGTCGAAAGGAGGACGGGCATAAAGTTATTCTGATTGAACAGGCCTCGGACCTCGATATATTTGCCTGACCACGAAGAATTCGTCTACTCCTCATCCTCATTGAAATAACTTTGAACTCAATTATCTACAAAGGAACATTTTCACTTCTACGCATAGAGATATCTCTTCACACTTACACACTAATTTATATTTTATTGACCATATGTTTTTTATTTCTTTTGGTTCCTGCTTACACTTTCTTTTCTGCTATTTTCATTAATTGTAAACGCCTTTTTGTATTTTCTATTTGTCTTAGAGTTTCTCTACCAAACTCTGACTGTTTCCCTCCCAATTCCTCTCATGTCTAGTACCCTAATCACCTGTCATGTTAACTCTCAATCCCTCCCTGCCCACTATGACGAGTTCCTGCAATATTTCACTCAAAACTTTTATCATATTATCGCAATCTCGGAAACTTGGCTTAAACCTTACATCCCTTCCTCTTCTGTTTCCTTGCCTAATCACACCCTCCTCCGTCATGATCGGGTAAGCCGGAATGGCGGAGGAGTAGCCATGTTTGTCCATAATAGCCTGAAGACTCGAATCCTCGATTCCTCACCACCCTCCGATCATCCTCAGGTTGAATACCTTCTAGTAGAAATCCATTGTAAGGATCTTCCTCTCCTTTACACTGTGGTATATCGTCCTCCCCATGTTCCATTTGATCAGTCCTTCGAATCAACCCTATTCAACTTCGTTCCTCTATATCCCAGAATAATCATCTCCGGTGACCTCAATACCAATTTCCTCTCTAACTCCAATGACAAATCCTATCTAGAAAACCTAATTTTCTCTCTGCACCTCTTCATAGTTCCATTTTCCCCCACCCACCACACCAGCAGGTCAGACACTTGGTTAGACTTCTACATTATAGACTCTGTACAAAATCTCCTCTCCTCTTCTCAATTGCCAGTATCATTCTTATCATCTCACGATCTTATACAAATAACATATAATATCCAAACTCCTTCAATCCACCCTCGAACTATCACCTTCCGTCACCTAGATTCCCTTACTCGAGAAAAAATATTACCTGACCTAGAAACCCTAGACTGGAACGGAATATATTCTTGCTCTTCCATCGACTCCATGGTTGACATTCTTACCACCAATCTTCTCAATATTCTCAATACCCATGCTCCCCTCAAAACCTCTACCTTTCGTCACCGGCCTGCTCCTTGGATGTGTCAGGAAATCAAAGATCTGCAGAAGAGGCGCGACGCTGCCCGAAGACGTTTTAGACGTACGAGGCTTGCAGATGACTACCAAGCGTTCAGGGTGCTTCGCAACTTGGCACAGACAAGGATCCGGCGTGCGAAAACTTCCTACTTCCATGAAACCCTTTCCTCAGCTCCTGATATCAAATCGAAATGGCTACTGCTTCGTAAACTTTCCATTGGTAATCCTTCCAGATCCCCTACCGCAGCCTATCCTGTATCCTCCGATGATTTAAACTCTTATTTTATATCTGTCGCTAATACCTCTTCTCTACCTTCCTCTTCTGGCTTTGCTCCAGAGATATCCTTTAACGACAATAACTTTTATTTTTCCGACATTTCTCCCACAGACTTGTTAACCGCGTTAATGAAATCCCACACCAATTCCATAGGACCAGACGGCATTCCTGTCAAATTAATAAAAATATGTCTACCTGAAATCCTCCCAGCTCTCCTTTTTATCTACAATTTCTCCCTTCAGAATTCAGTATTCCCTACCTCTTGGAAAAAAGCCATTGTCCTTCCTTTAAATAAAAAGCCTAATCCATCCTCACCCGAAGATTTCCGTCCAATTTCAATTCTTTCTAACCTCTCAAAGCCTCTTGAAAGACTGGTGCAATCCCAAGTCTCCAAGTTCCTCGAAAATTCCAACCAATTTGATCCTCTCCAATCTGGTTTCCGTCCAGGCTATTCCACACAATCTGCCTTAATTAAAATTACCAACGACATTCAATCTGCAATAGATGATAGAAAATTAACTGTCCTTATTCTTCTAGACTTCTCCAAAGCTTTCGATTCCATCAACCATTCCATCCTCTTCAACAAACTAAAATCATTATCTTTCTCCAATAGTTCCATCTCTTGGTTCCAATCTTTCCTCTCCCAACGCACCCAAGCAGTCTCCATACCCAACCAACCACTATCTGCTTTCCTTTCTTTATCCTCTGGAGTTGCCCAGGGTTCAAGCATATCTCCTCTCCTTTTCAGCTCCTACATTAACGACCTACCTAAATCAATTTTCCATTGTTCCCATCACCTTTATGCAGATGATTCCCAGATCTACCTATCCTTTTCTCCCTCTGAGTTACTGGAGGCATTTGCCAATATTCAAGAAGATCTTGATCGAATCAATGCCTGGGCAAATGTAAATGGATTAAAGTTAAATGCTGCCAAAACTCAGGCCATCGTCATTGGTTCCAAGCCCCTCATTAGATCCCATACTGACTTTCCCATATTACACCTTAATGACCAGCCAATTTCCTTCTACTCCTCTGTTAAAAATTTAGGATTTTTCATAGATCAAACCCTCTCCTGGACCAACCATATTTCTCACATTTCCCGTAGGACAATCTCTACCCTTAAACTATTTCATCGCTTCCGCCATCTCCTACCTCAACATATCCGTAGACTCCTAATTTCCTCTCTCATCTTCCCCCACTTTGACTACAGCTGTGTAGTGTATGATGGCCTCTCGGTGGAGCTCCGTGATAGACTGAAAAGATTAATGAATAGCTGCGTAAGATTTGTTATTGGTGCCCCGAGGTACTCCCATGTCTCTCACCACTACACTGAGTTAAGGTGGCTCTACCCCTTCTTCCGAAGACAATACTTTCTAGGTACGTTCCTCTACCAAATCACCAACAATCATCGTCCTTCTTACGCCTACAACCTTCTCCAGTTCAAAACCTCAATCCATTCCCTGTCCACAAGATCTCGACCTTCTGACCTTTACATGCCTTCTCACAGATCTGCCTCATTCCAAAATTCCTTTATTGTTCGCTCTGTCAATTTCTGGAATTCCCTCCCTATCAAAATTCGACATTCCCCCTCCATATCCACATTCAAATCCCTCCTATTCCAATTCCTATCACAAAAACAGTCAGATACTTGCTAACCATTCGAGCGGATTTTAATAGAGAATTTGATATATTTTTATTTTTTAATTCTTTATTTTTTTCGGAAAAGTGTATACTGGTCTAAATAGCTTTAAGTTTCTTGTAATAGTATTAATGGTTTTGTATATAGTTTAGTTTGTTTTGTATATAGAGTTTTTACCTTATATTTTTTTTACATTATTTCTTTTTTTCGATTTATTTTGTTTTGGCCAGATGTAATATTTTAATTTTGTTCTAATTTGTTATTCTCAAGGGACTGTGTCCCAGAATAAAGTTATTTTTCTATTTCTATTTCTATTTCTATTTCTAAAAAAAAGGTTGAAGGGGCAATCAGCCAAGGAAAGCAATAAGGTATACACTAATCAGGATTCAAAAGACAGACGGAAGAAATCTGCGGGCGGGTAATATACATAAAAATAAAAAGAAGGGGTAAGGACTGTATTAAAATCCAAATAACGAGCCCACCTTTTCATGATCACATTTCGTCCCGGGAGTCATATAAAATGAGATGGTAAAAGAAATTGCCTTTGCCCCTGGACCCAAAAGCACTAAATTACAATAAAAATAAATTTGCATTTTGATCATCTGCCGCGATGAAGACCACCTTTATTATATTGTTGACTTCCTTTTCAAGTGGCTAATATAAATTAAAATGCAAATGGCGGTAAACGCTATTACTTCCGTTCTTCTATTGCCGCCGAATTTTGGGGATTCTTCAGATCTTTCGTTTTTATTTAAATGGGGAAACCAGTCGCCAATTAATATTTTGACCGTATTTTTTTCCTCTGAACAGTGATTTTTTTTTAATATTAGTATTACATTCGTTTAAGAAATTATAAATATCATATTCGAATAAAGAAGTACATTTTGATTATATTTGAATAAAAATATATAAAGGAGATGGCTCGGGGTGGCAGTCATAAATAGACTAAATAGTGGTAAAACTATTTTATTAAAAGCCAACGTTTCGATCCGACTTTGCAGACCTTCTCCAGGGCTAGAACGGACAAGATACAAAACATATAGATTATTGTGGAAGTTACATCATATTTAGATAAGGATTATAAACAATGTGAATAAACTTATTACAATTATAAACAGTAAGTCAATAAAAATATTAAGAACAATAAATTGTATAAATAGAGTAAGCAAAGTAACATGATCCTAAACCGAAGTAAATAGATGGTAATAATTGTTGTAGTATAATATAAAAAATATAATATATGCAATTGTGAATATACTTCTACAGATCTACATGAGAGATTGCGAGAAAAGGAAAAAGGATATAATATGAAATAATTGACATAAAGAGATGTGGGGAAAGAAAAGAAAAAAGAAGAAGAACTACAAAAATTAAAAAATAAGTAAATAAAATTAGAAGTAAGTATTGGGGAAATTTGTTGAACTGGTTGGGGAATGTTTGAGGGGGTAAGTACTAAAAGTGAAATAAATAAAAAAATTACAGTATCTAAAATAAGAAGATATGGATAGATACAAGAGAAAATACTATATCAATGAAATAATAAATTATAAATATATATGTACATAAATAGACTAACACTTAGCGGCACATGTACATAAATAGCGGCACTATTTTATTAAAAGTCAACGTTTATTTATCTATTATTTATGAGCGCCACCCCGGACCATGTCCTTTATTAATAATAAAACTGTCAACTATTAAATATTCATTAATAAAAATATAGTTTTTCAGTACCGAAAGTAGTTGGAGTTAGAGGAGTTTTACCAAAGCTTGATAATTATAATATCGTAAACCTGCACGTCACTATAACTAATGTCCCAGAGACAGATTGTTGTAATACTTAATAAATAAATAAAAAAGACCTGCGCGTAAAGCTGATTGCAGCTAAACATATGATTGAGGAATCGGAAAAACAAAGCAACTTCGAAAAATGTCTTCAATCCAGTTTTTCTTTATACGCAGGTTTATGTGATTATGACAAGGCATCACTCTATCTCAATGACAGTTTTGATCTTGTATGGACAAAGTCGATTTTTTCGATGCCGAACGGAAGTGCTAAATTTATATGTTGAACCGTGTGTGCAGAAGGGCAATGATAAATGTCTGGTTCGTAATTCCGGGTAATTGATTTCACTTCCTGTGGTCTTATCATGTCTACAATGAGATAAGAAAAAAATGTTTTGGTCGGCAGACATGTTCGTTAGAAAAATAATTCAGTCTATTGAGGACACACTGCAAAGAGCCCGTCTAATCAGCTTGTGAATGTTCAGTGGAATGTCTTATTTTTTTATTATAGATAGTATTTGTTTGTTATTATTATATTGTGTATTATTTATTATATAACATAATTTATCTAGTTAGGTATTTATTTATTTTTTTATTTAAAAAAAATCTATTTATTGAATAATAATACAATCAGCCACTGCTGCAGGGGTATAAGCATTAGGGCTAAAAGTTCTCATTCATACAATATATACAAATAATAAAGAAATAAATATAAATATAAGAAGTAAATAAATAATACTGATGAAGAAGGTAAATAAAAAGAAAACAAATAAGCAAATAAAATTAAATTAAAACTTCTAAACACAATCATGCCTATATACAATATATACATTCGCCCAAGAATCTCCGAGCCAGGCTTTTTTTCCCCACACGTGGAAGGCAAAGCAAGACTCCGGAAGATCCCAGTGCCACTTTTCCAGCCGCATCACTTGTATTAGAAGCCAGTGAAGACTGAAAGAGGGCACTAGAGATTTATTTATTAGGTACCTACCATCGGTTTATTAGATGTTAGTTAAAATTAACAAAATTGTAATGGATGGGTCAGAAGAGTAATAAAGTTTTTTTAAATAAGTGTGGTTTTAAAAATATTTGGCAAAATTATTAAGAACATTTTCGAGCAAATAAAAGTTATTCTTATACTTTTATAATAAAAATTGGTTTCAGAAAAGTTCAAGGTTCGTCCATACTTTTTGAACAACTAAAATAAAAGTGTGAGTTTAACAATTTTTCGTTACTGTTGCGGGAAAGTTGAAGGACATGAATGCGTGAAAAAAAAACAACAACAAAATATTTTGTAAAAATATCACAAGTGACCTTGACTGACAAAATTTACCACTCCATATTAGTTTTATAATATAAATACGTGTACATTCATGTAGAAGTATGATAATTATTAATTTACAGGTTGCACCGTAAGCGAAGGGTAATTTTTAAAGAAGTGATAGTATACCAATCCAGTTTACTTTTAAATTTTCTTGTTTTTTTTTGCTGTCGTAAAAAAAAACAGTGAGTATCTTTATCGATAGTTATCTTCTTTATGGTCATACCAGATTTTAGAAAAAAAAACAAACGATTTTTCCCCTTTTGTTATTCTCAGAGGTTGTAGCGACCTTTGTTGCTACTCGACGTTGTTTAAATTCTTTTCTACGATCAAGAAGATAAAATATGAACATAAAATTTATCAAAAATATTTTATGAATTTTTGAAAAAAAATCAATTCTTATAATTTATGTAACATATGCTACCCCAATAGTCAATCTCATTCAAGAATTTGGTAATTCATTATCATATCTCGAACATTTTAATCATACAAGTATGTATATCGCTGTAGTAGTTAAAACCATTTCTCTACAGAAGGGTGAAAGTGTTTTCTGTCGATTTTATTAGGACTGAGATAACTGTAAAATCAACTTTTGTATTCCAATAATAAAAAGATAAATCTTCTGCCTTTACATCCTCTCGCTTGATGAACAATCTAAACCGATTTTGGGTATCCTCTGTTTGTATACGTTTGACAAAAGTTGCCTAACGAGAAAGCCCATCCAGTTCTGGGTAACACTGCCACTCCTGAGACATAATCGTTACCGAGAGTGTCCTATAGCCACTCCGAACCAGTTTAACTTCTTCACTTCCTAATCGGTTTTCTTCTCAAAAGCCACTCCCCATCCAATCTTCCTTCAAAACGCCCCGCTTTTGTAAATAGAATTTTTGACTCTCTCCCTCGGAATTAGTTTGAGTTTTAGAGGAGAATTTATTAGGAGGGCCAAAGTTTCGAAAGCCTTAGGAATCAATGTGTTTCCTTTAACGCTTTAAAATTCAATACTCTTTCGAGCTAAAGAAACTCCAGTCGCAGAGGTGCTTTATTCCCATTTTGAGATGAACGCACTCTTCGGAAATTCATACTTCGTATTTTTCTCAACTCTCAAACTCTCTTCCCTGCTTCTAAAGTGGTTGCAGAAAGCGCTGGAATGTTGTTTACTATTTTTTTTATTTAAAACAGCTATTTACTACTGAAGGATTTTCATAAAACGATGATCCTTTTACATTTCTATTATAACATCATTCTATAATTAATATGTATATGGTGTATATAATTTATATTTAAAAGTAAAGAATGATTATTTATTTATTTATTTGATGTTTTGTTGCCTCTACCCTGTAGGGTCATTGACAACGCCTTTAAATTACACTCTGTTGTAGAGTTTTATCTCTTTTAATAACCTTAAAGTTTTTTTGAGTGCACTTTCACTATCTTGTAGATTTTGTTTTAGACTCTGTGCCATGTCTAACATTAAAGCACGATTAATCTGTAATTATATCCATTTAGGTTAGTGTAAAATCGCTGATAAAGGATCGTTATATGTATCTCAACTGTTGGAAGGTGGAGGTCAGTATGTAGAGTTTTTTTAGTCACGTTACATGGTGCTTATGTTATGAGTTGCAATAATTTTGATTTTAAGGTTTGAAGTTATTGTAGATGGGTCTTTTTAGCGATACCGTGAGTCGTTTTTTAAGTGTCTTACGGTTGATTTTAACGTGCAGGCCCCATGCCACCCTTTTCTCGATGGTTAGTCCAAGATAAAGTACCGTGCCTGCTTGAGGAATTTAATTATTGTCAATATAAACTGGAGGGCAAGTGTTTTTTCGAAGAGTCAATTTTATATAATTGTATTTGTCATGATTATGTCGAATTTTCCATAGTGTGAACCGATCTTGTAATTCAAGTAAGTGATGTTGTAGAGTCAGTGAGGCCTGTGTAGTGTCATGATGTTTCGTGAGAATGGTTGTTTCTTCATTACTTCACAAGTAGCTGCCAAGATCTCATCGTTAATAGTTATATCGTAAGTGTAAAAAACAAAACAAAAAAAAACCTGTACCACTACAACCCATGAAGGATCTTGGGTGAAGTACTATGTGAGGAAGTACTATTTCAAGGCCACCGGTTGTGAAGGGATGTGATGGGGCCGATATCACATTCAACCGCCAGGTTTCTCCCCATATTTTTTTTTTATAATTAAGAGTACCCACTTTATAAAGGCTGGGTGCGCCCCAGGAGGGTCTCCCCCAGGAAGGATCTCCCGATCCCAGGGTCGATCCACGGCTAATGAAAAATTACTAACCATTAACCGGATTCGAACTCAGGACCTTGAGCTCTGGGCTCACCCACTGAGCTACCCCGCTCCCCATCCTAAGTGTATATAACGTAAAATAGAGGGGCTACTAATGAACATTGGGGGCTCCTGCTAAGATAGGAGGGGCTGAGGACATTTCCGAGCACTGCCAAACTAAAAAAAATCGGTCGAAGAGGAAAGATTGAAAGATAAGATAGAACGTGTATGGCAGTATAATCTTAAGTTTAACGAGAAGAGCTGTCAGACTATCAAACGCCTTTGCAACATCCTAAAATAGTCCAGTTGTATATGGTTTTTGTTCTAAAGCTCCAGAAATGTAGTATGTAACTATGTGTAATTGATATGTCGTCGAATAGAATGTGCGAAAGCCGAGTTGGTGGTCAGGTATTACCTGTTGCCCAGTCAATATATCGACAACTCTTATTGTATATTAATTTTTTTTAAACTTTAGAGCATATATGAAGGAGGCTAACGGGTCTGCAAAATGAAGGACTATATATGTCTTTACCAAGTTTGTGAATCATCTTAATGAGTGAGTATTTCCATTGTAATGTGAATTTTGAAGTCTTTAGTAATCAGTTGTCAGAAATACTAGAGCTTTCTTGGGCATTTGTTGGAGTGCTTCGGTTGTTACTGAGTCATAACCAGAAGTTTTTCTTTTTGGTAATTGTTTGATTTGAAGTGAAACCTCAGATGGAATAAAAGAAGGAGATGGTAGTTTCAGATGAAGTGGATATCTAATGTTTTAATTACTAGAGTCTCATGTTCTGTGTTAAGTTTGAAAACGGTTTAAATACAGAAGAAAGATGGTGAGCGAAGAGTTCAGATTTTTCCTCTGTCAATGCGGCCGAGGTACTTTAACAACTTTTTGGTATGCTTCCACAAGCTCCCATAGTCCGTTGAAAGACCACTTATGTATGCGTAATAGGTAGTCTTGTTAAATGTTTGGATTTCTCTTTTAAGTTGATTGTTCAGTCGGTTAAATGTCTGTCTATCTGATGGGCGTCTGTCAGTCTTCTACGCGCTCTTCTCTTTGGTCTGATTCAGTACCTTATATGTACTGAGGGCATTTCGGCAAGTGTTCAGTTCAAGCTGCTAGTTGGATATATTTGGGGAATATTTGCACAGCCTCCTCCAGTTCGTTTTCACTTTTTATGGACACTAGGATCTGGCATTACTTAAAAAAAGCTAATTTTAAGATTTAAACATATTATAAACTAGACGAAATGATAAAAATGTTAAATTATACAACAAGACAAATAATTATTATGGGCTAATTACATTCTTATTTGAGGTTTTGTGGTTTAACAACTATCATAGAAATGACAACTAACCTGCTATTCTGTTCAGTCATGCATTATGGTATTTCACCTTTTTGAAGGCGCAAAGAGGATGTATATGAACTTAGAGTTTATTATCAATAGTCTGTGGTATTAATAATTGTACCCCTTTTTATTAAATTATTAACATTCGCCTGAAATTTTTTGAATAGCTTTATCTCATCGTAACCTACAACTAATTTATTTACAAAAACTCACGGAATTGGGGCGTTTTCAATCCGATGATCGGCATACTTGTCTATTTAATTAGGTATTAAAAACTCGTAAAAACCCATTTTTTCTCAAAGGAATCGTAAGGTAGTTTGATCACAAAATCGATAAAAAAGGTGGCCTACAAAAATATTGGGCCATTTGTCCTACATGGCCTCGTTATTTTGATATTTGATAATTCAAATTTGATATTGATAATTCAATATTTTTAAATTTTTTCTCGAATTTGTGCTCAAATTACCTTACGATTCAGGCGGTAAGCTAATTAAATAGACAAAGTTTTCCTCCCTCTAGATTGAAAACGGCCCAATTCTTAGAATTTTCGTAAATATAATATTTGTAGATTAGAAGTTTTAGGCAGATTTTAATAATTTGATAAAACGGGGTTTGTACCACAGACTATATCGCCATTGCGTAGGTTATTTTGTCTATTTAAACATTCCTTTATTGAATAATATTATATTCTTTCCTAATTGAGGTCATCAGTAAACATTGATACAAGAATTCATTAAATTTAATGAATTCTTGTTTCTTGTTTATGTAATCAAATAAAACCACATAAAAATAATAATACTAAAAATAAGTATAGATAAACAAAAAGAAACTAATAAAAATTACAACTTATATAAAGGCATAATTGTCTACAATAATTACAAAATCCAATCATCTAGGAGAACTATAAGCCAAACCTTTACCCACACTCGTGGAAGGAAAGCCAGGACTCTAGGAGATCCCAGCTCCTCTTTCTCAGCCACGTTACTGGTATTAAGGACCAGTTCCTACGCGCTAAAAATTGAGAATATCATCTCTTAACTGCCTGTAGTTTTTACTTTTTATGAAGTTTTCTAACTATTGTTCTTAGTTACTTGCAAAAAATCAGCCTCCCTCAGCTTAGGTAATAATGTAGATAAATAACTTTGAATCACTATCATTAATAAGAAGTAATAAAATCTCTGATATGGAACATTATCATACTACTGGGAATGGAAAATGGTGTGAAAGTATCTCAGAACCTGTAACATTTGATATACCCGCTTCCAAACAGCCCATTTGCATTTCTTTATTTTCTTTTATGAGCTCCCAGAGGAGTGAGTGGATGGTACTTCAGCTCGCATTTCCTCAAGAAAGACTTTCTCTTGCGGGAATCAGAGCATGGATACACCTCAGTAAAATAATAATAATCATGAAAAACGTTCGTAATATTATTTATTTCTGAAGCACCACTAAGTGATATCCAATCATGAGGAAATATCACTTATACATGGAATGGATTGAAGTCGGGTCGGAAGATGCTTTCTACACATACGAGGGATAATCCTTATACCATTAAGGATAAGCTGGGCCTATAGAATGGTTTCAATCGAATCACAATCCGCAATACCAGAACCCTACTCTCAATAAGGCGAGCCACCAGAGAAACGGTACCTCCATCCAGCGATTTAGAATGTTGTAACTTTATTTATTTTGTTTTATTCTAAATACAACTATATTTAAATAACAATAAAAATAAAAGGATTCGTGGACCCGAAGTTTCAATGCCGACTCCACCAATTGCTGTTTACACACCTCCTTCCACCGATTACCATTAAAACCCAACCCCACCAGAGGTTACTAGTCGGTACAACGTTCATTAAAATTTTAGTGATTCTTTCGTTACTTAGTCCAACAATTATATACCAGATACAGTTCACGCAATTCTAGTGGCGTGTCAGCACCGCATGTTGCGATACAATATGGACATAATTAGTTTTCTGAATTGAAGTAGGACTCCTATTAAATATTTCTTACCAAAAAAATATATCAATGTAATATATTATGAATGCAATTTTATTAGTTTGTAATTAATGATATCTTGTCTTATTTTTCTTAATGTGAAGATGATTTAACATCACAATTAAATACAATAAAAAAATAGTTGGTTTAGAGACACTATTTATCTGAAACTACTTTGACTGTTGAAAATATCCAATTCAGCTATTTTCTGAATGAAAAAAAATTATCAGGTTTTGCCGTACGACTTCCGTAAACTCTCAATTCTTGTTTCGACTTCCAAACGATAGCTCTTGATGATCACACACATTTTAGGTTAGAAAAGTCACCTAACCTATTAAAGAAATGTCTACTATAAATCCTGACAGTTGTTTTCATTCAGAAAATAGCTGAATTGGATCAGAACAGTATAACTGGAAAATGAAAATATTTTATAAATTTACAATTAATAATCTATAATACATGAATGAGTTATTGTTATGGAAATCGTTATTATTTATATATTAAGAAAAATATCATCAATGCCAGGATGATTAAAATCTCTAAATTGCGGGCTCGAAATGGTTTCAGGACGTACAGAAGCCAATTAAGGAGGAAATCAATCTTTTTGTTTTAGGCCCATAGGATATTATGGTTTCTCCGAGGGTGATAAATAGGATCATAACACAGACCACAAGTGGTGGTCATTAAGGAGGGCTTACAATTTATTGTTAGGCAATATGTTATATGACACGGGACCTGATAAGGTTGCGGTTGAACCCGTTTCAATTTCCACGTAGGCCCATAATGGAGATTTACATGTAAGTTCATTTAGAATCTGAGTTGTCTCAAATGAAATGAAACCACGTTATTGGCTTTTAGAATATGCCATCATAATGAGCCTGTTATTAGGCACAATCTGGGTTCGTAAATGGTTTCAAAATATCACGGCTTTGTTAACTACGAACTGTGTATTCCGGTTTCTAATTCATAATACTAAGAGAGAATGTTCTAAGAAGTTGTGACAATGATCCATATCCTTCAGATTAATTGATTTGTTATTAAAGTAATTAATTTTGGTTTATATAACAACAAATTCAAACTTAACCTACTCTCAAAATTTGAGGTTTTACGTTTCTAAATACGTAGCATTCGAAAAACGAATATAAATTTTTTTTCCGTCCGCTGTCCGCGCATTTTCTCCGAAACTACGGGACCAATTTTGATTCAAATTCGGATATAAAATCAGAGGTCACCCGAGGATGATTCTCCTTCATGGACATTACTATTTGCCTTTTACATTCAAAATGGCGCCGAAAAACCTACGTTGCTATAGACTAGCGCCACAACGAATGTACCGATTTCAATGAAACTTCGCTGAAGTCATTTTCTTGATGCCCTCCAAATTAATCTATATAACACACTTTAACGAAAAGAAGCTGGAAAAAAGTTACGAGGGATGGTCAAATCAAATTCACAATAACTCGAAAAGTATACACTTTTTAGTCGATATTGTTGGTTTCTTAAAAGTTTAAGGAATTTCCTAAAAAAAAAAAAAAAAAAAATCGTTAAAATCTGACAATTAGGAGCAATGATATGGTCTCTAGTTTTATTATATGTTCTACTGCAAATGTTATTAGCCTTGTTTTGGTTTTTGAATTTTTAATGTGTTACTGAAGTAATGCTATTTTTTTTGGTATATTACTACTGATTAAAAAAAACGTTTAGTCCAATAATTGAAATCACTTTTTATTTATTTTTCTTTGTGACTAGCAAGATAATGTTACTTTAGATGTATAATTGTTTGGAAATAATTTGCAGGGTTTTTTTGTGTAAATAATTAGCCAGCAGACTCGCTAATTGCCATTGCTTCTGACATGTCTGGGTAAAAAAATAAAGTTACACAAAAAGAATCATATTAAGGAAGGGTTCTCTCACAATATGGAAAATGGTTATAGTAAGGAAACCCATCGATATTCACAAAAAAAAAAAAATAATAAAACATCAGAAAATGCTCAAGTAGAAAAGTATGTACAATAATACAAAGTAAATAAACTTAAAAATAAGTAAAGCAAAACAACCAAGGCCTAACTATATACACTATTTACAATCAGACGAGGGAACTCCAAAACAGACTTATTCCTGCAATTATGGAGTGAAAATAAGAACACGAGGTGATCCCTTCGCTACTCTCTCTGGGAAATTTTCTGGAATCATATAATGATGCAGAGTTTTGCTGGTTATATAGAATATTGTCCGGAAAACTATAGTCTAGAAGGATTGATGTTATAATATACGTTTGATATTAGAAGATTTAGCTGCTCTTCACTGTTTTTTCTCACAGGTTAATTTAGATTTCAGTATTGTCACTTGAATTAGTAGTTTGTTGTCAACTGAAAGTCAAGTCTAAAATAATGTTGATGACTTAAATTAGTGTAACATAAAAGTATACCTTAATCAACTTAATTATACCGCTTACGTAATTTCCCTTTATTTTTATAGGTAAAGATTTAGCTCAGTTCAAAAAAAAAAATATATATAATAAAAATAAAGTTTAGTAAACCTGAAGATTTTTGATAAATTCAATCTTGTCTGAAAACTCCGAAAGGGGAGGAGTCATATTACCAGGCATCTTATATCTCGGCCTACAAGCATGTACCTAATTTATCTACAATTTGCTTAGACAAAGCCTTTTTTATGAATTCCTTTATTATCCAATCCGACAACTTTACGTTCCCTTCTGAACAGTCATAAATATATTACTTCAATAATATTGGATTGGCAAATAAGTCCTTTCGGGTTTTCTGTTTATTTTTCTGTCACCATGATATACTTCCTAACTGATGAATTAACCCCTGAGGTGAATTGTTTATCCTGTTTGTAATATGTCAACAACTATATCTGTTAACTCTTGTCGAAACTAGCTTAGAATTGTGTTTGCTATTGCACTGTGAATATGGAAAAAATGTCATTCATTATCGGCATATTTTGTTGTATTATTTTAAATGGCAAATGACATGAGCAAATGGCAAATGGGTGTTGTGTTGCACCAAGACAACGCTAGGCCCCACACCTCATTGATCACTCGTAATAAATTATTGGGCCTTAGATGGGACCTTTTGCCCCACTCTTCCTATTCACCAGACCTAGCTCCAAGTGACTACCACTTATTTCGGTCAGAACTCCATGAATGGAACAAAATACCAAAAAGGAGAGGAGGTCGAAAACCACTTGGATCAGTTTTTTTACAATAAACTCCAGACATTCTATGAACATAGCATTATGCAGTTAGTGGTAAAATGGGGGAAAGCCATATTAAATAATGGTCAGTATATTGTAGATCAAATAATAAATTTTATGTCTACAATTCATTGAGTTTTATTTCACCTTCAAAAACCGAAAGGACTTATTTGCCAACCCTATACATAGAAGGTGCATACTCCTCATTTCCTTACTAAGCAGCCTTATAAATTATTCATCTTACCTTTGATATCCTTAAAGAAATTTTGAAAGGATAAAATATTTATAAATTCTAAATTGGTAATTTGAAAAAACAGAAGGAAAACTGCTTTAAAATCTAGACTCGGCCAATCACATAAATATAAATGGAAAATGATATGACGGAAATCAGAAACGAATTCACTTTTTAAATTTTATTTTTAATTACGTCCACGTCCTACCCGCCTCTCCCCATTTCTCTATTTCTTTCTCTCTCTCTCTCGTTTTTTTTTTTTTGATCAGAAATCACGGAAAGTATGCCCCGGATTCAAGTCAGTGGTGTTTTCCAAGTTTTGGCTCCACGCCACCAGTGCTACCATTAATCTTGGCCTATCTAACGTTGGGATTTTTCGAAGTAAATATCCACTAAGTACTGAAGAATTTGACCTGAGAGAGGAAGTTCTAGAATTGTAGGTGGTGAAGTTTATGTACATAGCTTTGTGACATATTATTGGAAAGGATACAATTAAATAATACGTATTTGTTATTACTTAACCATATCGGAAAAAAACAAAAAATATTCTTATTTCATTTTTTTCTTCAATCCTAAAGATACATATATCGTCAAAGTGGGAGAATTTACACTAATTTGGTGATAATCTGTCTATACAGTGTTAATTAATTTTTTTTTAATTTTAAAGTGGAGCAAAGTTTGTAGGTCAGTTGGAATAATTCACACTACTTTTGATACTCATTAAAAATCCAGAGAACAAAAAAATGGCTGAATTTAAAACTATCTACATTGAAGGCAAGGACTACTAAAAACATAACATGTTTAAAAATCGTTTTTCTTAAAATATTCTTTGAGAAAAAATCATATTTCTTTTTTTTAACCTAATAAATATTTATTTTATAAACAAAACTAGAGAATAATAACAACAACTATATCAAAGATTTTTTTTTGTAATATAATCTTTCCAAATTAGTTTTCCTAAATATTTTCCGACCAAATTATTTTTTTTTTTAAATTAATTCGAATTTACTTTTAACTATCGAATATTTTTTTCATATTATAATCCTCAAAAAATGGTTCAACAAATGGAAAATAAAAATTAATACCAGCCGCTGAACCTATGTTAGCTTCTCTCTGAGGAAGATTTCGTGTCCTGCTGTGACAATAGACAACAAGCCAGTTCCCTCAAAAAATCACGTAGGATATCAAGGAATATACTTGGACAAAAACATCACCTGGAACATACACACCTAATTAAAAAAAAAAAACAACAACTAACCAGACGATCCTACCAACTGTCGCATCATTTGGACTACAGATCTCCTCTTACAAAACAGGCGACTAATCTACACCACCATACTACAACCTATTTGAACATACGGAGCAGAACTTTTATGTCCTGCAAAACACGTCATCATAAACGAAATACAAACTTCACAGTCCAAAAAACTTCGAAAAATCGTAAATGCAACCTGCTATATTTCAAATCACACCATACAAAGCGATATGAACATTCAAACAGTTAAAACCTACATACATAAAAAGACACCATATTCCACACTTCAACAATTTATCACAGTAATCCATTTGTCCACTCCCTTTCTTCCTCCCTGTTACCAGAGTAGCCTCAAAGAAGAATAAAAAGGCAGTGGCTTCGGGATCTGCTCACAACATCAATAAATGTTTAAGAAATAACATACAAAACGAACGACAAATTCAAATTAATTTGAAATTATTATAAAATATCACGGTATATATACGTATGGTTGTTGACAAAGAAAAAAAAAATAGACAACAATAACATCCTAATACTTGTGAGGATACGAAAAAAAGTGAGGAAAAGTATCTCCTATTTTTAATATAATTTGACTGTAGTTTTGTCTAAGGAAGAGACTGATAGCTACAACTGATTTGTTGCTTGATCACAGATAAAATTTGGGCAACTAAGTCATAGTCACTTTTATTCTTCTAGAGAAGGCTCCAAGAAATGAAAGTTTGAGATACGTTGGTTAAGGAGAAATAAAACGAGGAAAAAGAAAAATACCAAACAAGTTATGTTTAACTTTGCGTTCAACATTGCACCTACCAATCACAATGATTTTTTCTCCTCTTTCTGTACCAGGACTTTCGCTCCTTCGACTACCATTTGTGTGCCACATATAGGAAAATAACCCACTACGACTATATATATTTATTTTTCGTTTTTGCCTTTGAATATTTAACGCGATATAAAACAAATGTTTTATAAACCAGTCGCAAGGAATTTTAATTTAGCAATAGTTACTTAAAGTTAAGCCTTTAAATACTAGAAGTAAATTTAAATATTAGAGTGAAATTTAAGAAAAAGACAAATGTGGAATAAATCTCAGAAAGATAAATCTCAGTTGTTAAGTTTCATTAAGTGAAGTAAGAGAATTAAGTAAGTAAGAGAAATATATTATATAAGAAACAAATATGGTTCAAATAATAGTATTAGTAAAAAACTAGTTTAAATTTATAGACAGAATTATGTTGTTCCTCTCACAAATTATTTTAAAAAAAATACTCAGACTTCAAGCGTACCGGTATATATATATATATATATATATATATATATATATATATATATATATATATATATATATATATATATATATATTTTTTTTTTTTTAAAGACTTTCCCACTTTTGTGGTTGTTCTTGACCTGAATATTTTTAAAGATATTTTTCCATTTTTCTCTATCTTTCTTCTTCTTGCTTTCTCTGATGCCATGACCCTCCTCTTTCTCTGAGGCTTTGTTTCCATTGCGTCTTTCCATTTTACACTTGGTCTTGAACCAATTTTACACCTTCTCCCTTATACTTCCAGCTCTGTACATATCTTTGGCAATCTTTCAGGCGTCATCCTTCTCATATGTCCAAATCATTATAAAGTTTTTTTTAAAATATTTGCAATTATGTTGCAATCATTTCCAGAATTCTTTCCTTTCTGGATTTGGTTGCTGCCCTCCCTTCTCCGAAAGTCATCTCTACTGTTAACAGTATTTTTCGGTGTCATAGATGACACATGTCTCCGAGGCTTATGTCGTTATTGCCTCGAATATAGCCTTGTATATCAACCTCTTTGTACTGGGCTGTGTATTCGAGCTCCAAAGGATACCATTGAGTATTGCTGTGACCTTTCTTCCTTCACCAATTCTTCTGTCGGTATCATTGGTGGATGTGCCTTCTTTATTAAATATTGATCCTAGGCATTTAAATTCTTACACATTACCATATACCGGTATATTCTTAAACTTTTTTTTTTTTTTTTTTTTTTTTTTATTTCAATGGAATTTACAACTGTATTACATAGAGAATACAATAAGTAAATGAGAAATTTGTAACATGGCATGTACAACATGAAGAGAAACTACCCATTGGTAGAACTCAAATTAAAGTTCTATATTAGAAGATCCCGAGGCCATCTTCTTTTCAGACGCCTCGGAGGATTATCAGGGATCGAGGATGAAGCAAGGTTTGAAACGAGAGGATTCGGATGATTCTGCAGTTTGTTATGGAAGGAAAGGTATCTGGATTGGGCCAGATCGGAAACATATGGAACATTAAGGTCTTTATGGATGATTTTATTTGTGACAAAGTAAGGAGCGTTGAGGATTTTACGAAGGATTTTGGATTGTAAGGATTGGATACGAGAGGAATTCGATGGTTTAGTGGAGCCCCAAAGCTCAATTCCGTAAGTCCAAATAGGTCTTATTATTGTCATATATACGAGTCGTTTATAATTGATTGAAAGCTTAGATCGTTTGTCTAGTAAGTGCTGCAGTAGTCGAAAACGTCGGGCGGTTTCTAGTCGTTTCAGTCTGGTATGGGGGTATTCTTAAACTAAATTTAGAATAGTCATTCAAGGAGAACGTTTACTGATGATCCAATTAATCTATTTGTTTATCTTTCTGTTACCTGTTCGAGACAGATAAAAAAGAAAATGGTCTAAAGATCAGCTGCTTCACCAAAAAATAAATCAAGGTCATTATCAAGGGTAAAGAAACAAAAAATTACACTAAAGTTAATAGATGTACTACTGCACAGTTGAAAATGGATTGGAAGAATAAAACAAATAAATACAATAAAATAATGGAAAACCGCTGTATAAAAATTGCTTATATGAATTTATATTGTAAAAAACACCTTTAGTAAACACCTTTGTGTTTACGATAAGTGTAATGTGGTGCAAGGCTATAACAAAGGGAAATAAGGAAAAAATAATTATCTGTGCACAGCCAATAAAATTAAATATAAAAGATTCCAACAACTGAGAGGAGACAGAGATAGACCAATAGTGAGTGACCTAGCGCTGTTTACATTGGAAAATACGATCTGTCCAACTCGGATTGGTTCGAAGCTTGTCAGATACGTGTGGATTCGATCATTCTCTTTTAGTAGCAGTGAAAGTGGGTAGTGAACTCGGGTCAACATCAAATAACGGAAGGTACATTTAGAATGGAACAGAGAGTTGAGAGTTCCGGGCCGTAAAAGTTTCATTCCTGCTGAAATCGATCCCGTTCCAGTATTTCAACAATTTTGTCTTTTCACGTTTGAATACTTTGATCTGTTTGAAGAAGTAAGTCCCCGAAACGTTAATACGAATTGTATTATATAGAAACGTTTCGAAAGATAATTTGATTTATAAACCATTTTTTTTAATATAAGTAAAATAAAATAAAAAAAAATAGAAAGCATCTTTTGTATTTTAAATGTCTTATTCAGCGATGTGGTAAAGAAACTGGTCAATCAATATCCCATGATATGAAGGCACGGAGGTTAAATTGGACATGTAGCTCGTAGAAATCCATCTGGAAGCTCTACATAACAATGAATGCTTCAATAGAAAGCAAAAGACCACGTGGAAGGCCGAAAAGCAGATGGATAGATAGAATCAATTAATATGAATAGAATCAAACAGAGCTGCGTGCAGATAAATGAAAAGAAATAGCCAAAGACAGGCAAAGATGGAGCAGGCTTGTTAAGGCTGTAAAAGATCTACACGGTCTGTAATACTGGCAAAAAAAAAATCAGCGACCTGCATTATCGAACACCAAACAGTATGAATAAAAAACCCAATAGCCGTAAGAACAATAATCGTTTAAGCGGAGTTCCTTGCTTAAAAAACTTATTAAACATATGATCTCGATTTGTCCTGGTGTAAAATTTCCTTCTTATCCCTTGATGAAGTCCAGGTATCAAGAGCAAACGTTGTTAAAAGTAGAATAACTGAAAGTGTCCATTTGGACATTTTGTTTACTTTCGGCATCGAACAAATCCTTTTTTTTAATAACTAAGAAGTAAGTTAACTGTCTTTGAAAAGCTGTGTAAAGCCGGTTCCAATTAAATGTCTATAATCAATTTTCTAAAATCTTTAGGAGAACGATTCAATTTTTTTCAGCCAAGAATGAGCATAAGAAACTATTGAACTTTAAATAAATAAATAAAGATAATAACAATTTCCATGAAAAAAAAATGGGGAATGCAACTCGACGAGACTGGGTCTAACTAAAGAACAATGATGAAGGCTCCTAAGCCTGATAGAATAGGAAGACCTCTCGTAACCGCCGCGGGACCTCGATGGAACGTGCAGGTAATAAAAGTAAGTGGTCCTCCTCCAGGAAATAGCTCCTCTGGGAGGGTACTTCCTTGTGGACTCCTAATAGCATCTTTTGCACCTTCTTGAAGACGTCCTGGTGGAAAATGGCCGAGCAATTCGCGTCCTACTTTTAGTCTCTTGGCTTCGTTGCCTTAAAATGTATGCAAATGTCTGGAAACAGCCCATGGTACAAGTGCGGAGAGACTCATAAGTTCTTCATCAAGAATTTTTTTTTATAATCCAAGAAATTTACATTAAAAAATATTAAAATTTATTTCTTCAATCAAACTTGTTAGAAAAACTGACAATCAGTGTTTTTGGGTTCGGAAAGTAGAGTATGGAAACATGCATAGACGTAACGAAGAGGAGTGGCCAGGAGTATCTCTTCCTGTTTTAATTTTAATATTTCAAGTTAAGCGACGAGATCCCGATACGAGTGTTATCTGGCATATTAATAGTATCCATGCCTCGAGTTTGTTCGTAAGTACTCGTTACCTATTTGCAAATGAATGTCTTTATATTAAGTAATGTTACTGATTTGGCAAGTGAAGCGTAGCTTTGCCCATACTCCTGATAATTTTTTTATTGAATTTTTGTAATTTATCTTTGTTAACCTTTTTGGCTGCCTGATTTTAAATTCGAACTTCTTGAAAGAAGTGAACATATCAGTAATAATCTGAGGTTTAGTGTTATGTTATATATTTGTCATGGGGACTCTACTTCATTATTCTGTTAAATGTCAGTCCATGGTTTTGAACTTTGGGTAGCATCCCAATGAAATAGTATTTTTCTGCCCCCTACTGCATTTCCTCAAGAGTTCAGCACATTCTGAAATATCGAATTCAACTACAAAAATTTACTAAATCATTATTAATTATTTATTGTATTTAAAAAAAATACATACCAGACTGAAACGACTAGAAACCGCCCGACATTTTCGACTACTGCAGCACTTACTAGACAAACGCTCTAAGCTTTCAATCAATTACAAACGACTCATATATATGACAATAATAAGATCTATTTAGACTTACGGAATTGATCTTTGGGGCTCCACTAAACCATCGAATTCCTCTCGTATCCGATCCTTACAATCCAAAATCCTTCATAAAATCCTTTGTCACAAATAAAATCATCCATAAAGACCTTAATGTTCCATATGTTTCCTATTTGGCCCAATCCAGCTACCTATCCTTCCATAACTGCAGAACCATCCAAATCCTCTCGTTTCAAACCTCCTCGATCCCTGATAACCCTCCGAGGCGTCTGAAAAGAATATGGCCTCGGGATCTTCTAATATAGAACTTTAATTTGAGTTCTATCAATAGGTAGTTTCTCTTCATGTTGTATATGTCATGTTACCAATGCCACATTTACTTGTTGTATTTTCTATGTAATACAGTTGTAAATTTCATTAAAATAAAAAAAATTAAAAATGTTTGAAAAAATATTTGAAAATGTCCTTCTAAATTACCATTGTCAAATAATGATAATTTCTTGGTAACAGAAAAGAGTCAAAATTTAGCTACGAAAAATGCAATCTGTTTTAAATCTTTTAATAACGAGCCATTATCTAAGTCGCAGGTCTACTTTTAGTAAAGTTCCTACTTACTTTAAGTGCTGCGTGTACTTTAGCAAGATCGAAGGAAGAAAAAAGGCTTTTAAGGCCCCATTCATTCATTTTTTTATGCGTTATAAAGTTGTAGTTGAATTTCTTAAATAAGAGGATTCAATATTTTTTTTTTAAATTTAAAACAATGAAGTTGAGTAGAAATATATTTTAGATTAAATTTTCTTTTAAAAGGTAACATTAGAAATATAAACCTATGGATTGGACATATAAAGCTGATATGCGATAAGCTATTTTAACATCAACATTGAAGTTAAAAGAAAATAGATATCTTAATAGCAATACTTATGCTCAGGGATGAACTCCTGCAACACACACAAAAAGAAATTCAAAAATGAAGAAAACAATTCAGGACTTCACCACCAGTTTATTGGTCTCCATTTTAGTGTAAAATTTTCCTTAATTAGTTAATCCGGTTGGTGTCGGGTGCACACTCTCATTTTATTTGTCCAAAACTTATCCTTGAAAAAAATGAATTGTTAAATCCCAAAGAGGCGTACTGAGAGGTAGATGAAGAAGATGAAGCCAAGAGATGAAGCTAAATTTCAGACACTAAGTGAGTCCAAATTAACCATACAATTTTAGTCTGAAGCCAAATCACTTCCAACATGGCAATGCAATACTACAAAATTGTGATTTCACCATGAGCAATATTTACTTCATCTTTCAAGATCAACAAAATTGCACATTTTTTGTTGAATCATTTGTTGAATTTACACATGTCAAATTTCAGTGATCCAACCTGATACAGTTCACACCAATTCTTCCAATAACCAGCGCACTATCACTCAATTCTAAGTCAATGGGTAATATTTGGCTCACACTCAATTACCGTGACCAAAATATTACAATAATTGTTTAGAATATTCCCTCACAGACATTGGTTCTCCAATCCCAGCTAGGTTTCCTCTCCACCCACGACTTGTGGAGTGAAAATCAGACCAGTTCCCTTATTTCCATGATCTCAGCGTTTTTCTCTCAACCGGATCACTGGTACTAAAGAGGCGCTCAGAAATAGGAAAATCTGACCATTGCCAGAACTGTGTACACAACATCTTCGGACCAATGCCATTTTAACATTTTTCTTAAGGACGAGCGTAGATAAATAGGGCTTGTATTACATTAAGGATAGTATTAGGTAAAATAATTTAGAATTAATAAAAACACCCATGGACCGGAATAGTCTTATTTACTTTTTTCTCTAGACCAATACTTTACCCCTTAGGTTATCAAAAGAAGAAACCTTTAAAAAAAATCATCACAGCCTAATAACATTTGCTCAGTAATCATCTTCATTTTCTATTTCATCTTTACAGAACTATTTCAAAATTAAATTGAATTAATATGAGCTGAACTCCATTAACTGTCACATTAGGTTGATAGTCAAATACTAAAACCTTCACGTATAAGTTTATGTTTATTTAATCCATTTCATATTGCATTTTAATTTGTTTCAAACTACATTCTTCAAAATAAAAATTACTACTAAAATAAGCATACAACTAGAAAAGAGACATAAAGTGATTGTGTTATAAATGGAATAATCCACGACAAACAAGCCATGAATCTCCAACATACAGGCGAATAGTGAATTTGTTAACGTTTTGCCAATTCAAGCATCATCATTGCAAGAAAACGAATATCACATATACGCAGAAAGAAAAAAACAAAAAGGAAAGAAAAGAAAAAAAAAATATTGTTGACATCTCACGAAGTCATCTAAATACTTACTGAAGGGAAGAGAAGGTTCTATTAACGCAGCTAAGGATGGTTATTCCCACGTTGTACGGTATTTAGGAATGACCTTTGATAGAACGCTCAGATGGACTCAGCATGTTAAACAATTAAAAGGAAATTGCCTCCGCTCTCTGAATCTCTTAATAATGGTCAGTAACACTATTTGGGGTGCCGATCGAAAAAGCATGCTGACCCTGCATATGACACTAATAAAATCGAAATTGGAATATAGCTGTAATGTAACAATTCGGCATAGACTACCATTTTAAAAAATCTAGATCTTGTACAAAATGCCACCCTCAGAATAGCTGCTGGTGCTTTTCGATTCAGCCCTGCAAATCGCCTATGTGTCGAAGCTGGCGAGCTTCCACTCAACATAAGGAGACAACAACTTGACCTCATTTATTTTGTTATGATACGTTCTGCTTCTAATCATCCGTTGACTGATTTATTTTCAAATATGCAATACATTATTCAACAACAAACTGAATTAATAAATAGAACACCTTTTATAATCAGAGTTTCAACATTACTAAATAATATAAATATTGAACTTCCAATTTTTCAAGAAACTGCAGTTATCCTTGGGACCTTCCTTCTCTAAAAATTCTTCTTTCTCTCATCAAATTTATTAAAAACAACACAATGCCTTATATATATATATATATATATAAACAGGAATTTCGCAAAGTTCAAGACAGACTAGGTGATTCTGACTTTATCTAAACTGACGGCTCGAAGAGCTCCGCAGGCGTGGGAGCATCAATTATATGTAACGAACGAAAACATATTTTTTCTCTTTCACCACTATATAATAATTATACTGCTAAGTTGGTTGCAATACATAAAGTTTTAAATGTTATACAGCCCACTAAACAAAAGCTTGTCATATACACAGATTCTCTATCCGCCCTAATTAGTCTAGGAAATGTTTTCTCATCAAATATCATAATACAAAACATTCTGCATTCAATATTGTCGGCAAATAGAAATAATATATCATTAATGCTTGTCTGGGTCCCTGTGCTCTGCGGAACTGGCTGATCGAAAAAGCCATTACTGATGGAATACCTTATCGGGAAGTACCTGTAGAGGATTTTATAACCGTCGTCAAACAGAAAATGAAGAAAAAATGGAAACAGATATGGTCGAATGAAACTGAAAATAAATTGAGGGAGGTTAAGGGTGTCGTTTCCTTTTGAGCAAATTCAAATAGGAATAACCGCAGAGAGGAAGTAATACTTACGCGCCTGCGTATAGGCCATACACGCCTTACCCATGGATACCTGATGGCCCGTGATTCTTCGCCAACATGCCAATCTTGTGGGACTCCTCTGACAGTGAAACACATGAGGTACCCTGAGTACAAATAACCAAGTTGTTTGTGTGTGTGTGTGTGTGAATAACGTAGGTGTTACAATAATTAATAAAATATAAATATATAAACTTACATGTATGTAATAATTTTTTTTAATTAGCTATTAAACTCGTTATATGTTTGTAATTTGGTGAGTTCAGAAAATTAGATATCATTTAGTTGAAACCTGCGTTAATAGTAACTCGAACATGTTAGTAAAAAAAATTAAATAAATAAATAGTAATGGTGTTAACTCTAAATTCAACTTTTCCACGTTTTGAATCCTCAATAACTTTCTAGGCGAAAGGTTGGGACAAGATTTGAAAACTGTTTTTAGAAGTTCAAACATTTCGTAACAACAGGGTATATATCTGGTTTTTCGGGCGATTTGCGAAATGGTCCAAAATTGTTTGAAACGTCGCAATAACTATAAATGTATTTATAAACCTACGTTTCAGCTATCTTAGGATTTACTAAAAGTACTTAATTCTTTTCAGCACATACCATTAGGTTTGAACTAAAAATACCGGCAAACCAGCACTAAATATAAGAAAGATGGTTTTTATTCTTCTATTATCTGACTTCAGGGCATTATTAATGCGGTGATTAAGTTAAAAATTGCTGGAAATGATATTAGTTTCTCTTTAATGCAGTGAAACTTCCAAAGTGTAACTTCTGGTTTTTCTACCAAACCCAATGTCCAACAGTAGCGTTAGCACGCCCCTGTGTATGACCCCTGGACCAAAATTGCTTACAATTGTTTGACTATGGACTATTGCGCCAAAGCGAATGTACCGATTTTAATGAAACTTGGCCAGCCTTCTCCTCGAAGCCCTCGTTTCACAGAAATGGTTGAAGCCCTTGCTTTCTATTTCAAAATTGCGACCGGAATCTTAAACTTATGCAGCAGTTACAGGGAAAACATGAGTTTTTGTGGAAAGTTTCGCTTTCGAATTAAAATCAATAGCAGTTATATAAACTGCAGAAGTACAAATATAAGATATATTTTTTAAACACTTCATATATTTGCTAGAAAAAAATGTATGATTTTTTGCCGATTTTTTTTGGACACCTTCTATATTATAAATAGCAATTACTGTGTAAATAGTCTGTAGTTATGAGGGAAAAATATTCATAAAATTTCAAAACATCAAGTTGATTAACATTTATTAAGTAAACAAACCGATCGCTAAAAACTGTAGATGTTATTCGGGAGGCGAACAATAGAAGAGTAGGTAAATTTGAAGAGAGGGGGGGGGCGACGAAAACAATAGGAAGGGAACAATGATGGATGGACCCCTCTGCAAATAAGCCCCAGTTAACGGACGCTCTTTCAGCTATCATTCTATAGTTTTGGACCAGTTGGTGAATAAGGTCAAATGAAATATTTATATTTCACAAATTAAAAAAATGATTTTTTCATAAAAGTGTTGTAATTTTTTTTGTAATAGAACCATTTGCTAATTATTTTAAAACGGTTAAAAGCTAATAAAACTGAGTTCATTATCCCTAGAATTAGAATTCAGACATAACTATCATTGTTTACGGTTGAGTTACATGGTATATAGTGAGTATCTCTTTATTATATTTATAAAGTCAAATTATCAATCCTAGACATGTCAGAATTGTAATCTTATAACACTCAAACTTCGTTGACTTGAAACTAAACTTAGTTAAAAAGAACAGCCAAATAGGTCTAGTATATAGTATAGCTTTCTCATCATTTCGATTGGTAACATAATTACCTATATTTCAAGATCTACGATTTGTCATTTGAGAAAAACAGTTACCATTTCCCTTTCACAATACTAGAAAAATCATATCAAGAACTACCATTCTAATTTTCAGAAAAAATTGTCCACACCACATCAAAACGTTCTAATCGCATAGAAGAGATCGCCGTGCCTAGGTTAAGAATACGTCATACAAATAACTCTAATTTATTTCTTATTTATAAACAACCACCTCCAACATGCCAATACTGCAATGGCTATCTCACTGTCATTCATATTTTTCAGTAGAGCCCCTATAACAACACAAACTTAAATAAATTATGACTTGCACCGGATATTGCAGTGGTATTAAATGATGACGAATCGAACATAAAATTAGTTATAAAATTTCTTAAAACCAAGAGCTTATTTTAAAAAAATTTAAAAATCCACCCATTTTTTTATATTGCATTTTTATTTATTTATTATTATTTTTCATTTTTATTTTTATTTTTTCTTCTTCTTTTAAGGAGAGCAAAAATAGATGACCAACAGAAGTTGATGACTAGGAGTTTTACAACTTAAAGCCCAAACAAACGTGTTGGTTTAAAAAAGATAAAATAAAAATAAAGGTACATCAAGGAAAATGTGCGTATCAAGTGAATTGAGCATAAAGAGAAAGTAGTGGACGGAATTGAGTGAATTCGATATGGGGCCATTTGAAACCGACCAGAACAATCTATCGTAATTGGATGAAAATTGAACTAGCAATGCTAGGTGATATACCCATCATATAGATTTCACTACAGACAAAACCAAATTATTCCTGATATGTATTGACCAACTGGTTATTAATAGTAAGATATAATAGGCATTAGTAAATATCAATAAAATATATTCAATAGAAGATATCCACTGAAACGAAAATAAATAAAAATTCTATTCAAAACGCCTATCATATTCTTCCTAAGAGATAAGCTCTGTGATCAATTTTGTTGATAAATTTAAGTAATTAATGTTAGCGTTGCCCAAAATCGTTTTTTTTTTAATAACAATTAAGACAAAATAGTTACTAATACTTGGCAATCTTAGTTCCCATACGTTAATAATTGGTATAGCCAATATACTTTTGCATTTAACTCTAATTTTTCGTTCGAGCTTAGTTAGGTTTCTTCTATGTAAAAAATTATAGTAACATCTCTATAGTAATAAGCTAATAAGTAACTGCAAGACTGTTGCGAGACTTGCGCAAGACCAAGACCAATACCATGACCAAGACTGAGTTTGCAAGACCAAGACACGTCTCGGTCCCGCATTTGGGCAACACTAATTAATGTATAAGTCTCATGATTTGATCCTTGTAATGTATGTGCCAATGATACCATTCTCTTTTATTTTATTGCATAATAAAAAAATAAAATCTATATCAATAAAACCCATTTAAGGTTCATTACTATCGTATATGATGAAGTACTGTTACAAGACCAACGGTGGTTCAGGAAGATGATTGGGGCGAGATCACGCCCAACTGCCAGATTCCCACTTAATTAATTATTAATTTAAGAGTACTAATTAAATAATTAATTAAAGATACATAATTTTTAGGGGCTGGTGTGCCCCAGGAGGGTTTTCCGACACCAGGATCGATAATAAATATAGTTTTATTTTGTTTTAATAATTTCTACCTTCAAGATCACCTTACAAATACCGTTACTGTTGGTGCAAAAAAATTATTAAAATAATTTAAAAAAATTAAAGTTATATATTAATTTATTACAGAAGAGAATAAAAAGCGAATATTTCTTGGTGGTTTATTAGTATTGTTTTCATATTAAAAAGACTATTTACTTATAGAAGTTGCAGGCTCCAAAATGTCAACTTTAGTGCAAAAATAACAAATATGTATAATTGTTACATACGACCTTTTATACTGACAGTAGCGGTACATAATTTATTTAGTAATCTGATCTTACCTTTGGAGAGAATCAGTCAAGATACTCTTCAAGATACTTTCGAGAGGGATGATATCTCATCAAAGTAAAGCGTTGTTGTATGTTAATTTATCAGGCAATGTAATTAAGTATCTTTAATTTTAAACTCAAACTCCACTGGCTTTAACACCAGTGACGCGGTTGAGAGAGTAGCGCAGGGATCTCACGGAGACCTGATTTTCCTTCTATAGTTGGATGGAGAATCCAGGCATCAGGTTCTCTGCCTGATTGTATATATTGTACATAGGTATGACTGTGTTTTTATGTTATTAATTTACTTATCTTCAGGTTATTTTATTTTTTATTGTGCATAGTTTTTGATTATTATTTAGTTATTATTTTACTCTTGTTAATTTTATGTTTTCTGTATATATGGTGTAATTGTGTTCATATATCACTATAATTATTGTCCACGTGACAGACTATTATATTTATAAATAAATAAAAAATAAAAAACTTTAAATAAAATATCAAAGCCAACAAAACACATCTATTTTTGTATAAAACGTAAAAAGAGAAAAGAAATTTTTGAACTAGAGGATAAAACTTTTTTGTTCGAACTCCCACGTGAATATGAAGCATTCCTAACTTCGGTAATGTGGAAGTAAAAATTATATCCTGTATTCGACCCAAAGGTCCACTCGTTAGCTTATCATCTTAACATTTTTATAATATAACCAACATAAAGTTATTTTTTTCGGCGAAATAATAAATATTAAGTCCCTCCCTCTAAGATTTCACAATAAATGGTAGAAGCAGATATGGGAGATAAAAGCTGGAATGCATTAATATACATACCAGCAGAGTGGTTCGCGGCACAGATTGCTCTAGGGTTAGTCAAGTCCAAGTATCCAGCAATTATGAGTCAATGCAGCGTTACTAATCTCTACCATTGTCGGCCATATTCCCGTTGTTTCGATTCCAGAGGACATCAGGAGTTTCTAACCTGAATAACCAAACAGGTTTTATCATTATTTCCTCCCTTCCCCCACCGGAATGCTAAGGTTTTTAGCTTTTTGCGAAAAACATTATCTAAGCGGTTGCTTGTATGTATTTTCTTATATAGTCTTACTGTTGCAACATATATATTAGAGGTATTTATGGAGCTGGAAATAAATGCTTAATGCATTATCATACTAAGCAGTTAGCAAAAATTAATTACAAATGAACGATAAATGACCCTGGTGTGCTAACATGCTAAAGTGTTATTATTTACAGTAAGGTTATTATAAATATTCATAAGGCAAAGAAGTTGATGAAAAAATAAATGAAATCCTAGCTGTTTAGTCAATGAGATGTATTCTAAATTTTCTTCTTGGATCAGTGAAAAAGTCTTGAAGAAGGCATGATGCCCGATTCAGGTAAATGGTGAGGGTTGAAATATAACATTTTAATTTTATATTAAATGGAATTCAAGAACATCCTGTCTTTTCAGCAAGCCAACACCCAACTTATTTTCAATTGTATTCGGTATTGTCATGGCCATATTTAACATACATATATTAAATAATTCTAGACTTTCATACATTTAAGAGCTTTACAATACTTACTACTGGTTACATGATCTAGTTTCAAAGATTGTTTTTGGTGCATTAAGAGCTAAACTTAGACCCATAGAAAATTAATAAAAAGTATTAGGAAATCAATTAAAAACATTTTTTTTTAAATTACTTTAAACAGTATTTAAAAAAAAGAAATAAGTTATAATAATGTTTTATAAATTTTTTAAGTAAGGAGTGTTTTATAGTTTCGCCTTTACTCATCACTGCGATAAAACAGTTGAAAATCTTCTTTTCTGAAACCAAACGGCAAGCTGCATCTAGTTTGGTGCTGCCATGGTTTGCATTTAATTGGAAATTGGGAAACAGCGACTCTGTTGATTTTCACAAACATTTGGCTACGATTGTTTTTATCCGATCCCACTTTTATTATAGAATTTTTCTACGGTTCAATACAAGTCAAAATCAGCAGGACGTCATGCAGTGTCTCATGTTAGTGTTTCATCTTAAATTAATAAATTAAATTAAATTTACCTAATACAATTAATAATAAAAAAAAGATGTTGATCACACCTCCAAGTCTTGCTTGTGATGCTCAATCCACTAAACACATTTTTCATTTTCGGCCTTAACAAAATCCTCATATCTACGTTTCGGCCGATTATTTGAAAACTGATCTATCGGTTTAGCTCTGATAACACCGTTGTGATATGTTAATTATGGAAATCGACAATTTCGTATCCAATTTAATTGACACAATACAAGATATTTGGTGATCGTCTAAGCTCTCCGGCTAGACATGTTTCTTTGGTCAAAATATTCAACGCGATAATATATCTTTATAAATCTTAGGACAATTTCATTTAATTTTTTTTTTTAACAATGAACTTATGAGGTCTCCTGAATGATGAATCGAAATAAAACAAAGCATTTTAAGTAATGTTAAACTTACTCAACAATTTAGGTTTGTAGTTATTTATTATTAGAGATAGGATTTCCACATTTTCTTCGCTTGCCTATGAAACCTTCGAACCCGATTATATACCCGTTTCATGATTTGCAGAATAACATATTGAAATTTTATATTGCACACAATTTCACTATTTTGATTTTTGTTTCATCAAACTGCACATTTTTGTGATATATCACATGATTTATAAATATAAATATGTGTGTTTAAATATTTGTCTGATTATTTTACAATCTTTTCCATATTAAATTTATAACTTAAAATAAAAAAAAATATGAGGAAGGTAAATGATTCTGTTACTAGCAACGGTTCGAATTTAACATTATAAAAGAAAGACTTGATCACAAGTGAAGGATATCCTCGGAATTGAACTTGTCTAAAGTATTGGATTAAAATAAAAAAATGCCTTTCTAGAATACGCTGATTTGTTGAAAAGGCTTTTATTGATATTGTTTTTGACTTGCATTCTCACGCATTCTTCAACACTTCAGCATCACATCTGACTTTGAAATGAATTGTTATTTCATTTTTATTAAAAAATGATAATAATCTGGACATCAAATTATCCCCAATTTAAATTTGACGGGAAAGTTGTACTCTACCTGAAAAATCAATCTGATGTGATAAGAAATCAGAGATAGACAGGTATTGTAGAACAGGTAAGAACAAACATTTCTCTTGATAAAATTATATATTTTTTTTTAAAGAAAGAGCTAAGTCTCAAAAATGCAGTATAGAACTTCTGTGGGAGTCTTAGGCCGACCAAAAAAAAAAGTCCCAAAAATATTTTTTTAGCGATCTAGAAAAACAGCATCGACACTAATATTTCGCCGCTTTAAAATTATAAGTTTCACAGTATATTTCTAAAGCTTCTTAAAATTCTTAGAAATTTCATTTTCATTGTTGCATTATACTTCTTTTTTCTCGTTAAACATCAATTCAATTCAGATTGTATCACATTTTGATGTATTAATATAACAAATTAAAACATTTGGTATGAAGAAAAGAAGAAAAGTTTTTATATCTTTACATATGTCCATCAAGAAAAATTGAATTAGATTTATTTTCCTGAAAATTGATCAAAGAAAATATTTGAGTACGATTTATTTCATAAACTAAAGCAATGTAAACCGGCTTAAGGTTGATCAGTATAAAAATTTCAATACCTCAAATATTGCTGATCAAAAACTTTTTACCATAACCTAATTTTGTCAAACAATAATTTCTGTTAAAAGTAGTGGAGATAGTGAAGCTTGTGTGATGCGGGCAATAGATTTTCTTACTTTCACTTAGTTATCTTTTTTCTATCATTCACCGCTTTCTGACATCAGGATATGAACCCGTAATCTTACATTGGAAATTGAATAGCTATAACTTCATCAATAGTTGTCGGCGAGCCATTTTCGCGCTATTGTCTATGAATAAACATTTTTTTTTATTTATTATGCACCAGCTATTGCGCATAGAGCATCTAATTTTGTCACAGGCATCAGAAGTCAAAACCCTACAAAATAAAAAAAAGAAGCAACAAAATCGGTTCATTAGTTCCCGAGAAAATCTTAGCACAAACAGACCAATATCTAAAAATGTGTTTTTCGGACTCAAGGGACTCTGAAACATATAGATCCGTCGAAAACCACATATCGGAAGTTCGATCCGATCGCAATACTTTTCTTACCTAGTGTAAGTAAAAAAGTTATAATATAGATGATTTTGCACGGTTTTAAGTATTAATTACACAATTTTACATATTTTGGGTTATTACTCCAGGATTTTGAACATTTTGAGTTTTTTGTTGCACTTTTTTTTTAATTTTTACTGCACGAAGAACCGGTCTCAATTTAATATTTTCTGCCAATATGTATAAATCTCCGCAAGCTATCTTCCGGTTGCTTCTACCGCCCTATCGGCTAAGTCGACTATTGGATGAGGAGGCCCAAGGTCTGTCAACGGCGGAGTAACAGGGTTTCCATAAGCGGATTAGTTATCTAGTACAGGCCGGTTGCCCCTGCTCTCGTCAAACCGAACCTCTCTCCATTAGTTAACGCCCCGAATCGATAACGAGCATTACTAAGCATGCTATCACTGGCTGGGGTATAATAGAGCTGCCCAACCAAAGGTCTTAGATGGAAACAAAGTCCTAACAGTTGAAGACAAATTATTTATACTTTGATGATGGAATTAAGAGAAAATTAAATCGATATGTTAAATAAGTTCAATAATGCAAGTTAAAACAATCCACCTAATTTTCACTTTAATTTTTGCCTCTCGGAGCGCGCTTTATTGCTGGAGGAGACTACAGTGCTAAACACCAACGATGGGGTTGTCGAACATCCAACTCCCGCGGTAGCATCCTATCACGTGTCTCTTCTTCCAACAGTTATTCAATCCTCTCACCCATGAATCCTACATATTGGCCTACATCTCTGAAAAAACGTCCCGATATCCTGGATATATTTATCACCTCCCAGATTTCCTCCTCCCAATCCATTATCAAATCCCTGGATGATCTTTCATCAGATCATAGTCCAGTTTTGCTTTTACTACATTCGAACTTTGCTCCTAAACCTAAATTTCCTAAACTAATTACAGGACGAGTGGACTGGGACAAATTTCGTCATGATCTGGAAGATAAACTGGACTTAAAAATTCCCCTTAAGACAAAACAACATATTGATAATGCCAAAGAAAACCTTAATACAACTATAACAACGAGTATAAATAATAACACATTTGTTAATAATATCAATTATTTATAATTTATTATAAGAATGATACAGGAGCCATTATACATATTCCTATCAACATCGTACTTAATATTTCGAAAAAGGAGATGATATGACATATCGACACGAATGTATCAAAGGACTCCGACCATAACTAGTTAAGTCGAAAAATAGTCCTCACGAGTTCTGTAAATTGAAGTCCTCTAAATACCGTGAAAAAGTCAGTGAATTCATAAATAAAGCCATGGTCAACATCAAATCGTTATATCCGCAGAGAAGTGGTTGTCTTATTGAGACTGAAAATAGGACACACCAATCCTACCCATTCACGTCTCATTAGCAAACAGCCACAACAACAATGCCAACGCAGCAATAATACACTTACAGTCAGTCACATTTCACAGAAATGATCTTTTTACGAATCGTGTCTAACTAGTTCAGAACTTACATATACAATAGTAAATATTTTAAGGGATGACGAAGACACAATAAAGTTAAGGTTTCTTGAAACCAAACGATTTGTTAAAAAAATTTAAAGTATCTTAAAATTTTAATCCAGAGATAAACAAAATTGATTTGCAGGCGTTTACGACCCTGATATTTTACGCCTTAAGACACTATCAAACTTTTAGTACTGTGAATTACGTCCAATGATGAAACGAAAACATAAGTTGGTATGCATTGATGTCTCCTAAGGTCTCTTTCTTAGCCAAATCAGGAGATATAAATTATTAATTTATATCTCTTGATATTTCAATCTTTGGATTTCGTATAATATGCAACAATGAACAATCATTTTGTTCTTAGGATATTTTATCACGGATTTAGGGATACCATAGGATGGTATGGATGGTACGCATACCCTTATTATGAATTCCAGTTGAACATTCATGGTTCAACGTTCAAAATCAACACCGTTTCAGCAAAGAAACATTTTACACAGAGTATCATTGAACACCGGGCACAATAAATTGAATGGGCTCCTTCTAGAACATTTATAAAAAAAAAAGTCATTAGCCTGAATAAAAATCAGTTCACAAGGGATGTCATTAATGGTAGATTTAAATTTAATCTCATCCATTAGATATAATTAATTATCGTCAAAATGATACAAAGCTTTAACTCATTCTAATTAATCTTCTATCTGTGTTTATTCCATTGACTGAATTGAAATTTATCTCTTCTCTAAAGTATACTGTATTATCGAGTTCACCCGTTTCCCTTAGCGACAGTTTCCAGCGGAGAGATTAAATGAGGAATAATACAATCTGATGGCCTGATATTATACTTATATATATATATATATATATATATATATATATATATATATATATATATATATATATATATATATATATATATATATTATAAAGTACAATAGTAGCATAATATTGTAGGAGTGTTTGAGGAGACCCTATAAGGCATCTATAAAGATAAAGGTCTCAGCGAACAATAATAGTTCTAGAAAGAATGACTAGTATTATCGCGAAGATGTGCTCTCGAATCACTATCTGTCGACAAGCTAAGAGATGTATCATAGAGTCTTGCAGGAAGAAAACCATAAACGATGAGGTGAATCTCCTAACTTTATGGGAAGTTATAAATAAATAAACTCATAAAATAAATAAAGGAATGAGCCTTCAGACGTGAAATGAGGGCCCTAGAAGAAATGAGGTAAAACTTACAAAATCTAAATTTTGAGTGAACGATGGTTAAATTAAATAACTCCGGGTGGTATGTGGTGGTTGCGTTGGTGTCAAACAAGCGGACAAACGCATGTGCAAGACTGAATTAAAATCACGGCGCTGGGGGCTTTTAACTTTGGCATTTATCCCCCGCCCTCATCCCTGGCTCGGAAAACTACGGTATGTACTAAAAGGCGAGAAAGGAGAGAGAGAGGGAGAAAAAAAAAGAATAAATATCTCTTGTAATGGCAATGATTTATCAACATTAATAAATTTTTCTTTTTATAAGTCTTTCAGTATTTATAAAATCATTTTAACAATTGGAACGGATTTTTAACATATCTGTAAATGTTTTAAATTATAATTCTATTAAAACGGCGAGTTGATGAAAATAACATTTTATATATTTTTGTCAAAAATCGCCAATATTTTGTCGGATCTGTTCAATGTTGAATTTGGTTATTGGGTTATCGAATAAGTTTTTTTTTATGAAAATACTATTGATTTATAGATATCGATATTGATTTATTGTTATTTTTCAGATTTCATTGATGTAAGGATCCAGTAATATATTACAAAAGACTTTTTATTTTTAAAATATAATTTTAAGATTATACGTTCACCGCCAATATTTACATTTTTAATATTTTTAAACCTACGTTTCCATTAACCCAATGGTGTAATTGTGCATAGATCGATATCGAACCCCAATTAATCGATAGATCTGATAAAAAATCGATTAATCAATAATGAAATAAGTCGAAATGTCGAAATAAATCAAAATATGACCATGATATCTATATATCTGTAATATTTTAAAAAAACAGGCATAATTTTATAATCACAAACGAAAAATAAAATATCGTTACTGAAACGTTAATTATTCATTACATTCATATTTATTAATTGGATATATTATATACTATATAAATAATAGCAACTTCAATCAGTTAAATCAATAATCAATAAATTAGTCATTGATTTAATGGTAACTTTTTCTTTTTTTAATTCCATTACAGATCTGGAATGGCAGCTGCAATATTATTGGAATGTAGGCAATCAATGATTGAATGTTGGAAAATTCAGATTTTTTTAAAAATATTAATTAATTAATACTAACATAGTAATTCTATATTAGTGATATGAAGGCACGGAATGGGCGGGCATGCAGCTCAGAGAAATCCATCTGGAAGCCTGTTCGCGAAGATGAATTCCTCAATAGTAGGATAAGAGCAAGTATGAGGCCAAAGAGTAGATAGACAGAATCAACGAAAATGGAATAGAGCTGCATACAGTATATATATATATATATATATATATATATATATATATATATATATATATACAGTATATATATATATATATATATATATATATATATATATATATATATATATATATATATATATATATATATATGCGGACAACTGTTAAAATTGTTAGTTAATATTATTTGAAATTTACTAAATGTATTATAATAATAATGCTTCAGTGAACCTGTGCTATATCATGCTGACCAGACGCGGATTATTTTCACTTGAGACTCAAAATCGGATAAAAATTAATATATTCAAAGTCACGTTTGCCCTCCACTCCACCTCTACAACAAATAAATTTTAAAGGGCACATATAAAATTATCTAGTGAAATATTCAGAACTAATAGCATGAGTTCCGATAAAAAAAAAAAAAAAAAAAAAGAAAAAGATAAGCACTATTTCTATATATTTTTTTAATGTAGCATAGCTCTTCATTAAGGTATTCTGTGATTTTGTCTGCTTCTTTTGTGATCATATCCTATTAATACAGCATGCGTCTATACCTACAGAGCCATGAGCTCAAATTTCAATTAAATCAATATAAAGATTTTTTACAGGACCGGATAAGTTATATTTAGAAAACAACTTTTAAAATAACTAATTGGATCAATACGCAATACTGTTGCGTTAAAATAGAATTTTTAAAGAGCTGATAAAGTGATTAAGATGATGACATAGTAGAAAGAGAATTATTTGTATTGTTTTTTTTGTTATTAATGACAACTTTATATGTTTTTAAAATGAATATTCCACAAAAAAAAAAAAAAAAAGATGGAGAGGAAAGTAGAAAAAAAGCTGAAGCAATTATTAAATAATTTCTGTAGCTCATTCATTTAAGATTCATTTGATAAAATTATTAGCCCGGGATACTCATGAATTTGTTAAATCCATAAAGTTTACTGACATCCTATAAATTTTTCAGAATTCATATTGAATGCGCATTATTAAATATTTAAAACTCTGAATATTTATTCCGTGAGCTGGAGCTAATCAATGAATAAATAAATAAAAATAGCAGACATACATATTTTTTTGTTTGTTGGCGCTACAGACCATGAAGATCTTTGACCGCGAGTGTGGTCTCCTAGACCACATCCCGATTCCCAATTTAAAGTACGGGGTAGGGTCATCAATCCTACGCCTGGTCGGTGTGAGTTGCCTCCAGTAGTCTGACGAGTCTCATATACCCGGAGGGGAGGAGGAGGAATCTCGGGCAGCGTGGCTTTCCTTTGTCGACGGTCACACATCCAAGTGCTAGCCACACTCGGCGTTGCTTTCCTTTGCTTACCTGTTGCAAGCGCCTTAGCCCGCAAGGCCACTCCAGCCCCACACTTATATATATATACATATATATATTTTTTTTTTTTTTTTTTTTTTTTGTGGAGTCCAAATTATTTAGGTACGTTCCTTTTTCGTTTGATTCCCCAGTAGTTTTAAATTAAAGACATAGAAGACAACATGCAACGAAGGTTTTTTAAGTTAAGTCTAACGTTCTCTGACTATTTATCGATTTAGAACAGTATCGAAACCAAATATTAAAAACAATGTCATACCGAAACGTCATTTATAGTTTCCAAAACCAGAAGAATAGATTTTTCACTTATAATAACATATCTTTTAACTGTATTATAATAAAGTGAAATGATTTCATATTATCAATAATCTAAATTTTATTCTAAATTATTTATTTATCAATTTTGTCTTTACATTATGACTTCTAAGGTCCAGTTTTGCTATATTTTAACTTATTTTTTAAGGTTTCTCATTATTAGGTATTCTATCAACTTATCAGTACAATGTGATCAAACAAATCTTGTATTGTAAACAAAAGGCACTGTAATTAAATAATGATATGATAGGACTGTTTACCTATACCATACATGATATGTGATAACGCTTAAATACCCTTTATATTCTTTGATTTATTAATGTGTTTTTGATACTTAGATTCTTTCAAATATGATTTTTTATGAAAACATTAATAACACTGAATATAATTTCTATTTAAGGAAAGTATTGCATGCGGGTTAAAGTTTCGACGTGCAGTGTCAAACGATTTTCAGTGAACAATCTGTCTGTATACATATCCGGTAAAATATATACTAATATGAATGTTAACTAAATTCCTGAAAGGAAAAAAAATATGTCTAGTATGGGGAAAGATTAAGTATATAATACATTACTCGCATTTTTACACTATTTTGGGCAGGTATCCATGAACCTTTTCACTTTTTTATAGTTTTTTAGAATAATTTGAAAATCTGATGGCTTTCCGGTAAATTTTACAAAAACGAATGAAAATTATGAAATTATCTACAAAGATGAAAAAAAATCTAATCAGGTGATTTAAATTTGCGAAGCAACAGATTACATTTTTTTTTAATAACCTAAATTCTTTAAGCGACGAGACATTAATACAAGTGGCTACACCGGGTATTTTGGAAAAGCTCTCATGGAAACTATCCAATTTTTTTAATTATTCGAAAGCTATACCTCTCGCGACTAAAAAAAAATATAAATAATATACTCTTTGGGTGGATCAAAAGAAATATCTAAGACGTTGTAAGGAAAGTACGGAAAAACATAGGAATACGTTTTTAGAAATATTATTTGGAAATAATGACTACGATTAATTCATGTACGTCATACTTTTTTTTTCAATTTAATTTCCATTTTGTGCCCCATGTGAAATTTTTATTATAATCACCTGATATTTTTTGATGTATTGGAAAAGATAATACTTAAAACATTTAAGAAAATATATTAACTGAATTAATGATAATGAATTTTACAAGAATGTAGATAATGAATAAAATCGAATAAAAATTAATTTTAAATTAATTTGTTTTCTTCAAATGTAATTAAGATTTTCATTATAGTGCTATACCTTTATACAGAAAAAATGTCTCTATTATGAGTAAATTTTCTTCATATTTAAGATGTCTGTTTCGTTAATTATGATCTTTGAAACTTTTGATATTTAAATATCTTTCGGAAAAAGATTCCTTCCACTGAATATGAATATTAAAAAAAAAAAATGTTAAAAAGATAATAAACCGATATCGAGATGCAGAGACAAATCTAGACCTCCATCCAATATTGAAAACAATTTGCTTTCAAACTAGTGAAATTATGGTCAGATGGAATGTTGGGTCTGACGGATATTGGAACGATAAACTTCCCGTGGATTGGGAATCAGAGCACATTTCATATGAATGAAACGACTCCGGGGCAATACAATGCGTGAAAAAAAATGCATATTTACAATGTCCCCATTGAAGATTTATCTTGTTCGGGCCATGGATAGTTACCACCGAATAAAATATAAATGCAAATCCCAGTTCTGTTTTAGAACTAAACTGATATCAGGTAGCATAAAGCAATACATTTACGGAATAATTGATTTTATTATTGTTTAATTTCCTGATTTTTCTGTTGTATTGACTGGGGATAATTAAAGTAGTAAATATGTAATGTAGTTTTCTGTTTCATTTCATAAATGCTTGCCTAGGAAAGTTAATATTTAAATATCAATTGCTAATAATCTTTTTCATGTTTCAATCATGAACACTTAATGATAAGTTAAAACAAGTATTATTTAAAAATGGCGAGAGTTAGGAAAAATTCGATACCCAAAACGTACTTATTTGATGTAAACTCAATATAGTTACAGAATAATAACCCTTTAACTATAGTTTGAGGGACTGTAGAGGTGTGGATAAAGTGTTAAGAAACGAGAAAATCGGTTAGAAATGTCATATTTGTAACAAACGTTATCCAGATTCATAAGTTAATGTTCTGATTTTAATCCTGGGTGCTAAATTTCACCTAATTTGATCCAAAATACCCTGGTCTCTTACAAACGTATATATTGCTTGAGCATGCACATATAGCCTGGAGAAGGTCACACAACCTCACGTTGATTCGAACCAAGGCCTCGTGCAGCAGTAGATTTATCTATTGCCCCCTAAGCGAACCCTTTGGGGCCAATCTGGCAGTGCCCTTCTCACCTATCCCGTAGGTTTCAAGGGCATTGACAAATCGGTCTAAATTCACATATTATGGTTGCTTATAGTCATTGGATGCACGAGGACCTATATTTATTTTCCTGAAGCAGACAGTACATGGAGAGGGAGGGGTAGCTAGCTACATCTTTGAAAACCACATTCCCTATTTAAGTACAACAGAGTAGGTTCATCACTCGTAATTTGGTCTGTGTAAGATGCCTCCAGCAGTCTGAAGGGCCTGAAAAACACAGTTTTCTCCCAAGATAATATTAGATACCATATTATCCTCATATTACCACATTATTAATTTAGAATGCGTCAAACGTGATTATGGAGATTTTCTCGATGTTTATATATATTATATATATATACTTATATATATATATATATATATATATATATATATATATATATATATATATTATATATATATATATATATATATATATATATATAAACAGTTATAACCGGAAAATAGTTAAATTAACATTATTCATTAAGCTATATTACCTGCTAAGAGCTGAAGCGCTCCTGATATCCTGGTGGTGAGGGTGTGAACGACATCGCTGATACAGAAGGCACTGACGAGGCCTACGGCCACGAGGAGAGAAAGCGCAGAACCGATGCCCACCAGTAGTGTGGATACTCGCCACCACGTGCTCGGTATATCCCACCATCTGCTCAACAAAATATATAAATACATCATTAATTAAAATATATATATATAATATTAAATTATATATAAAAATATAAATAAAACAACCACAATTAGTACACATTCGGAATGCGTTGGTCTTAACACCCCGATAATATTTATAAATATCATAATATGATATTTTATCTTTACAATTTTTTATATATTTATTTTTTAATATCGAGAGAAAGGTGTATTACTACTTTTATTCCCAGAACTTTATGTTTAACCAAAAAAGATTCTCGTTTAGTTAATCATCACATTCTTTCATAGTTTATCATTTACCCATTTAATATTGAGGAACTGATTATGAGAGGCGGTTATTTATTTATAATAATCATACTAAAGTGTACTTGAGAGGAAGAAGAATAGAAAATCTTGAATTTAAGCCTTGTTAAACTACTTTTAATGACGATAAGATCAAACTTATATTTAAAAAAAGCCGTTGTGTAGGGTGCTAATCGTGTCAGGATCACGCTCAACCAACAGGTTTTCCCTTTTTATTAAGAGAACCCACTTCATAGAGGCTGGGTGTGCCCCAGGATGAACTCTAGACCTCAGGATCAATCCATACCTGATGAAACAGAATAAATAATTACCTGCCACAGCCGAGTTCGAATCTCCTACCTAGAGCTTAGTGACCCAGTGCCTAATTCATTGGGCTACTCATCTTTCACCTAACCCATATTACATATCATTAAATTGTATATTGATATAACGTACAATCAAAAGAGATTCGTTTTCCGGAAAATCGTAAAAAAAAAGGAATAATTAACCTTCTTCTCATAAGTAGATTAACAAAAGCAATAGATTCAGTATCTCACGCATATAATTAATTAATTCCACTTTAAATGTATGATTTTAGTCGTGTTAGATTTTTTATGAGCTGTTATGTGCACATATCTTATTTTTCTAGACTTAGGTATTTGGAATCTGGAGAAAACTCGTATTTCGGCGACCCCATCGCCCAGTCCTGGGACTGCAAACAGCCACTGACCCTCCAGGTTAGTGGACCAAGGGTCAGAACATATAGCCCCTCCGGAGGGGGACTAAATATTCTGGTGGCTAGTTGTCCCGAGGATACGGGGCCTCTGGGGCAAGCCCCCACCCATAGCATATAAGCTTCAAAGGAAAAAAAATACTCCTCACTTAACAGTACGAAGGATATAGAGAAAGAAGAAGAAGGAAAAACTCGTATCCGAAATTTTTTCGATAGCTATCGATTTTCTTACACCATTTTTGGTAAATAACTAAGTGGAAGTAAAAAATAAAAATATTTCGGATAGGCTGTCATGTTTTAGAGTCTATGTAACTAGTAAAAGTTTGATATTGGTAGATACATAATTTGATGCAGTTTTCTATATAGAGTTTGAATTGATATTTATTTTATTATTGTCATTAATTAAGATAACATTTTTAATAGGATGCATTTTGTTATTGTGTTCTAATTAATTTTTTTGTGTGTTTATAAGCAATGTGTGGGCTGAAGGGATAGAGAGTAAGGAAGAAGATGTGAGAGGGAAGTTAACTCGTATTCTTGGAATGGACTTAAGGCAGGAGAAAAACTGGATGGATGGAGTGTCTTTGTTGCAGAACTATTCATCCCTCTAGTGGTCGAAAGGACTTAAGTGAGTAATGCTTCCTCTGGTACAAATAGTTTAGGTTCTTCTATACCTACCTGTAATGATGTTATTTTTTAAATGATTACAAGTAGAAAATAGCGAACAAAGTTCCTTGGATCTCAAGATTCTAATAATTCCAACAGTTACAAATAATCAATACAACGGATGCAAATATATTGAATCTTTTTTTCACTACCTTTAAATTCTTGGATGACAGTAATGATCTCTCTTTGAATAATGTTTTCCACTAATCGGCACATGTATAGGGTGACATCATGTTTGATATATTTAAGATAATCTTTCAAACTGAACCAATGTGGCAGTGAAGTTCGCTAAGGTAAGATATGTGAGAATATTTTAGTCCAAAACAAGATCTTTATTTTCTGTGCACATTATAATATTCACGAATATTTAACACTATTTTATTTGTATACATAATTTGTAATAGATATTAACCATTTAAAATATTGGATATAGGAACCAAACTGACTACCAATCGACTATGCTGGATGATGGTCATTGCCAATAGAGGACACAGCGGTATCGTCAGACATACAGGCAGACCGCAGCCTAACGATCTATCGACCGGAAGGAATTCTAGTAATGACCAGGATGGAGGAAGACAAACGAGACAGCTATGTAAATGGAACGGCCTCATCAGAAGGATACCAAACATCGCTTCTGGTTCCTCTCCAGAGTCAATAACCTCTATGCGAGCCGATTGACAGATTTACAGGCATTCAGAGGTAAAGAGTTGGAAAAGGGAAACAAAACGTGGTCCGCTTCTTATATGCAAAATTTTTACAATGCCTTATATTCTCCTTTCACCAATAATAATTCAATTCCATGTATATAACTTTTAAAACACAAACAATTAATGATGGCATATCGATAAGTCACAAAATAAAATGTAACTAATTAAAACTGACCTTTTTCAATTTATATTTCCTGTCGGCATTACACATTTCGTAGATCTCTCAGAGCCACCCATTCTTAACCCTTGCTTATCTTGAGCTATCGCTTTCCAGTTTACTGCATCTAGCTCTGCAACTTCTAATTTGATTCTATATTTCCATCTAGATTTGGCCTACCACATCGTTCCGTGGATTGCTTCGCTTCATCTACGAACCCATTAATGCGGCTCCTAAGGTATGTAAAACTGGTGACATCTTCAAAGAAGCAATTACCAACCGTGTACAGATTTTGTAGATGTATTCAATTTTTTCTTCTTATGACCTTATTATTTTTTTCATTCCAAATGGATGGAATTCTAATTGTGTGTACCTTTTGCATAATTCTTTGGAATGAATCTTTAATGTTCATCAGAAAACTTCCAACGATCACACAATATTTGGTAAGTTTTTTTTTTTTAATGCGTAATCTGAGTATGATGCTTTATAGCCACAATTTGAGGTACCATCTCCTCCTTCTCATCTAAGAACACATTAATACGGCTCCTAAGGTATGTAAAACTGGTGATATCGTGATGGGACCATTGGCCACCCGCGTACAGATTTTGTAAATGTATTATATTTTTTTCATCTTATGACCTGTCTGTGTCTGTGTCTTTTTTAAAAAATTCCAAATAGACGGAATGTCCAAATGTCCGGACCTTTTGCTTACATCTTTGAATGAACTTTTAATGTTCTTAAGAAAACTTCCAGCGATCAGAGCATTGGTGAATGGCAATATTTGGTAAATTATACATTTTTTATTTAATTCAGAAAACTAACATAAACTGTTTCATACTTTAAAAACTTTTTAAATCTATTTTACTTGAAGATACTGTATGTATTTTGGACTTTTCAGTTGCGTAAGCTCGTTATAATCCATTAAAAGCATATTCATCATAAAAAAGGAGGTTTTAAAAGGAGAGAGTAAAAATTCATGAACAAAATAAAAAATTTAAAGCTGTAATTTATCATTTTATCAAAGTTCATTAAGACGGCGGGTAACATATGCAATACTATTGATGTAGAACCACCAAAAAAAAAAAAAATTGAAAGTTACTACTGACTGTGATTTTTCTCAAATACCTCCCATTATCAACTGTAAGGAATTTTTCCGAGCTAGAGGAGAGAATGGGGAATTCATGCCAGAGTTATAGGCCCCAGCACCGGTGCTCGAACTCTTCTGCTTGTCAGGCAACGCTAGTGTTGCCCAAAATCGGTCTTGGTCTTGCACTTTGCAAGACCAAGACCAAGGCCGCCTAACTGTTGCAAGACGAAGACCAGGACTGGTAAAAAAAATCGATGTTTTTAATAAAAAATTAAGGCAAAATAGTTACTAATACTCGACAATCTTAGTTACTATATGTAAATAATTGGTATAACCAATATAATTTTGCATTTAATTCCTCTAATTTTTCATTCAGGCTTAGTTAGGTTTCTCCTATCTACAAAATACAGTACTGTAAGACTGTTGCGAGACTCTTGTGCAAGACCAAGACCATGATGAAACTGAGTTTGCAAGACCAAGACTCGTCTGGGTCTCGCATTTGGTCAACACTAGGCAACGCATGTATTGCAAACGCGTTAGACCTCTCGGCTGCCCCGCTTACCTCACTATGATGCTTAGTTTACAAGCACTATACTGTCATCATCAATGTTTGTGTTTCTTATTCATATATTTTTACATTCTTTTTTTTTCTTTCGTTTACCACTACACCGCCATTTCTGACGTAAGGTTTTTTTTTTTCTTTAGGCCTAATTAAACTCATTCTAACCAAAGTAGGAAGGTCGAGATTCATTTCGTATATTCAAAACTATATAATTTTCATCCCTTCCAGGCAGGATTCGAATCGGGAAGAAGTTGAAGCAGGGAACGATTTAATACATTCGTTATTTTATGTATTTTAACGGTTTTAATTTGTATACACATGACCACCTAACATAGGCGAAGATTTTGATTGGGAAGGCGATAAATTATTCAACATAATTATTGTGAAACCAACAAATATAATATTGAAGAGAAGGATAGTTGGGGTGATCAGTCAGAAATAAAAAGGCAAACATAAATAATAATATTTTTTTTATTTTATTTTTTATTTTGGGCAAATGTTAAAATAAGTAATATTATTTATTTTTGCCTTATTATTTCTGACCGATCACCCCAACCATCCGTCTCTTCATTATTCACGACAATCAACCATCATCAGCACACAAATATAATATTGAATAATTAAAAATTTATTTGTTTGTGTGGTTATAAGGATTTTTTTTTACATATTATATATATTTGAAAATATCTAAAAAAAAAAGTTTTTTTATTTATTTTTTTTTCTAACCCCCCAAAATGTTTATCTAATCAATTTACATATATATCTAAAAAAATATAATTGAATATATAACCTATTTGTTTAGATTAAACACAGCGAGAAGGAGAAACATATATACATTTTGTATGAGTAGGGTTTCTATAGTCGGATGGTGGTAAATTAAAATCGTGAATAATTCATTAATTTTTTTTAATATTATAACACTGCTTAGTTTAAATGGTTTTAACAAGAACAAACTCGAAGCAATTGTTAATTAATTACATAAACTAATGTTTTAGCTATAGCTTCTTATTCACAAAAACCACAACTTACTTTTAAAAACACAAAACTTAAATAGCCTACTATTCTGCTAAAAAATCTGGTCATGGTTTTTATGAAGTTTTTGATAGCTCTAGAGGTCTACTGTTATCTCTTTAAATGTTTTCTTCTACTCACCGGAAACCCTGTATATTATTATTTTTTAGTATAAACGGCAATTTAAATAATAGTAATTTTTAAGTATCAATAAAAACGTTACATACCTACTACTACATACCTAGCCTTGCTAATTGGTAATCGATTTTAGTTTACCTATTTTATTTATTCATTTAGCTTGGTAATTATTGATCTTAATTTTTGCTTCAAATTATTGGGGAAACGAAACGATATTCTTGTCCCCTCAATACTTTAATCGGTGAGAGGAGAGGAATATCGCCCTCCTCGTCACCCCTAGCAGATGTTACCTAACCCCATAAAGTGAGACTATCCAAATTGTTCTTTTGTCTAAATGAAACTGCTTATCGTCAGACCCAGTAAGGTATTAATATAAAATTCTATTATATTAGCTTATATTATAACGCGCCTCTTGTCAGGTGAATCATATAAATCTGTACATAAAAAAATATATATATATGATGATAAATTAAGAAAGAAAAACTGAAAGCAGAAGCGTATTCAATTACAGAAGAAGAAAGTGAATTTTATTTGGAAGCGTTAGATAGAAGTGCCATCTTGAGGCGATCCAGGCTGGTAATTGCTATCTGTCCCAGCGCTCCCTGAAAAAGCGGCCGTCCATTCACCGCTCCGTCTGATTTATGTCATACAGAAGAACTGGCCGCTCGGGCCAGTGGAAGAACATCAATACCTTCTACAACTGCTTTCCTACCCTCTAATTTAAGAAAAAAATAAGTAATTTGGATTTAAGTGTTACATATTGCCAGTTAGTCTGAATGTGTATATTAATATATGAATATAATAACATAACTCATCCTTCATTTTACATAAATTAGCTCTACAGTACACTTTAAAAAGAAACTGTAACCTTTAGTATCTTGTCACATTTTTTAGGTTCGGTGACATTTTTATATATATTTTTTTAAAGTATTAGGCCACGGACTTGAACTGTGGGGGACAGCAAAAACGTATTCAATCCTTTCAATCTAAAGTCCTTCGAACAATAGTTGATGCTCCGTTCTATGTGACTAATAAAATCCTATACCATGATCTTAATATCCCATTTGTCCTAGACCTTATTCCAGAAAAATTCTCCAAATTTGACCAGAATCTTACCTATCATCCAAATCCCCTTGCGCAATCTCTATCCAGCACCACCCATACTTACAATCCTCCCCGAAGGTTGAAGCGGCAGTGGCCCAGAGACATTCTGTGAATAAGCATATATTGGAGTTTTGGCAATGGCCACATCCTCCACTCAAGGCCGAGTGTGTATGATTAGGTTATTTCTTTTGTTTATATACATTTATTTTTATTATTGTTAGTTACTGTATTATTTATTTTTATTATTGCAAATAGAGTGTGAGTGTGCCCTCTGACCACTATTATAAATGTCCTTCATGTGACGGAATGTAATATTTCTAAATAAACAGATATAAAAATAAAAAAGTATTAGGCCAAATGATTCGATGGAATGTTTAGTTAGGTTTCCCCATTCAGAAAAATAACAGATATATCTCTATAATACGTAGTGGTAAAAATTTTCAGAAGGGTATTAAATTTCCGAAAAACTTAAAAAAAAATGTATTAATCGGACCTGTTCAGTAACACTACAGTGTACTGAATTCTATAAACTGATTTTAATAATTGTTTACTAGCCCGTTCATATTAATTTAGTTCATCAAAGAAATCGAAATGATTTTTCTGATTGGTTAAGGGGAAAATGAGTCCAATTTAATTGTGTTATTTTAAATGAACATGTTTAATATTGAAAACAAAGTGTTTAAAATCGATAGGAAAATTATTTGAGTGAAGACACCAAATTTTTTATTTAAATAAATGGTGACATTGTATGGATTATCTGTAATATACAACTTTTCCATTCCAAGGTCGAGCTTACCACTATCTTTCTTGACAAAGGCTTTAATGTGTTATCAAATTAATTTTAATAATTTGGTTTAACTTTACTGTGTTTATGTCAATAAAACAGCGTTTTAGTAAGATCTAAAGTAACATGTTTAATAAAAAGCAATAAGCTAATAGTTAACTGCAAGTCTTTCGCGAGACTCTTGCGCAAGACCATGACCAAGACTGAGTGCACATCTTGCATTTGTACAACACTAGTAGTATCCATAATCGTCTTTGATGACCGGATAACCAGAAATGTAGCAAGAAACAATGTTTTGATAAGAATGACGTATCAAACGAAAACGAATATCATGGTGAATTAATGAATTTTGAAACTTGAAAATATTACATAATCCAACCAATTCATTAACTAAAAGATGTATATATATAAATGGAAATACTATTATAATATGAATAAGAAATTTCTTAAAAAGAAATAATTGGAATTGAAATTACTAAAGGGAAACGAATGTTAGCCTCTATAGGCCCCGATTTTTAATTATAGAATTAATTTACATTTAATTAAGCCTTAATGAATTCTTGAATCATTATATACCAGAATTGACTTCTAAATTGTTTCATAGTGAAAATTAATTTTTAGGAATCTCTGAGGTCACTCCACAAGTTATGAAAAAACTTTTTTTCTTTCTAATTCTGAGATTATCATTTAATTTTTTAAATAAGTTTCAGAAGGTTTAGTTCCCATAAATTGTTGAAAAAAGTAGGGCACACCAAAGGAATGTACTTATCATTCTTTCAGATTACCATATCATGGAACCAACTTACCAATTTGTAAATATTTTAATAAATAACACTATGGTAGTAACAGTATTAAGTAACTTTGAAAAGGCCAATAGACCGTAAAACGGTTTGTATATAAAAAAAATACATATCAAAATACGTTGACATAAAATAAAACGTTTTTGTTATTGCTTCATTGTGACTGCAATCACCAAAAAACATCCCAACTATATTATGATCTGTTAACTATTTCTTCATAATTTTAAATATTTGCTGTTGGTTTGGAAGGAGGTAGTTTTTTCATTTTAATTTCTTCAAGTATTTTTTTTTCAGTTTTTTTTTTAATTGCAGGTTTTCTTGGATACCTAAGTAATTTCTTACATATTTTTATTGATGTTTAAAAATGTCTCCGAAAATGAAGTAATTGGATAACTGAAATCAGGTAACCTGTATGAATCGACAATAGAATAAATCATACATCATGAAAACAGAAACTGGGTTGAAAACTAGATAAATAAATCAATTATTGTTCATAATTTACTTATACACTGACAGGTGAAAAATTCCACCCACTTGATTTTTTCATGTTTTCATCTAAAAATATTTCTGCTTTGGATTGGTCTATCGTTTTTAATGAATAAATAGGTAATCTTTTTGTTTGTTTTCAATTAGGAATGTTAATATAGTGGACAATAACCCTTAATCCTTAATTCAATGAAATGATTCTAGATTCCAATGTTTCCAAGATTCCAAAACGAACCATTATTATTCTAAAAGAAATTAATTACATGGTCGTTTAGTAGCGCGATCATCAATAAGTGCCACACCACGTGCAACATCCTGAGCACTAAGAGGCATTTTTAAACTTAATATTGAAAAAATTAAAAGCCGGAGACTGAGAGATGTGCTGCAAGAAACGGCACTGAACTAATGATACTGAATAAACATTTTGATTCCATAGAAAATAAACATTGGAATATAGAATCATTTCATTGAATTAAGGATTAAGGGTTATTGTCCTCTATATTAACATTACTAATTGAAAACAAACAAAAAGATTACCTATTTATTCATTAAAAACAATAGACCAATCCAAAACAGCAATGTTTTTAGATGAAAACAAAAAAATTCTTACGGTGGAATTTTTTACATGTCAGTGTATATTGCGTTTTCATTCTATATAGGAATTCCAGTTAGGGTACAGAAATCTAAAACCCACGGAATTCTTCGTTCATTCGCAGATGACCTAGTCTTGCTGTCCTCTAACGACCGATACCTCCAATATAAAAATGAAATATGAAAATCAAACCAGAAAAACCAAATGTATGTGAATAGGAAAAAAACCCAGTAGAAAAATGAGGACCATAAGAGCAAATGGAGAAAGATTAGATCAGGTCAATAATTTTAAATATTTAAGTGCTCATCTCAACGAAAATGGCTACATTAATGAGGAAGTGTCTCAGAGAATCGGTGCAGCTGCAAGACTGTTCTTTTTGCTTCAGAGGGATTTCTAGGGGGAGAGGGGAGGGGTATAAGAGAAGTGACAAAGAAGACAAAAATGACTGTCTATAAATCAATGCTCCTCCTTATTCTTTCTCACTCTTTCGAATCGTGGACCCTCACCTCGAAACACAAGAATCGAATCCAGTCCATGAAAATGCGCTATCTACATAAAGTGGAGAAGAAATAGGAAAAGGAACTGCACTATACGGATTGGCCTCGAGGTCAAACCGACCGAGCTCATTCTAGAGGAACATAAGCTAAGGTGATTCGGGCTCCTTCTTTGGATGGATCAAGAAAGAACAGCCAGGAAGACATACGAGACGAGTGTGGAGGGAAGGAGGCTAAGAGGGGGACAACTCGTATTCTGGGAGAAGAGTGTTAGAGAGTCGATCAGGTGGCGATTGGAGTAGGAGTAAAGAGCTGGTCCAGATTCTTCAAATTATAATCCCAAACTGGGCAGAGGTACATGAGGAATAAGGATCATGATAATGATGATAGGGATATTCTTTTTTCTATTATTTCTAAAGATTGTCATATATGTGTCATCCATAATTTTACATATCGTAATTTTTCTAATATCTGTTTACACCTGTTGTATATAGCAACATCCCAATCTTACTAGCATTGTTAGCTTGCCAGTATATTTCTCCAGCGATTATCTAGAGCGATTAATAAAAAATTAAATTTATTTTTATTTCTATTCATGGTGACTGCAGTCCCAAACTTCGCAACCATGTTTTCTTCCTCATTCACTTATGTGTTTTTCCTATTATTTCTAAATATTCTCATGTTCCTGTCATCCATAATTTTACACATCGTAATTTTTCTAATATCTGTTTACATCTATTCTATATAGCAACATTTACATAACTGACAATAACAATGTACCTAAGTGAATGAGGAAGAAAAAATGGTTTGCGAAGTTTGAGGCTGCAGTCACCATGAACAGAAATAAAAATAAATTTAATTTTTTATAAATCTCTCTGTACAGGAAGGATCTTTTTTTAGTTTCTTGAAGATATACTAAAAAATTAAATCTTCCTCGTGGGGAAATATATTAGTAGGGTAACAATGCACTTCATATATGTGACAGCACATTATAATTCAATGCCTCAAATAATTATTTTCAACGGTTTTTTTTCCTCTTAAGTACTTTTTTTCTGCATCTCATTATAGGAGGATGTGAATCTCCATTTTTAAAATTTTTATTTTTTTTAATATTAATTCAATATGAATAATAAAAAAGTATGTATTTTCTATTTCATTGCCTTGATTCGTTTATATCTTAAACAAAACTTAAAGTTACTCAAGCCTCCTTAACTAAGAGAGGAAAATCCTTTCTCCTTTATTTTCGATTTAGCTCAACCTAAATCCGAGATTTCGCCAGTTGATACGGTAACAAGATTATGATACACTATCAGGTTGAACGTTTAATCCATCAATGCCGATGAAGTAACAATTAATCTCATCCAGGGGGAGGGGGCTAAGGATATGGTGAAAGCATTACACCTCGAAACTAGATTCTCACTACCTTCCTAATGATCATTAGAGCTTAGTGATGGCGGGGTATAAACCGCAAATTTGTCCTTCGGTAACAAGGCCTAAGCAGAATAAGGATGTCTCCATGCTTTGTCTTCATTTTTAAAAATTAAATTTACAATTTCGTTGAATTCAAATAAATATCCCAATTTTTGTTTTAAATTAATCAAATCGGCCAAATGTAACATTCATTAGGTCCATGTATATCCATTCTTGGAATGGACCATATATTCATGCGAATGATAAAAAAAAACAAAACAATTAATAATTATAAAATTCTTTTTTTTTTTTATCTTTTTGATTTATTGAGTATAATAACTATCTGTCTCTTGGACATTACTTATAGTGAGGTAGGATAACATTCACACTATATGTACAACAAATATAAAATAAATAGAAGCAAAATAATAATAAAAAGTATATACGATAAATAATAAAATAAAATAACCTAAAAATAATTAAATTAAAAACATATGTATACCTATATACACTAAATTATAAAAATAAGTAAAATTATCTATATATATATATATATATATATATATATATATATATATATATATATATATATCACTAAATAATAAATAAAAGAAATAATAGTAAACATCCAAGATAGAAAAAATTGAAGTTAAGTAAAATAAATTGTCATACCTAGCGTTACCTTAACCTAACAAATTTTCAGGATGCCACAAAACTGTTTTTTAGACAGACAAGTTAAAATTGTATTGTTTGATTAATTTACCTTCGTACTACTTATCATCACATGTTTTTATAATTATCTTTAACTTACTTGAATAAACGAACTTAAAAAAAAAAAAATCAATATCAGGTTTCCTTTTACTAAAAAAAAAAAAATCTGCACGAATTAAATATTCGCTCATTTTTAAGTGATTTATTTATTTAATATTCTGGTGCTATAGACAAAGATTTCTTCTTAATTTATATTTGCTTAAATGATCTAACTTCTTTAAATTTTGTATACTTTGCTCATAAAGTGATCTGTCTTAAAAACGATTAACGCACTTAAATCCTGTGTGTTGGCCAGGGTTATTCTTTCAGTTTTTTAGTGTACTTCACAGTCTATTTATACGTGCCTGACAGTCATTTTTTACTGACAACTGTTAATGGAGGAAGTGGAACACGTTTTTAACGGATTTGAATAGAAACAAATATATATGCATACATACCAGTCTCTTAAGAAGGGGCAACGTTGATTCGATTTTTGAGAAAAGCAATGTTTTGATCTTCTCTAACCAGCTTGAACTGCATCAAATAACGCAACGTTTTTTTCTTAATACATTCATATTTTGTATCTAAATTCCATTTAGATTTGAAAGTCGATTCCATTCACGAGTCGTATAAAATAAAAAATAAAAATAGTACGAAATACCAACAATAAAAATGTGGCGTCACAGTAACTTTCCCCTTCAGAATCTGCTAATCGAAAGTGCCACTTTATATCATCAAATCTATACATTTTTACAATTTTCTCTAAAACCGGATTATCAACAAATATGACCGAAATTCACTAATGTATTCATAAAGGTTTAGCTTCGTTAAGAATTTAAAAATTAATAATAGGGGAACTTTTTTAAGAGCTTAATTTTAAATTTTAAATTATAAAATATTTACATGAAATAGTCACTTTGTAAATTAAAGAAGTTGATGTAACTAAAACTTTATAATAAAGCTATAAGTGTTTCGTTGGTTCGTATCACATTCTGTTCACTAACATTAAGGGAAAATATTTTTAAGAGACTTTTATTAAGAGAAATACTTTATTGAAAGTAGTGCCGCCATACTACATAGGGTTTCTTTACACACAGCATAAAAAAAAAAAAATCTGCATACTGAACATTATGTCGTTTGACAAAATCTATCCTTGTGAAATGAATTCTATTGTCAGTCAAAAGTTGGTCTATTTTAGAACTCACTACTCCTGGGGGCTTAACTTAAGTTAGGAGACTTCATTCTATTCATCTATATTATGTTCCGACTCAATTCAATTACAACGGCTCAGTTAAATATTAAAACTTTGCCAATTTCGAACGGGAATTTTAATCACTGTTTCGCCATTGTTCCCTGAAGCTCAATTTTTAATTTCTAATCATTCCAGGGGTATATTAGTTCATTATGACGTGATTACACGTTGTTTCGTCTTCTGGCAATTTTTAATGAAATCATTAAAGCTTCGAAGTAAAGAAAAACTTTCTAATGAATGTTCGTAACGTTGTTTATCGTTGTATAATTATTAAAGTAATAGAGAAACTGGAAAGTAAAACTTATAATGTACACTACCAAGAGAAGATATTCACAAACAAATTATATTTAAGTATATAATATTATAATAATATATATACTAAGGTAAAAATATCGAAAATCTGGTATGAAGATAATATATTAAAACATAAGACAGACGGTATATCTTTGCTACATGTAAGAGGTTTTGTAAATTCCAAGAGGGGGATGATGTAGAACAAAAGTTTTATACGAAGTATTAGCATTTGTTTTTGTATATAGTCGGTCTCATGTGTCCCAGTTTCATGACGAGTTAAAGAGGCTTTTCCTCCCTTTCCGCTCACAATACTTTATTGGAACTTGACTATTCCAAACAGAGTTGGAAATAGATTATTATTTTTCCAAAAAATAAATAAATAAAATGGTATATTTTCTTTATGATTTGTAATATTTAATATAACGAGATTTAGTATAAAACTCGTTATAACTTGGTTGTTGATACTACACGTTTCCTTTTTTGCCTCTCACACATGATGTTTAATAAAAAAAGTAACAATCCATATCTCAGTAGAGCCATTATTACTTTCTTGTAACTTCCCAAAGTTTAGTTCGAATAAATTCATTTCTGCGCTTGAAATACTGATCGCCGTTAAATAAAACAGATGTTTGTAGTATCAATTATGAATCTAGTAACATGTTTAAACACTATTCATAACTATGAAACCACAGGTGTGTTTAATGTAGAAAATACTGTTAGATTTCTGTTTATTTGTACATAATTATTATTGCTAAGTGATTGTTTCCTAAAATAGATTTTAATTTATATATATTTTTATCTTTAGTGATAACGGGGTAAGTCAAAGGTAATAACTTTATTTCTACCATGTATATGTTTATTGCTTGATCGCTAACCCAAAGAACCCAAAAATAAAAATTCCATTCAGGAGTCGTGTAAAATCAAAAATAAAAACAATACGAATTACCAAAAATAGAAATGGGATGGCACAGCAACTTCTCCCTTCAAAACCTGTTATTCGAAAGTGCCACTTTATATTATCGATTCTACACATTTTTTGTAGAAATGTATAAATGCTCGAAAACGGCATCATCAACAAATATGACAGAAATTCACTAAAGTATTCCTGAATCTTTAGCTTCATTAAAAATAATTTTTTTAAAAAAATTGAGAAACTATGCCAAAAATAAATTTCTGTTCAAAGCAGAGCTGAATGTGAAAGTTATAGGATTAGCCCCCCTGAGGTTTGGTCCATGGACGGTCTCTTTCGGAGAAATAAATATAGGTCTTCGTGCTCCTGTTGACTCTTAATCCATGGATCTAGACTAATTTGTCACTGTCATTGAACCCGAGTGAGTCGCTGGGAAGGACACTAGCAGATTGCCCCCAAAAAGATCATTTTTGGAGCTATCGTCAGCTATGGAGATTGTCTCCCACTGCACCATGGAGACCATGGTTCGTAGCAACGAGAGGTTGGGTGACTCCCTCCATGCTATCTGTGCTCCCGCTAGCAATGTACGTCTATAAAGAGACCACATCTAGCTGCCAAAGATTTTCATGGTCTGTATCGTCAACCGAAAAAAAAATAAATTAAAAAAATATATATTCGTTAAGGCAAGTTTTATTTTTCATAGCAAAAATGTCTAGTTTATTAGTCGGATATTTTATGTTTCTGTTTGAAATTGACATGAATTAATTAATTTTGTTGGATTCCATTGGGAAAATAGAGATTTGCATTTTCAAAGGTGAATTCGATTAACATTAAAAATTATATTGATATAACACTCTTTAAAGAATTAATAAACTATATTGACTATGTTTGTAATAAAAATAGACAATTGTCAATTTTCTTTGGAAAAATGAATATCTGCATTTTCATACGTGAGTTTGACTAAAGTTAAAAATTATATTGGTATAAAATCCTTCACAGAATTTAATAACGATTGGATATCCTCCAAGTCTTGAAAATTACATGTAAACCTTTTAATGAGACCACCCTTCTGTAAATATTTTCAGGAATTATTATTTGTAATAAAGGTATTGTAATGCAAGACCAATAACACAGAGGTTGATTGGGTTACTGAAAAAAAAAAACGTGGTCGAAGAAGTCAAATATTTGCATTTGCTGAGGTCACCTGGTTCACAAAGGAAAACACTTGGCTGAGAAAGATCAACAACCGATATTTCAACTGGTCTTTCGAAAATATCACCATTTTCATTTTGTTCGTTGTAGGCAGCATCACTCTGGTTTGTGAGCGAGTTTGCTTTTGAAAGCTCGATTTGTATTGTTTTTGCTTGAGATTGTTTCCTGGTATTGTCTCCCAGACAGGTAATAACTGAACTGATAGACATGTGCGTATCTGAAGTATGACTCTTCTCTAAAAGAAGTCTCTTAAAACAATAAAGCACTCATGGCTATTTATAAAATAAAGGCTACAAAGACAATCCACAAATCTATTTGGAATTACGGACTAGAACACTGAGGGACAGCAAAATTGTCTAACATCAAACGCACCCAATATTTTCAGTAATAAGTCCTTCCAACAGTTGTTGATGATCCTTTCTGTGTAATTAACAAAATTCTACACCACGACCTCAACATCCCACAGAGCTTATTCTAGAAAAATTCTCTAAATTTCATTATAACCTTACAAATCATTCAAATTGTCTTTGCACAATCCCTTTGGCAGACCTGACAAAGTAATTCATGGATGAACGTCACAAGAAGTGCCAAGATTGCCGGCGATCGCTTTGATCATGAAGACCCTTACACGTTCAATCATTACTGATCATTACTTATCATTGCTGATACCAATTTAGCTCAGTTGTAAACAAAGAAACAGCACATATATGCTTATTTGGACATTTTCATTTATAATATTGGGCATCAAGAGAAAAACGGAGATATAATAATTACTTCCTAGTGCCTGAAAATCGTTTAGACCCAAGTTAGAAAAATATAAGTCAACTACATACAAAAATCTAGGAAAAGTATTGTGAAAATAATCAATTTGTTAAGAAAAATGGAAAAATTAATGGCAAATAAACACAACAGTTAAAGATTTTTTTTCTATAAGTAAATTGTGAAGTTTCCACTTTTTTTTCTCTTCAATTTGTTGCCTACTTGACTATTTAAAGAAAAAATATTTGAAAATGGTTAATAATAATATAGACTAGGGATATAAACAACTATTTACTTGTATGAAATTATTTACTTAATAACGAGACCTAGGTAAACTAACCTATCTAGTAGTAAGGTTAGTCTCATAGAAAATCGTTTTTACAAAAGTTATTAAAATATAAGTCTACTACTTACAAAAATTAAGGAAAGGTATTGCGAAAATAATAAATTTGTTGAGGAAAATGGGAAAAGAACTGATAAATGTACACAACGTTAAAGTTGTTTTTTTTTTCTTAAAGTAAATTGTGAAGTTTGCCTTTTTTTTTTTTAATTTGTTGCCCACTTGACTATTTAAAAGAAATAGTTGAAAATGGTTTAAATTATAAACAAAGGATATGAAAAATTATTTAACTATTTACATATAATGAAAATCAGAAATTTTTAATGATTGTGAGGCCTAGGTAACCTAACCTATCAAGCAGTATGGTTAGTCTCCCCACTACTTTTACATCAGTCCCTCCTCCACTTCTAGTGAATGAACCTTTGATTTCCGGATGTTCGGAAATCCGCAGCGCACCACCATCAGTACTTCATTCACTACCTTACACGATAATTCGGAACGTCATTAGTGCAATTCCGAATGACCGTGTAGGGTCCGCTTATGAAATACTACGGATCTCTTTAAGAAGATAAAAACGGCATTGCTAGCGGCCTTTTGTAGTTAGTATATATTCATGTTCTGGCATGCGCCAGATTCCCCTCTCAAGACATGAATGTAAGTGGCTAAAGCGCTCTTGATCAATCTCCAATGGGTTTGGTCAGTAACGGTGACGCGGTTGTGAGAGTAGCGCAGAGATCTTCTTGAGTCCTTCCTTTTCCTTCTATAGTTGGAGGGACAAGCCTGTCTCGGAGTTCCCACGCCTGATTGCAAATAGTGTATAAAGGTGTGCTTGTGTTTGTTTTATTTAAATTATTTATCTTTATAACAGTTTTTTTGTTGTACATAGCATATACTATATACTTTCTGATTATTATTTATTGGTTATTTTGCTTCTGTTTATTTATTTATTTTGTTGTACATATAGTGCGAATGTGGCCTTATCTTCTTATAGGCATTGTCAAAGTGACAGAATATTATATTATTATATAACCATTAATTATTATATAGAAATCGAGGACATTAACAGGAAATAATTATAAAGATACAGGCCTCCTTAAAAAGCAAATATGCCGTAAATAAGATCTTAAATCTTAAACTTAATTATATCTGGTTAAGTTAATTAAGATATTATATTAATGCCCGGACACAAAAACTATTTATCTCCGAATAAATACAATCATCTGTAACAAGGCAAATAAAATAAAGTGTAAAATATTTATAGCCAATAAAACCGCTGTCTATTCCATGACATAATAAAATCACATTATCCTCCTTATACTACTCGGCTTTATACCTACCTACACCTATTAAAAGTCCATCGAGCAATTAAAGTTCCATCAAACCTTTCATGTAGATTTATAGCAATTGGCTTTTGTGGAAAATAAAATTTTATTTATATCATACACTTGGTTATCATAAAAAAAAAAAAAAAAAAAATGAATAAAATATAAATTTTATAAAAAAAAAAAGTATTTATATTTATGGTATACAGTACCATATATTAATTAATCTTTAAGTAGATGTGCTAAGTTATTAATATGGGAGACAAAAGAAATAAAGATTAGTCGGATGAGGGAGTATAGAAAAGCTTTACATCAGTCCATAATAAGATAAATCTAGTGTTTCACCATGGTCTAATGAGTCCAGTATCAGATTTTGATGAAAAAATAATCAACTCTTTCAGGTTGAACTTCTACCTAAATGTTTCACAATTTCTAATTCCGATGCGGTTAATAGAATTAAAATATCATTCAAAAGATTCTATTCACTTTATTTTTAGTTACCGTGTGGTATTTTATTTTTACATTTAAAAAAAATCATTTTAGTACGTTATTGCAAGCTCTCGCAGGAATATTATAATATAATATTTCATATTATTAATCAGTCGGACATTCATCTGGAGGCGGTTGTTTGATTTTACCTAGGTGACAGCAGTTATTTTTCGATCGTGTCATTTTCCTATGACCACAATAAATCGCTATTGTTGGCACGAAAAGAATATCACAAAAACCGATTATTTCTGTATGATTTATTAGTATAACTTCATATTTATTTCCCTCTTCAATTTTCCTAATTAGCATACTACTTATAGAAGTTGCAGACTATTAAATGTCCGGGTAAAGAGAATAAACACATACTATTACTACATGCGAAATTTTGAGCTATTAATGATATTAATTATTTATAATATATTATGATGTAATTATAATTATTATGAAATAGAATTAGAAGGACCAAATAACGTACAATGAAAATATTATAAATAAAATGTTCAAATTGGTATTGGGCTTATATAAAGCTAGACAACAATTAGAATGTATATTACGATTACAAATTGACAAATAAGAAGAATTATAATTATATAATAATATAAATTGATAATAAGTCGTACAGAACTGTGTTCCATGAGGCGGTGCAGGTCTTAGGAGGAGGTATTCCTCTCGACCTCCTCCTGCGGGAAGACCTTTTTTGGCACAACATTAAAAGGGATGGGATGGCTTGGGGTATTTACCAGCGAACATTCGGGAGAGGATTTTTGATGACTCCAGAAGATGGAAGATGATACTCCGGGAGGATACATTGGAACAATGGAATCGGCGATGGGTGACAACCCCAAACGGGTCCATACTAAGAAAATTCTTTGCCAACATTAAATCGCGCTTAGAAAGGAATGGGTCCTCCCGGACTACTGGTCTCACAGACCCTCGCGGAGCATGGGGGTTTCGGAGCGAAACTTTTTAAACATGGTAAAAATATCGATCCCTTATGCCCCACTTGGGGAGTATCTGAAACCACTGAGCACATCCTTGTAGCCTGCACCGGCTATGACGCATTGAGGGCCAAATTAATGAGGGTTACAGGGCTTTTCGTTTTAACAGAAAGCGAATTACCGCAACTGATGTTTCAACAAAACTACCCTTATGTATGCGGGTGAAAAAAAACTGTGGGTCCAACCCACTTCTCCCTGAGCAGGCGTGAAGAAGCAGTACCTGGAAGGCCGCTGATTAGGACAGGAGAAGAAGATGGAGGATGATAAAATAAGAGAAAAAATTATCAAGCAGGCTGTGTGCACAAAAATGTAAAAACATAAGCTTGCAACAGTGATTTGTTATGCAAAAGATGTGTATCAAGTCACTGCTGCAAACTCCCGTATTGTCTTAAAGGCAGGGTAGAGAGGAAAATAAAATAAAATTGCGAGATGTATAGATTTTTAAAGAAATTTGTCCGAACTGTGGTTTCGTTCCGTTTATTTTATGTTGATATAAAATATTAAAATCTGAACTATAGAATACACGTAAATTGCAGTAACACAATTTGAGCAAGGAGTAGTACAATTAAATAAACAGTTTTATAATTTGTAAAATTAGTGTTGGCCCGCTTTTTTAAAAATATTAAAATAGATTTACTTATTCATAAATTTATGAATCTGGTTTTTTAAGCTGTTTCTACTCTTCAGAATCATTGAAAACGCCCTAACCTTCACTCTTAATTAACACTTAAACTTATTATAGGGTTCATTGTTTTACAGAATACTGGATTAGAATTGCGTTTAGATGCAGCCTCAATGTTTCCCATTATTTTTTTTTAAACACTGTGCAATCAGGTCCTCAGGTACAGACAATGACTATTCTTTATTTGTTCTGGAATCTCAATACTCTTTTTCTAGTCCGGGAGCTAAGGCCGAAAATGTGGTCTGATTAGAAGAAAGTTTTTGACCGTGGATTCCGAAAGTATTTTCACTATAGACCGCAAATGCGGGAGTCTGCCAACCTAGATAGGATGCAATATAATTTCATGGGTCATCAAAGTCACTTTTTTGAGGTTTTCCTTTATATCAGGAAAATTATCCATTCCGTCGACATTTTATTCAAAATTAATAAAATTACAATATGATTAATTATATACTTTATTTTGCTATCTCGGTTTGTTTCCGAGATATCCGTCCTCAACTATGGCTAATATAGAAAAACAAATTAACTCTTGTTGACTGCTGTTTTTTTTCGAATTTTCGCTTATATCAGGAAAACTATCCATCTCATCGACAAAGCAAGCTATACAAAATAAAAACTGATACAATTTGCAATATGATTATATATTTTTTCGCTGCCTCGCTTAGTTTCCGAGATATCCATTCTCAGCTATCGCTAATGTGGAAAAAAAATTGTTATCTCATGTTTTTTTCCTGTATTTAACTAGCTAACTCAGGATTGCTTTGTTTTACGATGAAGCCACAGGAAGAAAGTTTTTAATAGTTGAATTTCCTCTAGAATATATATTAATTTACTAGTTTATCTTCAACGGTTCAAAAGTTAGAGCAACTTTATATGTCGATAAAAAAATAATTTGTATAATAAACGTAATTGTATGTATGAATATATGTGTGTATATATATACATAGAGATTAAGTTGTATAGAGAGTTAGAGCAATATAATAATAATAATAATAATAATAATAATAAAAATATTATAAAAATTAATTTCGCTGCAAATTTTCGGAATTGATATCTAATGTTATAATTTATCTATCTTTTGAGCTGTTAGAGATCAACTAAGCGAGATATCGAAAATAAAATATACAATCATATTTTAAATTTTATCATTTTTAATTTTGTATCGAACGTCAATATGGATGATTTTCCTGATATAAGTAAAAACTGGAAAAAACAGAAATAAACACGAGGCAATTTTTTCTTCTTCAATATTAGCCATAGTTGAGGACGGATATCTCGGAAACAAAGTGAGATAGCGAATGAACGTATATAATTACTCATACTGCAAATTTTGGCAGCTTTAATTTTGTGTAGAACTTCTTTGTCGATGCGAAGAATAGTTTTCCTGATATAATCGCTAAAAAAACCCTGATATAAAAAATCCTGATATAAAAACCCGAAAAAAGTGACTTTGATCACCCATAAAATTTTATTGCATCCTATCTAAGGTGGCAGACTCCCTTACTGGCAGTCTATAGTGAGAATACTTTCGGAATCCAAGGTAAAAAACTTTCTTAAAATCAGACTACCTTTTTGGTTCCTGGACTATTAAAGGTCACTTCCGTATAGGCGCGATTTCGTTTCCTATATAATCTTGGTGCTAGTCTAACAACAACCAATTTGTTTTTAGATGTGGTTCTTGGATACATGAAAGCATGATTTCTATTCGTTAATTAGTCGCTGAATGAAATAAATGAGTTCCGCACTCATAAAGTATAAAAAATAAAATAAGTAAAAGTAAAAGAATGAGTATTAAAGTATATATATATATTTTTTTTTTTTCATATTTCACGTATGAATATTAACAAAATGCTTGTAGAAGAAAAAAACAAGCATGAATGTTTTTTTTTCTATTAATTTATTTATTTTTTAATTTGTGTTATATCATATTTTATTTCATCTGTTTTACTAAGCTTTCTTTTTATTATAATTTCTATTATTTTTGTAATTGTATATATTGTTTGAAGGAGTTTCTCATTCATTCTCATCACAAATACTCAATGCTCTTGATTGAGACAAAATGTATTTTTTCTCAATAAAATAAAATTAAAACCAACAGAAGAAAAAAACATTCGAGAGCAGAAGTGTAGTAATAAGACCTTGACTGCCTTGCGTGAATCGGTGGAGCAGTAGCTCGCAAATTGTTCGGAACAAAAAATTGGAAGGCAGCGATACAAAACAGTGAAGACATGCGACTCCAACTGCTGAAGGCCTTGACTCTTCATGAGTTGTAGAGGAATCGAAGCAGAAGAAAAAAAAATACTTACTTTCCCAAAATGACAATTTGTACTAGTGATATAACTAAAACTATACAAAAAAATATAAAATAAAAATAAAGTTAGAAACTATTTTACTGATCACAGCTAAATTCAAATTATGAACTATCAATATTATCCAGACCTACTAGGTATAGGATGACTGTATTTAGCGCCTTTCGGATATTTTTTTTTTAATGAAGACTTCTTTATGCGCTTTTTTGTGGAGAGTAAATTAGACCGTCAAATTTACGATGTGTAACGCTCGGTTAAAGTAGACTGGAGTGGAGTAATTGAAGTGTTTTTTCATATGGATTAAAATGTCTCGAAAACTACAAACCGGACCTGCATAATGTTAGCGAGGAGAATATTTAGCATTTCACCTTCTTTGTAATAAGCTATAAATCAAAACTGTATATTAACGCTTTTTGTTAAAATCGGCTAACCGGAAGTGTAACTTTATATGAACGCTGAAACACATTTTTACAATTTTCTCAAAAACGACTCTAACGATTTTGATCAAACTTGGTGTATCATTGTATAATTAAGTGGTCTTTATTATCATTTAGGTTTTATCTCCGTTGATTTCACTTTACAGGGCTTAGATGCCTAATGTTCATATATGTCTTCTTCTAAAGTACCTTTAATATGGTTTATTTAAAAAAGTTAACCATTTCACATTATTCAGAGTTACGAAAAAATGCAACATATAACTTTTGAAAGAATTTGATAAATTAATAAAGGAGAAAAAAATAAAAATGCAGAAAAACCTGCGTTCCTACAGAATATAGCGCCTAAACGAATGTACCGATTTCAATGAAACTTTGCTAAAGTCATTTTCTCCATACCCTTTAAATTTATCTATATAACATACTTCAACGAAAAGAAGCTGGAAAAAAAGTTACGAGGGATGTTAAAATTAAATTCCGAACAACTCAAAAGGTATACGCTTTTTTGTCGTTATTGTATATGGTTTTTAAAAAGTTTACGGAATTTCCTAAAATTCCAAAAAAAAAAAAATCGTTAAAATCGGACAATTAGGAGGAAAGATATAGTCTCTAGTTTTTTCTCGAAGAGGTGAAAATTTGGATAAATTTAAAATATATTTTTTTTAATTGTTAAGACTAAAAAAATCTTTTTTCTATAGATATTTAATAAAGTTTCTTTCTTAAGAACATCTTTCATAAGAAAGTAGTACCTAAATTTATACTTTTATTCTCAGTTCTATATTTCAACATTGCAATCACCACCTCTTGAATCAACTTGCTCATTCTTTGCATTGATGACTTTTTCAACTAAAAATATCACTAAAATGTCATCACTCAAAAATGTTGAAATTGGAGTTAGTCATTCTGTGGTTTATAAAAGCAGATAGAGTGAATAGATTTTTATTGTCTGTCGTCGATATATTAAATAGACATTTCGTAATTATAATGGTCTTAATGACTTATTATCTGTAAGCTTTAGCTCCGTTTAAAATTAATTAAATTAAAATTAAAATTAAGTTTAAAATGCACTTCAAAAATTTTTATAATAGCCCAGCATTGCCAGAAAATAATTTCTATTCAAAGTAGATCGGTAAGTGAAAGTTGTGTGTTGCGCGCACCAGATTTTTTTTTTAATTTTTATAACCAAATGTCAATTTTCAATATATTTCTTGTTTATTAGCTATTTAGAAGTTGTTTGGAGACGTATGCTTTCGGTTTATTTTGTTTCTAGAGTATTCATCAGTGCTCAAAGGGTCCGTTACATGGTAAATATATTTTCGTCAATATATTGACCGTGCAAGAGCTACATTGGCATCAATTATATTGACGACAGTTAAACTGGTTGATACACATTTTTTTTTTTTATTGAAGCTCCTTCAATATTATTGAAAAAATCAATATAATTACACTTGTAAGTGAGCACTATACTTTATTGAGCAATATTAAACGACATGTATCCCCTTCTCTAGAAGCTCTTGGCGATACCGAATTTTCGATGCCAGTATTGGCAATATGTTTGAGTAGGGCGGTAATATTTTGAGGGAGGAGAGTTAATGGCAGTATTTTGTGCCGTTTAACTGTTTCGAAGTTATTTTTTTGTTCAAAACTCGATTTTTAAAAAAAATTAATAATTTTTTTATTAATAATTTTTTTTTACAATATTAAACCCCTCCGAGGCGTCTGAAAAGAAGATGGCCTCGAGATCTGCTTTTGTAAATACATTTTTAGAGTGCCACCAGTCTATCATGTTATTATATTCTTTTGTTTACATTTACTGGATGTATTTTTATTTGTAATACAGTTGTAAATATCATCAATAAAAAAAGAATAATAATTAGAAAATAAGAAGTGAACCGATATGAAAAATGAAACGTTTTAATGTCTAGGAACAAGACTTCCTCAAGAACCTGTTTTATTACACGAAGTAATGTTACAGATTAAGATCCTTTATTTTCGATGAATAATAATATTTCATATATTTTTCCAAAACTTTGAAGTTTATTTACTTTGTGATATTTATTATTCATGAATGAAACATATTTATATGCATATCGTGTTTTATTGTATCATTTGCTATTTACTATTGACATGTTTATATGTTATATTTCGTATACTATGCCTGTATTTATCTTTATTACTAGTACTATTTGTAATTTTATTGCTCGCTATATTCAGATGTATTATTTTGAATTATTGTATTATGTGAGGTATTATATTTCATTGAATATATTTAGGCATACAGTCAGATGCTTGGTTATTATCAGGAAAGGATGTTGTCACTGAATCCTAATGAATTTTATTTTGTATATAAGTTGTAAATGTTTTTCATATTAATTTGTTCATTGTTATCACAAACCCATAGTACTTCATCAGTAATTTTTATTTTATTTTTTAAATATTGAAAGCGTTTTGTCATTATCAGCAACAATTTTAAATACTGCTGAGGTAATACAACGACACATATCGGTATAAATGACAGAGTGGCAAAGAAACTAGCGAGGAATTAATGATAGTTTTATTAATTACAAATAAGAACGAATTTCTCATTTAAAATAATATCGAGATTAGTTATATCTCTTCATTTTTACACTTTGTATTACAAATGTTTGTAAAATAAATTTTGTATTTCAATTTCGGTTGTCTGGTTATGGAACACTGAACTTCTCTTCCCACCAATCCTTCTTCCCGATCCCCTTCAAAATGTTGAATTGAATAAATATGTATTTCAATGACTCGTATCAGACAGATTATTGAAGATACGAAGACAATTGCTTTTGATAAAACATGAAAAATTGCTATAGTCTAAAATTCTCAAAAGCTGTAGTTTGAATCTATTATGTATACCGAGTCTGTTCTGGTCTCAAATTTTAGTACATTTAATCTAGTTAAAAAATGCGTCGAATTATTTTTGTCCGTAACCTGCACCTTCTTGATCAAAATGAGGAAAAACGATAAAAGTGCGACCATTAAGCAGTTTTGGGGATATTCAAAATTGATCCAGGCAATAGTTCATAGTTCGAAAAAATGTCTTGAATTTTTCATATCGAGTACAAAAAGTTTTATTTTATTTATGGCTAACTTTTACGCACAATTAAATTTGTAACGGCCAATCAGGCACGTTAACTCTATTTGTAAGGGGCATTCCCCAAAAACAAATAAATAAAATAATAATAATAAAAGAAACATTATAAAGAATGCATTTCTTTTTTAATGCTAAAGGAATTAAAGGCAGTTAAATTAATAGGAAATTCATTATTTTTCATTTCCACTAAAAAGATTACCTCATTGAAAACCTTTGGAGGATTGACCCGTGTGAGGTACCACAGCAGTATATTTCCTTCAATTATATTGCTTCAATAATACTGACCGTATAAGGAGCCCTTAAAAGTTGAGTACACACTGTTATGTTAAACACTATACACAAACACCATTATTAACAGCTAATGTTGTAGGAACATACCTTAACAACGTTAGGGACATCTCCGTCCCTCAGGACACGGAACATATTGGAAGTGGAACCATTTTGCTTCCGAACCAATACTGACTTAGATAAGCGAAGAGGATATCAGATCTTCCCGGCCCTCGGTCCCCCGTTTTTCATTTCCGCGACTTGCAGGAACTCCCATCAGCGTCTTCGAGATGGAATCAAAGGATTTATTCTTCTGAATTGTTTTAAATCTTCTTTGGCAGGAAGGGCTTTTCCCCGATGTGAATGTAAATGAAAATATTTCAGATTCGATTAACTTTCCAAAGACTTTCCGCTCTCCCTTGGGAGGATCTCTTGAAGTTCTGGAAATTACTTCCAGTAAAGGCACAGATTGAAACACACTATTTATGATTAATTTATAATTTATAAATATGTTCGCAAAATCCTACTAATATTTATCCCTTGTATAATTCTTGCCAGAAAAATATATTAGTCATTTATATAATATCTTAGACGTATAGCTATGTTAAAAATCCAAAATATAATTAAAATATTTGATGAAAATTATATAATAATTTAGATTTTATGAATTAAAAAATATCTTTTTTATTTTAATAGAAACCGTAAAAGTATGTTTTAGACAAATTTTACTATATTCTCATGTTCTTAAAATGTTTACTTACTATGCCAATCCCTTCCAAGACTGTCAGGGATATTGTCATAATAATTCTGCTTTAAGAGCTGGTGTAAATTTATTGCTGTGGACTGTAAAATTAGTGGAGTTAAAGGATTAAAGAAGTGAATGAGTAAAATTGATTGCTATATTTTATTACATGTATTTTATAAGGAGGTTAAATATAGGTGGGTTGGGATACTTGCATTTTTTCTTTTTCTTGTTGTGCCAGTCTTCTCGTTCATCTTCCCTCTCTTCCTTTCTTGGCCCCTTGCCGGCCGCTGTAGTGTTTTACTCCATGTTTAATAAATCAGTGGAATCACAAAATTTTCAACTGGCCAGTCTAGTCAATCACGGTACGTGAGCGTCTACGCTTCAACAATGGCGGCGTCACAACAATGACTGATGTATATATGCAGCATAACAGCTGTGTTGTGCTTACTTGATTTAATTCAAATATCAAGTTTGATGTGTTCCTTAAACAATACCATTCCTCACCAATAGATTTATTGAAATAATCTAACACCGTGATGATAACTAAAAGACAAATAAACAATAATAATTAATACAAATACACAAGAAATATATGATTTTAATTAACCCGAGCCTCGACTACATTTTATTGCCTTAATAACTCCACTTTCCTAATTAGGAAAAGTAAAGAATTAAGTTAATTTATCTCTTTTAAACGGTTAAACTAAGAAAATAAATTATCTAGGGGATAAGAATGAGTTTAATAAAGAAAACAATAAAAGTGAAATAAAAAATAAAACAAAGCAGTCTATTTCGAGCCCATTTAAATCAGATTAGGTCGTTTAATATAATTTCCTTAATCTTTTAATGGAATGAAAGCATAAAGCTTGGAATTGCCTTATTATTTTTTTCCATTTTATGCTGGAAGTGTCTTGCCTCATTACGGTCTTAAATAAAGAAAACAGTCTTCCTATTGTTGATAAAAAAATTGCAAAATTATAGTCAAATTACCTTGAAGCTAATTTTGCTTTTTTTAAGCTATTTTTGATTTGTTAATAAAAATAATTTAAGTAAGGGAGAAAGAAGAAACTTTTTAAGATAGGGAGTTATTAATAGTTTAACCTTTTGTATAAGAGAAAACTCAAGTCAGATGAAGAATAAAATACTGAAGCACTTTTTAAAAAGTTATAAAATGGAGTACGAAAAATATTAACATTTGTTTTTAAACAATTAATGCTAGCATGTATAAATTGATAATCTATTTCCTCCATTGTTCTCCAAGTGAATACAATTTTAACTAGACTTAAAAATTTAGTTCCAACTTAGTTATAGACAAAAACGAAAAATTAAACAAATAATGTTGGACAATAAAGTATACATGTGGGATTTTAATAAATTCATAACAGCAATAAAAAAATAAAATTTCTTCTTAAACAAATAAAAATATTCAAAGAGAAATATAATTAAATGTAGTTTGAATTTTTATAAATTTACTAAATGAATTTTTAAAAATCGTGGTAAATATTTAATTATAACAATAAATAAAAAATTAAAATGTACATTCTCAAAAGGAAATGGTTAATGGCAAAAACATTTAAATATTAATACATTAGGCGGTTGGGAAAAAATATATCACAATTAATTGTTTTAAATTATATGTTATACCGTCTGTGGTTTTAACTTTTCGATGCTGTTAGTGCAAAATGTCGTTTTTTTTTTTAAATTTTACTTAATTATTTGATATGTGCTAAAGGTGACATTTTGCAGTCTGGAACTGGAATAACTAATCTGCTATTATAGAAAATAGCAGAAGGTTATACAATATGGAATTATACTAATAAATCATAAATAAATAATCAGTTTTTATTCTCTTCTGTAAAAAACAAAACAATTTTTACATATGACCTTCTGCATTAGCAGAAGCTTTCTATTTTCTTATGTCTGAAAGCACCTATTTCTGCTAAAAGAGTGGTAAGTGAAAGTTGTGTGATGCGCGCCCCGCACCAGATTTTCTCTTCTGTGATGATGCCTCAATTGGCTAAATATTGATGGTCTATTTATTTAATCTTCTTTCACTTAATATCCCACTGATAAATAATATCCCAATTAAAACATTTTTTTGCTAAATAAAGTTACTATAATTGTCGTAGACAGTAAAATACTGATACGACTGACTTTAACGAATTTACAAATTCATATGCCTCGTTTATATAAAAAATAGCTCTCACTTTGGAAAATGAGATTGAATTATGAAAAACCACACCAAATAAAGTTAAAACTTCCGTGGACACTTTATAACACTCCACCGGTTTAAACGTGCGACAATTGAATTGTAATTTGACAGAAGTCCACACATAAAATGAAATAGAAGACTTCCCCATATTATCAAAACTGAAAGTTTGAAAGAAAGTACAAACACATACTAAATAGAACCGTATGTATATACGCTTCAGAAATTTGCAGTCCAGAATGGAATAAGCAATAACTAAATATATAATTGTATCAATCTAAAATGTTAAGACTAATAACAGAATATTTTTATAGGATATGGACATACCCATCACAGATATGGTATTGCTAAAAAGACCCTAAGCATTTTATTCGTGAATAACAAAACTGAACATACTTCCACCTTCCAACAGACCCGCTATCAACGATTTTTTACGAATTTAAGCGGACGTTACAACAGATTAATAAGACATCTGGAACAGCTGAAATACCTCCGAATACGAGGAGGAGAATAAAAAGGTGTTGGATGAGAGATTTTTCTTAAATATCCTATGTAATTGAAACAAGTCAAGGATGAGGTACTGTTTAGTACTGTCTTTTCCCATGCCTTACATATTATTATTTCTCAAATTTCAGCAAATTTGCTAATTGCCCACACAAGTTGACATGTGAAAATAAACATTAAAAGACAAAAAAAAACGCTGCAAATTATTTCTCAATGGTTTATTATTTCCCAACAATTATACATGTAAAGTAACATTACCTTTCTAGTGACAAATTAAAAGAAATAAAAATTTAATCCCAATTATTTGCCTAAACTTTTGTTTTTCATCATTAGTAATTTGCTGAAAAAAGAAAGACATTCGAAAATCAAAAACCAAAACAATGGATTTGCAGTAGAACATAAAAAACATCTATAGAGCATATATTTGCTCCTAATTGTGCGATTTTAACGATTTTTTTTAAAGGAAATTTCATGAACTTTTAAATGACCATATTCAATATCGACAAAAAAGTGTATATTTTTTAAGTTATTCAGAATTTAATTTTACCATCCCTGTATTTTTTTTTTCCCAGCTTCTTTTCGTTGAAGTATGTGATATAGATAAATTTAAAGGGCATCAAGAAAAAAAATTTATCCATGTTTCATTCGGTACCTTCGTTTAGGCGCTAGTCTATAGCAGCGCAGGTTTATCAGCCGCCATTTTGAAAGTAAAAGTCGCCGATAGTAATGCCGATGAAGGAGAATCATCATCGGACGACTTCTGATTTCCAAATTTGAAAAAAATCGGTTCAGTAGTTTCGGAGAAAATGCGCAGACGACGGACGGCGGACAGACAAAAAAAAATTATTCGTTTTCGAATTATACGTAAAACGTATAATGGAAACGTAAAACCTCAAGGGAGTTATGTTTTTGAATTATTCATTAGTGAAAATAATAATCAACAAAAAAAAAAAAAAAAAAAAACAGACTACTTGCATAAGAACAACGAATACGCGCTCTTCATTCTCCTTTTCACTAGAAACTTTACTGAAATAGCAGATTGATAAACGTTACAGCTATTGCTGTCATGCCCATTAGGAGGCGACTAAAAAGAAGCTGGATGAGAGAACTTCTTTTCTAGAATAGATCAAAGGCGGAAGAAAGTATTGCAGTATACTATTCTTACTCAAGCCTAGCCTGCTACAAGCATCATTTTCTCCATAATATTTTCTCGTACGTGGAAGGTGCAAATAGAGATATAAAGTTAAACAATAGAAAATGAATCAGATTATTGTTAATTTGATTATTATTCCGTTTCTTGGAACAGACAGTGTCGTGTGTGACGCTCATTCCATCAGCGATTCATCAAATAGTGAAGAACTGATTAGTTGAAGAAGATGAGTGCATTACCGGAGTGCATGTATCCTTTGAGCTGAACAAACAACCTGCTTCAATTCAGCCCCACCATTCAATTACATTCCTTATCAGCTAATGTTGTCTCGTGAATAAACACTATTACATTCTGTGGTACTGCAGATGAGTCCGACACTTGTTTGTTCAAGTTGATTAATTGGAACTTACCGGTAAAATTATCAAAACTGCAATGAATGTGTCGGTAATTTCATAACCATTATATCAAAGTTTTCTGAAGTATTAACGAATAAAAAAAACAAATAAATTCCACCACATAACAATTATTTGAAGCACATTCCAATGAAAATTTAATGTAAAATTTCTCTTCTATGAAATCAGATCTTATTATTTAATTAAATTACATTTTACGCTATACATAATTAATTGTCTTAATTATTATTAATATAATACGTTCACATGTAGTTTAATACGTAACAAAAACTCAAAAATCAGGCACTGTTAGTATCTTACGCTCTTAACTACGGAGTATGTGTGCTAGACCACACGATAGAAGTAAAAACATCAACAAGGCGAGATTAATAATATGAAATATAATTTCTTTTCTATATTCACACAGTTGTAAAATTTACAATATCTACAATTATAATTTTGTATAAATTACTGTAGTAAACATTGCCCTGACTGAACGTCATTTGTACCACACTCTGAAACTGATGCAGTAGGTTTATGATAACTATAATATGCGATGAATAGCTTTGATTAAAATCTATTTGCTAAATATTTACTATAGGCTCCATAATTTCAAAAATAAAACTTCTGTTACTTTTTTTCTCTTTCTTCCTTCTTACTATCTTATTTTATTTATTAATTGTGACTATATAATATAAATTTACAAAGATTAAAAATAAATTGTAAAATATATTATTATTGTTATTTTTTTCTGTTGGCCATACAAACCATGTAGATCTTTTGCCGCCTTCATAAGCCTGCCCCATCTCTGCTAGTGTTGGACTATTTCAATCCATTTATCTGCACGCAGCTCTATTACATCTTTGTTGATTCTATCTATCCATCTGCTTTTTGGCCTTCCACGTGGTCTTTTTCCTTCTGTTAAGGCATTCATTGTTACCTAGAGGCTTCCATATTAGATTCCTACGAGCTGCTTGCCCTGCCCATCTTAACCTCCGTGCCTTCATATCACTGACCAGTTTCTGTAAGCAGTTCTTTATTGGTCATTCTTCTCTATATGTTAGTAATCTGATCCCAGATTGCTCCGGTTATTGTGCGGAAGATTTTCCTCTCAAATCTTTTAACACTTTTTTCTAGAGTGCTGGTTGAAATATTATAGTTAAGGCAAAATGTATATTGTAAATTACAATATACATTTCGCTTTAACTTTGTGATGGATCTTTTATAATTCAAAATGTTATTGTATTTTTGTCTGTAAGAAAGGGCCTTAGGCCAATAAACAATCTGTAAGGAGGTCAGTAATTTATCGAAACTCTATCGAGTGCAACAGAAAATCGAATAGAGACACATAAGCTCTTATTTATTATTTTTATGGCTAATTAAAACATATATCTATATATATATATATATATATATATATATATATATATATATATATATATATATATATATATATATATATATATATATATATATATCTATATTGACTTTCGCAAATCTGAATTCTCCATGGTATTGAAATGTTGAGTTATTTTAGTCCAAATGTTCACAACAGTCGTTCTGATTTGATTTGGAATTTCGTTTTCCATTGGCGAGAATCGAAGTCATGTAAAAATAAAATTTTGATTTATGGCTCATTACAGAGAAGATAAAATTATGAATATTGCCCTCGCTAACAGTATGCAATTCCGAATTTTAGTTTATGGGATATTTTAATCCATATGCAAAAAACACTTCAATTGGTCGAGTCAAGCCGAGTTTACTCGAACGACCGTTACACTACCGAGCCTGACGTCTCAGTTTCATTCGTTTCCCACAAAAAAAAAAAAAAAAAGTGGTAAACGCGTCTAAAGAATTATTCACTTCAAAAAGCTCTCCTCACTCCCCAACAAAAATTCTTCCATTCGCTACTGCTCCTTAATAATCAACATGGAACATGAAAAATGATTATTTTATTTTTCTGTAAACGATATTTATCTTAAAAATCTATTTTCTGAACACCTCGCATCTCCAGATTTTTGAGGATTCTTTTTTTATCACTAGGAGTTTATTTTGTCACTGATATTGGTATTGGTATTTATGTATACTGGTGTTTGCCCATTGATCGAAATCAAACCATAATCATCAATGACAACATTAATGAATTTGCAAGTTTCCGATATTTTTTTCTAATCCTATATATTCCTACATAAACTTTATATTTATTCGCAATACAAACAGTGCAATACCATTACTTTTTGAGTTATTCACTAACAAAATTCTGAACCGATCGCTACTTTTTTTCAAAAAATAATATTTAAACCCAATTTTCTCCTGCGGTCGATACAAATTGTTTCATTTCAATCATGTACTCATACTACAACAATATGTGAATTATTAATTTTCCATAAATAAGCTCTCCTAAAAAATATAAAACGAAAAATCTTTTTAAAAAATATAATAAGAACATCACTTTTTTTCGATATTGATTTTTTTTTTTTCATTTTGTTGGGATTCAGGAAGCTTTCGAATACACATAGGTTTAATAAACTATGTGTTTTTCGCAACTAAAATTCTTAATCCATCGGTATTTTCTTGTTATCCTCTATTGGGGAAAATATATTGTATACACATATTAAAAGGGCATTAAGAGGAATTCTACAGCCAAGTTTTATTAATATCGTTACAGCCGTTTTGGCGCGATAATATAATGCGACACCCGTTTTTTAAAAAATAATTTAGAATACAGTATGAATCTCAATTTAAATAATGAATATTATGAAGGGCACAAACAGTGTTTAAATGGAATTCATGACAAATAATGAGTTTCTGGAATCGAGTGCCCATGAAAGCAAATGTTAATATCAAATATACAGAATTCCGCAAACACAATTCACATAATTAACGTGAAATAATTGCTTGAGGAAATACTATAGTAAACCGGCGTTAGTTTCTCTTTTGACCTTTATTCGTTTATGAATTTCCTCAATGGCTGACCTCTGTATAGGTTTGGGTATTTAAAACGTTAAATGTCCCAGCAATATTAAGTTCTCCCCCACTACAGGCGATAAAAGAAGGTGTGATAACCATGTTATTAAGTTTTTGTACTTTGATGATCACACCTTTGCATTATTAAACTGAAAATCGTTCAGGTCATATTTAAATTTTTTTTTCTAAACTATTTAAAATATCTTTTTAAATTAGTTGATAAGTATTGAACTATTTTTAAGTAACCGTACAATATATTTTTTTCTAATTTAGGAATTCATTCCAAATTTAGTTAATAAGTTTATTTCTTCAACATAATTATATATTGTATGATTTTACTATTTATTAATAGATGTGCCCCATTGTCAAAGCTGTGAAAAAATTTTAAAAAGAAAATTTTAAAAAACAAATTTAATCTTTCTCCTGGGAGAATTTTTTTTTAGTACTCATATTTTCCGTTAACATATTAAACGTTTCGTGGCTTTATCCTATCTTTAGAAATATTTGTATAATAATAATCAATTATTAAAATACAGATATTCTCTTATAATAATCAATCTTAAACTTTTTATGTAACTCTCAATTTTAAAATTAATAAATAAGTGACTGAAAATACTGTACTCACTCTTTTCTAAATCGAAATTAACAGTTCAACAAAAACTAAATACATACACTTACATACCTACTCAAACCCATCTGGACATACGCCTGTCAGATTTACGGTTCGGCAAAAAAGACGCACTTACAAAAACTAGTCATTTCAATCCAAAATTTTACGACTTATAACAGGAGCTCCCTGGTACGCCAACAACAAAACTCTACATAACGACTTACGACAACCAACCATAGACCAATACATACGTACTCTCTACTCTCGTTTTCACCTCAAACTACACGACACACAAACAGATTTATAACCGACATGGCTACGACTGACAAGTCCATCAGGAGGAGATTAAAAAGGAGCTGGATGGGAGATCTTCTCACCTAAATCAAAAAAACAAAAATAATGACCAGGAAGAGGTGCTGCTGGGTACTATCCTTCCTCATGCTTATCCTCATCATGAGAACACATCTGCTGATTGTCATCACCATGACAGGTGCGGATAAAGAATTAAAAAGAAAAAAAAATATCATCATTATCTATATCCTATTGTTTATAAATATTGTTCTATATGTCATCCATAATTTTTTTTCATATTGTGTTTTTTTTATAAATTTTTACTTCTTTTTTATTTAGTAAAATTCTAATTTTGCATTAGTACGCTTAGTCTAATTTATTATCTATAATTATTTTTACCCTCACTTCTCCATTTTATATTGTATTTATTTGATTTTCTCATTTTTAATTGTGATCCTTGATCTCATTGCCTTCATCATGAATTATTGAATGACCACTTACGGTTAGATTTCTAGAGATTTCTCTTGACTTCAACGCATTAAGGTAATATTAAACATTATAATAAATTCTTGTCATATTGATCGTGTATTTGATAGCGTGATACATATGAAATTACGTTGGCTAATTATACGAATCTTCAATATTCAAAGATACTGTTAAATAAGAGTAAAAGCACAGCGTTTGGCTCTTTGTTGCATTCGGTTACATTCCATTAAATACTACGGCATCAATCATATGATAATGGCTTCTATGGAACGGCTTGAGGTTTCTTGTTACACAGAGTGTTGATTGGTTATAGAGATTTTTTTAAGTGTAATATATAAGGAGGTTAGCTTTTCCGGATTTTACGTTTTAAGTAGGAAAACAAAATGTTTTGGATAACATTTTATTTGGATTATTGTAATATATAATGTATATCATAATGATGTAGAGATGGTTGAGCGTTGATATAATATGAGGAGTTGATCGGGGGGGGGGAGGGGGGTCAAATTAATAATAAATTAAACAAGTGTAGAATTATTTAATATGAAGTAGAATGTTTATCATGTTATAACAAACTTGAGCGTCAATTGTCAGTTGAATGAGGAATAATATTTCCTTTCATTATTTTCAATAATGATGGTCTATAAATATACAAGAAAAAAACATTTGGTGTGTCCACTCACACGATTTTACTACTTATTTCAGAAAAGTTTTTATATCTTTACATATGTCCTTAAAAAAAAAAAAAAATAATTAGATTTATTTTCCTGAAAATTGATCAAAGAAAAGATTTATTTAGAGCAATGTAAACCGGCTTAAGGTACCATAAAACATATATTTTGCGAGTTAGGTCCCAAAACATTTTTCTTTTCTTTATAACTTTTTTTCCTGAAATTTTTCGGGAATTCAGACCGTGTACAGAAAATGAAAGTACGATTATTAGAACATTATAGGAAAGTTTCATCAAAATCGTTAGAGCCGTTTTCGCGCTACAGTCGATAGAAAAAGATGTTTATAATTTATTGCGCAGCAGATATTACGCATGGAGCATCCAATTTCTGTCACAGGCATCAGTAGTCAAAACCCTACAAAATAAAAAAAGATGCAACAAAATACATGTCTTATTGTAATTTATATTGATTGATATTTATATTTTATAATTTTAATTTTTGAATTATGTCTGTGTAATGGTTACTTAAATCTTTTGGGCATGTTTTATAATTGATCATCAGTTCTATATTTTCTATTATATATAATACTTCCATTGTTTTTTCTATTATTTATATATTTTCTGTATTTAAAATTTCCGGATTCTTCAAATCAAAATTATGGTTATGGTGTGTATATAAAAAATCCTTGCTGTGTAGAGCGATCTATCAAGAAAATATAGTTTTGTGTCTAAGGAAAAAAGGTCATGGCTTGTAAAAGAATATAACTGCGTCTGATAATATCATAGTGCGTAATTACGAAATGTATGAAAGGAAGATAAGAAGAGACGATGATAATTTGTTACATGTCAGCCATTTTAACTGCCTAGTAACAATGACAGCGGATTGACATAGAACTACAAAGGGTTCCAGGTAATGGAGCGAGTCACTTTGACCAACGAGTCATTGTCACGCTCAAAGTTAATCTTCAAACCATTTTGAAGAGGTTAATCACTGGAAGGCTCCGATAGGCGCTTTCTCTTCTCAACAATCGGCTGCAGTCGCCATATTACATGATTGCAAACATTACTGTTAAGTCAGATCGTACTCAACTCCAAAATATATTCGATAAATTTTATTAATTATTCTCCAATTCTTCAAAAAAATTATATAAGTGCAAAAAAGTATTTGAAATTATTTTTTATCATGAATAAAATTGATATGATACAAAAATATATATATCCAAAATACAGACATCCATTTTATATTTGAAATAAAAAACTATTGTACAAGACCGAAAAAAAAACCGTTGGGTATCCATACCTATCAGCCTAGAAATATCTTTCAGGCTTTCTTTACACCCTGTCAGAATAGAAAATTTAGTTTTAAACATATTTTTTTTTAAATCTTATTTAATTGCGAAATAATACGTTTGTGTCAATTAAGGACATTGAGTATTAGTGCTATGTGAGACTCATTCATATCCTGTATACAATATCAATAACAATTGAAAAATTATAAAAAAAGAAAGAAAAAGAAAACCTAATAAAATAAAATAAATGAAACTTGAGATAACAATAAATAAAAATGCGATACATTATATTCATTCATACTTCATTTACAATGATATTTGATTAGCTTTTATTAAGGCTTAGTGATAAAATTCGACTAAGGTGTATATGATAGCATCCTGCTTGACAGTAGTATACATCAAACCGCGGTGGACTCAATCTACTACTTTAATCTCCACCATACCTATCCAGAGGCACTGTTATTTTAAAATCTGAATCAGTTATAATCCTTAAGGAAGACAACAAGACTACGGAATTAGTCCTTAAATGCTAACTAAGATTTTCTATTTAAGTTCTCGAACAGTCGTTTTGGGATTTTCTTCTACCGACACTTATAACAATTTGTTTTAACAAATAACTATAACAAGTTGTTTTCTAATGAGAGCAATCTCTAATGATGTAAACAAAAAATTAATTCTTTTTTTTTTAGTGCGTTAAAATGTGGTTAAAACATTTTATAAACGATATTTAATTTGTTTTCATACACCAACTTCCTGGAGGAATCATTTCATTCTTAAGTCATTTATATCAATATATTAATGGAAAATCCAAAACTGACTTACTTCTTTTCTATCATCTTACACTTATTTTTTTTATCGACAGTTACATGTATTGTTTTTCTTTTGGCTGTTCACACCCTGTAGATATTTTACCAACTGCATCTCTGTCTATTGCATCCATAGAGTGTTGAATACATAGAGTATTTTATGTCCATTCATAAAATTCATAGAGCGTATATTCTATTCTCTGTGATTGCATCTCGGGATATTGCTTCCCAGTTTTATGGGTAGGTATTTATAGATTCTATCCTTGTGCTCTTTTTTTTTTTTTTTTTTTTTTCATTTGTTGGTATCTTGTCAATTATTAAGGAATTCATTGTTGTGTATAAACTTCCTGGGGCACAGCTCCTGCTTACATGTCTCTCCCATCTTAATGTCATTGCCTTCATCATGACTTATTGATTGACCACCTAATATTAGATTTCTAGAGATTTCTCTTGACTTCAACGCATTAAGGTAATATTAAACATTATAATAAATTCTTGTCATATTGATCGTGTATTTGATAGCCTGATACATATGAAATTACGTTGACTAATTATACGGATCTTCAACATTCAAAGATACTGTAAAAAAGAGTGAAATCACAGCATTTGGCTCCTTATTGCATTTGGTTACATTCCATTAAATACTACGACTTCATAAATTAATAAGAAGTAATCTCTAGGCAATAAAAAAGGACCACAATCCGTTATTTACTGGCTCTCTGTTTTTGTAATGCTCGCCGTAAAAAATGATCTCAAATCTTAAATAATCTTTCTAAAGCCAACTTGGAACCCCTCCGAGCTTATTGCCTCATCAACCCCGCTTCCTAATTCCTTCCCAAAATGGCCTTGACTTGTGTATTATTATTTTCTTGAAAGATGCTAAAATCATATCCGGAATTAGCCGCTATATTTTAGCAGTTTCAAAATATAATCATAACATACTGTTGTCCGGAATACTATTCTGAATTTCATGTTTTTTTTTAAACATTAACACTATACAATAAACCGTTGACTTTTAAAGGATAACTATTTATTATGGATTTCAACATTAATTAATCCTCTTCCAAACAAATATCTGTTACCTAAAAAAGATGTCAAAGCGTGATTTTCACCTAATTTCATTTTACTAATTTAAATTGGATAGGATTGGTTCACGAAAGTCCAAAGACATTAATGAAGTCTGAGGCGATGACAGTGTGAGTACGTGCATGTTTCATCGATGAATGAATGAATGAAAATAATTTTATTGTTCTGGGACTAGTGTGCCTTTAGAACAAATTATAAATACAGAATATATCTTTACATCCAAGTGTGTCCATAAAATACAATTAAATATTTATAGGATAAAATAAAAGTAAAGATAATGAAAAGATTCATTTGGTAGCACTCTAATAATATGTCTATATTAGGAGATTACTGGGCCTTCTTCTTTTCAGATGCCTCGGAGGGTTATCAGGAATTGAATAGAAGCAAACTTAGAAACGAAAAGGTTGAGATGGTTATGAAATGTATTATGGAAGGATAGATATCTGGATTGGGCCAAATCTGAAACATAAGGAACATTAAGGTCATTGTGGATGATTTTATTTGTAACAAAGCATTGAGGATTTTATGAAAGATTTTGGATTGTAAGGATTGGATACGAGAGGAATTTGAAGATTTAGTGGAGCCCCATAGCTCAACTCCGTAAGTCCAAATAGGCCTTATTATAGTTATGTATATGAGTCTTTTATAATCAATTGGAATGTTAGAGCGTTTGTCAAGTAAGTGTTAAAGTAGTCGTAAACGTCGAGTGGTTTCTTGTCGTTTAGGGTTGGTATGAGGATTCCAAGATAAACGTTTCTCCAAGTGTAATCCTATGTAACGGATTCGTTCAACATGAATAATTGAGGTGTTGTTAAAGGATACAGAAGAACAAGAAGTCATTCTTTACGACGAACAGAGAAAATAAAATAGATAAACGAATTATCAATAAAAAATAAAATGATCCAAGTATCGGGGGATACTTTAATCGGGAGGAACGTTTAATTTGTAGGATCTGTAGAATGTAGGAGGGTCGCCGAGGTAATAGGAAGATAGCAAGGAAATACTGACGGCGATAGGACTGATAAAGCCACTTAAATTCGATGTAAAAAATGGGTAATATGCGTACCCCTTGAGATCCCGAAGATAATTTAAAAAAAAAAAAAGATAGAAAAACGTCAGTCTTGAAGGAAACAAGTTGAAGAACGTTATTCCTTCGATGAGTAGTAAACAATTTGTTTACTAATAAATATAAAGAACAGACGCGTTAGTTTTATGGTATTTTTTGTATTTGTAGACTTTTTATGTATTTTCACTCAAATATTTGAGAAAGTTGTATTAACACTATGTTGATTAATATTAGTTTTATATATTTTTAATATTATTCTCTTTCGCTTATTACGACAAGAAATATTTCGAAACATCTTAATAAAACTTTTTCGATATTTACTTCTGAATAAGAAATCAGGACATTGGGAATTACATTATTTCGCCCGAGGGAAGTTGGGGGTTTCCAAGCACCACTCATTCCATCAAGAAGTTTTTTAAGTCAAGTAAGACAAATTCAGACTTTTAAAACGGCTTCGTCATATAAGTTTTAAATATTTCCATCCTGTCTACAATCATAATCGAAATAAGTAAATTATACTGCGCTATAAATTTTAAATATATTCAGAAGAAGAATTATTTTTACAAAATGTATAAGGTTATTATTATTAATAAAACTATTACACGTGTTTATTAAAAAAATCGATATTCCTTGATTTTCAGTTCTGATCATAGAACAATTTCATACCATTTCAGTTTTGTACTGTAGCACCAGGCAAAACATGCGCCAACATAAAATTCTAGAAAGCGGTTATGTTAGAAATCATTGAAACATACTTTCTTTAGTTCTTTACTATGTTATAATAATTAGGTAAGATAGTATCTAAATATTTATATATATATATATATATATATATATATATATATATTATATATATATATATATATATATATATATATATAAAGCTAACAAAGACTGCTTAATTCGTTTGTGATGCGTAATTAGATAGAAAAAACACGTCTCACACAAAAATAAAAAAAAAATTAACAGAAGCGCTACTAAAAGAGAGGGAAAATTAAAACAGTCCTTTGTGTATTATACTCCTGGGTTAATTTAATTTTCGAGCAATTTACTGGTTTTATAATCCTGTCCTTTCTGTTTACACAAAACATCACTCCTTTATATCATAATTATGTTTGAGGTATTCTGTCATGACCCCCCATTAACACTTATTGTAAATTTACTGTGTTGAATACTAGTCAATTACAGTTTTCTATACAGTAATTTACTTTACTAATTTAATCTTTTATACTTTATATATATAAGAACATATGTTAAATACTTTTTGTTATTATTGCATACTTAGAGCAACTGATATCTTCTGTAAATTATATAATAATGGAACATTAAAAATTATTTATTATACAGATATGTTTAAACAGAAAATACGTATAAAAAAGCCATTCACTTAACAAAAGAGTTAAAAATGCGTTAAAATAATATAATGCATAAAGAATGATTAATAAATAAAATATTGTATGACTGTATTTTTATGTATGACTGTATTTTTATGTTTTTAATTTACTTATATTTAGGTTATTTTATTTTTTTATTGTATATAGTTTTTATTTATTATTATTTAGTTATTTTTTTACTTTTGTTAATTTTTTTTTTTTTTTTGTATATGCGGTGTGAATGTGTTCATTTATCAATATAATTATTATCCCCGTTACAGAATATTATATTCCTAAAATAAAAAAAACAAAACGGAGAAAAAAAATACATAAAATATAAGGTATGACATAAAAACTGTTATTTTCTGTCAAGAGTTGTTATTCGTTTTCAAGGTTGGTAAATAAAATAATACGGAAAAGTATTAGGTTCCATTCTTACCAAGCACACTAATTATGCAAGAGGATTTTTTTTTTAAATTTTATTTTTATTTTTTAGGAATTATCATTTATTTACATTTGTTTTTATACATTACATCATATTATGACATGATGTAAATTATGACATAAATCACATATTTGTGGTTGCCGTAACCTTATAGATGACATACTAGTGGTTCGGATGCTATTAAGAGAATTGAAATCCATTTTTACAGAAAGAAAAATCTAATAAAAAACCTACATAAGATAGAAATAAAAAAACTAGATTACAATACTTAAAATTACAAGAAAAATAAAATATAATTTCAAGAGGATACAATATAATATGCGGTGGGTCATATTTTGGTTAGCATTAATATCGATTATTATATTTGGTATGATGTTAATGAATCCTCATTATCTATTAGATTAAAAGTATTGAATGGGTATCAATGTAATTTCATTTTATTGTGTCGTATTCAGCGAAAAATATTTAAATTAATATCACATTAAATTAAGATTATAATTTACAAAAACAATAATATTAAACATTAAATATATATACAAATAATAATATTTAAAAAAAAAACAGAATGGTATATAATTTAAAAATAATTGTTATTGAGAAAAATTAGTAGGGTTCTGTAAATAAATTGAGTTCTCTCTTTGTATAAATATACTTCTGACGATTTGAGCTTTTATAGTACATTCTATTTGAGTAAATGTCTTGTATAAAAATAAAGTGATAAAAAGTATATGTAAACTATACAAAGTGACTTTATAATATATTAATACTTGCCTGGAATATCTGGCACATTGTTGAACTATTTCTATGGTCCGTTGTGGAGTTAGCTTGGGATAGTTGCATCTTCTAAACGTTCCCAAGTAAGTCTCCACATCGCCCGGCAATCGGCCCTGAAAGTAAAGTACGACTATTGTTAGTTTAATATTAATAATAATGAGAGGGAAAAAACAGATAAATAAAAACTAGCGGTGTGTGCTTAATACCACACGATAGAAATAAAAACATCAAGGCTGGAATAAATATATGATTTTTTTTGTTCTATATCCACAAATCAATAACATTTACAAAATATACAATTATAGTTGTTTATACAATATTTCCTGTTCCATATTCACACGTTAATAACATTATATGTATGTACGTGCATAAATTACTCAGATAAATTTTACTCTGACTGGTCGTCATTTGTATCATATTTTAAAAATGAAAAATTATGGTTAGGATAACTGAAATATGAGAGGAATATTTTTGATTGAATTTATTATCTAAATATCTAACAATGAGGAGTCAATTACTTTAAAACAATTATGCAGTATTGGTATTTTTTCTTTAAACGAAAACTCTAAAAGAAACGGGAATTACTCCAACATTTCTCAACATATGATCCTTATTTCGTATGTATCACTGAATCGCTTTCGTACTGGCATGTCCCCAACACATCTTAAACAGCTTAAATACAGAATTAAGGGAGATCACACCTTTAGAGCCAGCAATTCCATTATTGCCTCGTTATATGTTACTGTTTACAAATTGGGTGTGTCGACATTTTTTAAATTTATTTTTCTATTTGCGTCTCAACTTGAACAAACGACCGACATGTGATACGGACTTCTTGACGAACGTTTTAAATTATCGGTGACTAATCAATTAACTATTTACAAAGTCCTCATTGAACCACTTTGGGCATATTGTATCGAGCTATGAGGAATAGCAAAGACATAAAATATAACAATGATTCAATCATTTTCAGTCAAAAGTCCTCCAGAAAATTGTAGACGCTACAAACTTGATACTCCTTTCATCACAGAAACTGCCACAGACAGCTCTAATAATTTTCATGACAGACTTACTCTAAATTAAAATCCACTTACTCAAGCTGTACCTACTGCATCAAATACATATAATCCGCCCAGAAGATAGCTGCGGCGCTGGCCAAGAAACTTATTACATTGATCTACTTGCTTTTTTGTTATTATTCTGTCTTATTTTCACTCATTTGAGTTGTTTTGTTTTGTTATTATTTATTTTATAAAGTGGATAATTATTGTAATAAAACAGGTATTAATTGATAATCATTTTAAGAGGAATATTCAAGGTTAGGAGCATATTTATGTGTATGAAATCACAGGAGTTTATTCCAATAATCCTATTATAATTGTGTTCATCCCAGTAGTCGTACCAAAAAATACTTTGTTGTCAGATCAAAAGGGGAGTAGGATGAATTGATTTTCGGAGTCAGCAGAGTTCGTTAAGAGCGATAACCTACAAAGATAAGAGCCGCGAGTCAAGATCCAGAATGGAAGGCTTAAGGGTTCATCTTCGGCAAGAAGTTAGCAGGAACCAGGATTTGGAAGCTCGGGCTATCTAAATCTTTCCCAACACTACAACAAGGATAGGCTCCTCCTGGGAAAGATATACTGACCAATATAACTTTCCCTGATAAGGTGAGCTATCTCCAAGTCTTGGAGAGATCTATTTATTGTGCCACGGAAGGTTATAAGAAGCGATCCTCTGATAGCGGTTTATCAAACGGCTTGATCGCTGCCCGTTCCTAAGCAAGGTGTGAGGTTAATACAGTGATAGATCCATGGGAGGGAGAAAAGGAGAAATTTTCTCTCCCAAAATAACCTGTTAAAAATATACTTACTAGCTGGTACTGATGTACTCATTAACAACAATACATACATTATTACTCATTAGGTAGAGGTATAATGAATTCCTCAATTAATTTCACTCATATACTAAATAATATTACTCCTAAATTATGAGTCTTCAATCACCCTCCTTTCACCCCTTTTCCTCCTCATTCAAAAATCTCTGAACTCGCCCATAAGTTAACATACGGGGGATAACAATGGTTAATTAATATAAATATTGTCTCTGTTCTGATCGTTAATTATTTTTGACGCCTCTTATCATAAAACTGATGATCTTACGATACGAAATTCAATAGCTTGAACATTAAAAACGTAGTAAGCGAAATTAATAATTTCAATCAGCAAATCAACTAGGAAGAAATTGGGATGATTAAATAATTACAACTTGTGGCTAAAGCATCCTTGCTCAATCTCCACTGGGTTTAGCCCCAGTGACGCAGTTGAGAGAGAAGTACAGAGATCTCCTGGAATCATACTTTTCCCTCCAACTGGACAAGTCTGGCTCGGAGTTCTCTCGCCTGATTGTAAATGGTGTATATAGGTATGTATGTGTTATTTTTATTTATTTATTTTTAGGTTATTTTATTCTTATTGATTGATATATTATTTTTCTATATTATTTATTCTATTTATTGTACATAGAGTGTGAATGTGATCTCAGCATACTATCATAAATGTCCTTTGAGACAGATTGTAATATTTTTCAAAGTTAAAAAAAAAAAGAAAATACAACTTAAAATAAAACTTGATTTTATAATTATTCAATAGTGCTCCAAACATAGTATAAATGTGACAAAATTATCTGATTACAATCGTAATCGAAATCAAGATCACTGTAATCACTTGTTCAAGTTCAGTGTAATGAGAATCATAATTACTGTAATTGTAATAATTTATTATGATTATTTCCATCTATGTATTTATACTACCACGTACTACTACCTTAAATAATAATTAACAACTATAAGTAAGGTAAGTGCCCCAGTGATGAACATAGCTAAGAAATTGTTTATCTTTTTTGGCTTATACCGCCGTAATTATTATAGTTATAAACTTTTCCGTTGGACACGGAGCTATTTCTAGCTTCTCATTTTTCTATTTAACACTTGAAAATTGAAAACCTATTCAGTAACACTTTTTTGCACTAGCGACGTACAATTCAATTGGTAAAGTAATGGATAGGGGATCGGTGCTAGTAATAGACATACCTTAAAAAAAATCTAAAATATTCGTTTAACTATAAAGATAATGACAAAGAAAAGATAAGATAAAAGTTCAACTTACACTTTGAAAAACTGTTAATAGTAGTGTTGCCCAAATGCGAGACCGAGACGAGTCTTGGTCTTGCAAACTCAGTCTTGCTCTTGCGCTAGAATCTCGCAACAGTCTTGCAGTTATTACTATAGAGATATTACTGTAATTTTTTGAGTAGGAGAAATCTAACTAAGAAATCTAACTCTATGAAAAATTTGAGGAGTTAAATGAAAAATTATATTGGTTATACCAATTATTAGTATATAGTAACCAAGATTGTCAAGTATTAGTAACTATTTTGCCCTAATTTTTATTTTAAAAAATCGATTTTTTTTTACCAGTCCTGGTCTTGGTCTTGCAACAGTTAGGCGGCCTTGGTCTTGGTCTTGCAAAGTGCAAGACCGTGAGCGATTTTGGGCAACACTAATTGGTAGGAAGGTATGAAAGTATAAGCACTATAAAAACAACAATGATAGGCATTTTAAAATTTGTTTGAGTGGAGTTTGTTCATACAGTTGTCAATAGAGCGCATTGTACTTTAATCTAGAAAAAACATTTAAATCAACAAGGAAGATTATTATTTACATTTAAAATACAACGTGTCCATCATTGGGGCTCCAATTCATAACTGGTACGTTAATCAAACTGCTAGTTATATTTTAATATTACAAATTCGTATCAACCGACAAATGGGAAATTATAACTATTAAACATACTACATTCGGTTATTGTACGGTAACTCATATGGCAAACATTTTCCAAATGTAGTGGCTACACAACTTAGCCCAGGGTATTGTTAAACAATTAGGCAAGTGTTAGCTGAACATGTGGTGATATAGTTAGGGGTTACAGACTAACAACAAATCAATGTTAAAAGCTTTATCCTCAACAATTTGACAATACAAAATATCTAATCGCGATATAGTGATAGAATTACTTATTCCTTATTTTTATTTCAAATCATCAAATAAAAACCTAAGAACGTGAAAAACTTAAGCTATATACAAATGTGAACAGTCAAGGCAACTTCGAAAAATTGTATTTTTCACTACTTTGTAGTTACCATTTATATCATATTTATAATGAAATACGACAATTTTTTTAGATTAGGAAATGCCTTTTAAAGCCCTAAAATGGAAATCTTGGGATAGGAAATCTTTTCGCCAATGTTTTCATGGATTCCGATTCATATAAAAATTACTATTTCCAGCCGTATGTAGTAAGAAAGCGTGCACCTCCAGTTGAAAAGAATACAAGAGATTAGCCTAGCATGACTACGAATCGGACAATCAAGGCTCACACATGAACACCTATTGACTAGGGCATCCCCTGAGTTTCTTTCCTGCGTGGTAAATATCACGGTGATGGACACTTAGACTGAGCGTTGTGCCTATAATGAACATCGGAATGAAGTTGAGTTGGAAAATAATATTGCTGAAATATTGAAAAATAACAGGAATATGGTAACAAATTGTAATTTTTTTTTTAAAAACAACTTTATAACAATTTCAACATAACAGGAAAAATATGCAATTAATGGTGGATTTAATCCATGAATAATGAAAATGTTATAAAATTTCTAGCAAAATAAAAAAAAATATCGGAATGGGACCATTATGAGCAAAGATAGTTACTACAGTAAACTGTTCAAAACTTTTGGTTTTTATTATTATGAATTAACTATTTCAACTTATTATTATTATTATTATTATTTATTTATATGATACTTACAACTGTATACAAAAATATATCTGGTAAATTCGCACAATGGTATGGAACACATGTTGAGAAACTACCCATTGGTAGCACTCTAATAATATGTTTATATTAGAAGATCACGTGGCCATCTTCTTTTCAGACGCCTCGGAGGGTTATCAGGAATCGAATAAGAAGCAAGGTTAGAGACAAGAGGGTTGGGATGGTTATGAAGTTTATTATGGAAGGACAGATATCTGGATTGGGCCAAATCTGATACATAAGGAACATTAAGGTCATTATGGATAATTTTATTTGTAACAAAGTAAGGAGCATTGAGGATTTTACGAAGGATTTTGGATTGTAAGGATTGTATGCGAGAGGAATTTGAAGGTTCGGTGGAGCCCCATAGCTCAACTCCGTAAGTCCAAATAGGCCTTATTATAGTCATGTAAATCAGTCTTTTATAATTGATTGGAAGGTTAGAGCGTTTGTCTAGTAAGTGTTGAAGTAGTCGGAAACGTCGAGCTGTTTCTTGTCGTTTCAGTCTGGTATGAGGATTCCAAGTTAGACGTTTGTCCAGATGGAGTCCTAGGTAACGGATTTGTTCAACAGGAATAAGTGAGGTGTTGTTAAAGGATACTGAAGGACAGGAAGTCATTGGTTTATGTCACTATTTCAACTAAACCAAGAAAAGGAAAATGTACTCCTCCACATGATAATAGATTTCATTAACGTATTTCAGTACTATTTTATAAGCTGTTCACTGACCAATATTTTATGCGAATTATTCGCACAGGTCAGCTATTTTTTCATGAACATAGAGTACTTCGTTACGTTCAACTTTTATTAAAAAATAAATAATACAATAGTTCGGCATGATGATGAAGGGGATATTTTTAATGTGACGGAAACCTGTAGCTAACTAGCCCAAGAGAGTGATGATTCAGTCGATTATTAAGTTTGCCAAAAGAGGTGCTAATCTTCATTCCAGACCATCAAGGGAACACCGATAATCTGCCTATCTCCAGTGGCCTGGTTCATCCTCCTTCCAGCAAACATTATCTTTACACTTTCCTGACCCTTCGACTTTTTATCCTCTCTTCCCCCTCCATTTCCTAAATGAACTGGTTCCTTTTTCATCTGTCTCCGCCTTTTCATCACATCGAGCTTTTTCCTTTTTCTCATAAAAGAAATACGATCCAATCGGCATTAGGCCTGTTAATTATTTTAATTATACCTAGAATTTGGACAGTTTTTTTGGATTAAGACATAAGTTTTTATGTATTTTTCTATAGCTTTAACGATAAAATCAAAACGAATCTGTTTTATTTTATGTGAATTGTAATGTTACATGAATAACATGCCATAATCTTTGATGTTCGCTAGAACAACTAACGTGACTACTTCATTTATCCTAAGGGAGTTACTTATTTTCTAGGTATATAAGTAAGAATATTTTTTTTCCCAGTGATTTATTCTCCCATTTAAAATATACAAAAAAGGATGAATCAGCATCTTAAATATACAAAAAATAGTAAAACTGACAAAAAGACAGCCTTAGCCCATCATAGTATTACCAACAGACATAATTTCAACTTAGTGAAACCACAAATTTTATATAAGGAAACATACAGCATACAGAGAAAAATAATAGACTCAATATTCATCATTAAAAACAATTTTTTTTTAAAATTTATTTATTTGATATTTACAACTGTATACAAAAAATACATCTAGTAAAATTCGCACATGGATATAATGAAATGAAACACATGTTGAGAAACTACCCATTGGTAGCACTCTAATTAAACATAATAAAGCTTCTATTAATTTTTAAACCGAAGCGGCCAAAATAGGGAGTCACTATGCTTTTATCTTATAAACAAATTAGATATATAAAAATAAATATAAGAATTGGAGTTTGACTCCTTGCTTAAAGTTTAATTTTCAGTATCAGACTAGACTCCCCCTAGAGGAGACTAAAATAGGATGTATTAGTAAAATACATGCAATAATAGTAGTGATTAAATAAATAATAAATTTAAAATTAATAAATTTTTAGCAATAGGACAAAAATAAAACAATTTAATTAACATGATAAGTCTTATGGAGAATTAAGATGTAGCGGGATATTGGCAAGATTGGCGAAATAAAATAAAAATTAAATTATTGTTGTTTTCAGTTGTATTAATGAATGCTTTATTGTTCATATATAATTGTTGATATCGAAATGTTGTAATTTCTAGTCTGAAGATGGGATATAAATGTATAAATGGATCCCGAAACGATGTAATTGAGTGGAATAAATGGGAGAATAAATCACTGGGTAAAAAATATTCTTATTTATATAACGTAACTACTTTATAGTTAAGGGTTTAATAAAATTGAATAAGATATTTTATCAAATAAATACATATTTTCTGAATGTTTACAATTCTTCGCAAATGCTTGTTTCCTTATAGTTATTCCAAAGGTATGAAATATATTAGTGCAACTTTCAAGTACAATCCATTCAGTGAAATGAATTGTTCGATGAATTCAATCACAGACTGAGAATGGAAGTTATTAAATCGGTACAATAGCTCAGAGATGTCCAACCATATCAGATTAAAACTCATTTATCAAAGCCATTGTCTTATTCACATATTTTCATAGGAGGAGCGCAGTTTTGATTTGCTTTTATTTTTACCCAAATCTGGAACCACAATAGGTGGGATGCCAAACAGCTGTCAGCGACACCGTTCCACATCTAACTCATACACTGAACTCAATAGAATCCAATTCAATATAAACTTGCTTTAAAGGGATTTCCAGCTCTTTTGTCTTCTAGTTTGAACCGAAAACCGTTCACTTCCCTTGTGAAGCTTTATTTATTTTTTTAAATTGAAACCTTTTCAATCACTAAAAATGTCTGCGTTTATATCGGAACAAGATTAACTGGTAATGCCATTATGTATTAACCACGGGCACCACTTTGTTTATTCTATACATTTAAAAAATACCTTAAAATTGTTGATTTATTATACATAATTTTAATGTATAATATTTTAAAATTTTTATATTCAATTTAATTTTTATCCGTACGCCAGATGTAAAGAACACCATATTTACGTTTGTATTTGTTCTGGGGAGCCAACTATCCATACCTTTGGGCTTTTAAAATTTATTTCTTAGTTACTTAATTATTTAATTAAAAATAGCCATGGCGTCCTTCATCATCGGGACATTTTTTTAAAATTTTTATATATTATTTATAACTTTTATATATGTTTAAGTATTTTTTTTAATTTGATGGCTTGTACTGAAATATATCTTCTGACTCACTCATGATTGAAATTTAATGTTACGGATGCATTCGATCTCTAGGACATCTATCTCCCCTAATTCCTCTATCTCCTCTGTTAAGAGCACGTTGAACTGTAATTTTAAATTAGTCAAAATAGCAGCCTCATCTATAGGTGGTTAGAGTAGGGCCATCAATTGGTAGAGTTGAGCAACCAGAGCCCTAACAGAGGGGTCAAAGTACAACTCAGCCAGAGACTGATTCTACAAAATAGTCTCCATGACCAAGTTTACACGAGACAATGTACAGTAGACCAAGCTTAAGAATTGACTAGGAAAAGGAAGTATGCCAGTACATCGCATTCTCAGCAAATAGCACTACTCCATATGTACCTGGATGGGGACTAAAAACATCATCTACCGTTTATTCATCCCTCTTTTCCCAGTCCGCTGGTCTTCCTCAAGGTAGTATTCTAGGTCCTATCCTTCATACAGCTATACAGCTGACATCCCTACTTACCCAAACACTGTCATCGCCATGTATGCAGATGACACGTGTCATCTGCATGTGTGTGTGATCCTATCAATAAATAATGAACCATCAAATTACCTTTATCCTTCATCGTAAACCTATGACTTCTTGTCGTACAGTTTCCTTTAACAATACTCCACTTATCCCTGTTGAACAAATCCGCTACCTAGGACTCCACCTGGACAAATGTCTAGCTTGGAATCCTCATACCAGACTGAACCGACTAGAAACCGCTCGAAGTTTCCGATTACTTCAGCAATCACTTGACAAACGCTCTGAACTTGCAATTAATTACAAAAGACTCATTAAATACACGACTATAATAAGGCCTATTTGGACTTACGGAGTTGAGCTATGGGGCTCCACTAAACCATCGAATTCCTTCCAATTCAAAATAATAAAATCCTCAATGCTCCCTACTTTGTTACAAATAAAACCATCCAAAATGACGTTAATGTTTCTTATGGTTCAGATCTGGCCCAATCCAGATACCTATCCTTCCACAATAAACTTTAGAATCATCCCAACCCTCTCGTTTCTAACCTTGCTTCCTGTTCAATTTCTGATAAACCTCCGAGGCATCTGAAAATAAGATGGCCCCGTGATCTCTTAATGTAGACATATCATTAGAGTGCTATCATTGTGTAGTTCACAACAAGTGTTTCACGTCATTATATTCATATGTTCAAATTCGCTAAATGTATTACTTTAATACATTATAAATATCATTAAGAAATAACAAAAAAAAATTAAATGAACTCCTTCAGATCAATCCTTTTCAGCAATCATGTTTTATTCACCCTACATTAGGAATAGCGAAGGCCGAATGTCCTGAACATCCCGTTAAATACCCGTTCTTCATTCACCAGATTGTTCAAATTCTGTCAAGCCTGACCATGACTGGTCACAAAAACTCTATAAAGTTGACAATATTTCATTATTGTTGACTGAAGCTTAACAGTGCAGAAAAGTCAGTGTTGAAAATGGAAACAAATAAAGTATTGCTGAGGACTGGTAGAGGATAATTAATTTTCCTTTTGGTATTTTTGTTTATTTTTATTTGATTCAGTGGTACTCAATCAAAAGCAAAACCTGGATACCAGCATTGAAACATTCTTTATTCATTTTTATTTTTCATTTAATGAGAAATAAAAACACTATAAATTTTGAGTGCACTCTGTAACGTTCCTTTACACGTTAAACGTTAACTATTTTATTTTATTATTTATTTTATTTTAATGAAATTTACAACTGTATTATATGGACAGTACAACAAGTAAATGTGACATTGGTAACATGACATGTACAACATGAAGAAAAACTACCCATTGGTAGAACGCAAATCAAAGTTCTACATTAGAAGGTCGCGAGGCCATCTTATTTCAGACGCCTCGGAGGGATATCAGGGATCGAGGAGGAAGTAAGTTTTGAAACGAGAGGATTCGGATGGTTCTGCAGTTTGTTATGGAAGGATTGGGCTGGATCGGATTTGGATTGGGCCAAATCGGAAACATATGGAACATTAAGGTATTTATGGATGATTTTATTTGTGACAAAGTAAGGAGCGTTGAGGATTTTACGAAGGATTTTGGATTGTAAGGATTGGATACGAGAGGAATTCGATGGTTTAGTGGAGCCCCAAAGCTCAATTCCTTAAGTCCAAATAGGTCTCATTATTGTCATATATATGAGTCGTTTGTAATTGATTGAAAGCTTAGAGCGTTTGTCTAATAAGTGCTGCAGTAATCGAAAACGTCGGTTTCTAGTCGTTTCATTCTGGTATGGGGGTTCCAAGTGAGTCGTTTGTCAAGGTGGATTAATAAGTATCGGATTTGTTCGACAGGTATGTGGGGGCTATCACTGAAGGATACTGTAGGATAGGAAGTCGTAGGTTTACGACGAAGATTGAAGTTAACGTTAACTTAATGTTAAAATTATAATCAAGAAGGGCCTACCCAGTGGGGGGGAAGTGAGTTCTTGCTTACTGACTATTTCTTGAGGGTATATTAAATAAGTGATAACATCTCCATTATTAGCCAATTTATTTAGAATATGAACAACTTAAGCCAAAAATAATCAACATAATTCCTCACAATTTAATCGAAACAACGTTTTAAGTCTATATCACACTCTCCAACCCTATTTCCTTCCTTAGCGAAAAATAATAATCAATCTAATCACAGCACCTGTTATTTTCAAATTCTGTCATTTAACCATTTTGTCAACTGTGACAACTCTTACATTTTACTTATAAAGACTAAAAAAAAAAAATATTTTCCATACTTCCTCGTGTAATTTCGCCAATAGAAATTATTATTTTCTTTGTTAATTGAGTCTTGTTTTGCTTGATTCTGTTGAATCCTGATAAAGATGGACCAAAACGTCTAAAGTTACTAAAAGCAGTTTTGTGTTTCTATATTTTAGCTTTTCGCTATTTCGGTAAAAATTGCAATAATTACACTAGTTAATGACACATAAAATTAACGGAAACAGTAGTTAGTTGTTGCAACTCTGTTGGAATAGTAGAAAGAAAAGGAGGATCAGTTAATAGATTTGGGGAAGGTTGGGTGGGAGAGACCATTATGGGAAGGGCCGCCCTTAGCGTGGTGACTCGAAGAGGTCGTTCCCAGCCAGAATGGCTCCCATTTATATTATACCAAATGGGATTTCCTCTCTGTAGTCTAACACTAACCACAATATCTTCTTGACTGACACACCTCCTTACATGGACCCCTGTATCATAAACCATACCCCTTTCTGGCCTTTATCACCCTTCCAAGAGAGTCTATCCATAATAACCCGTAAATTATGGCGCCTTTAATCTTAAGTCGATCTTTCTCCTTTATTGCGGGTTCTTCATCACAGACCATTCAGCGGGGATATTCCAATAGCTTTTTCGATAAGGCCCACAAATATTCTGAACAGTTTTCAATCATTTTCCGATAGATACAGAAATCATTTTTATGGGCCACACATTCTGTAGTAAGCCCATAACAACAATGACAAAAAGAAAAAATTTGGATAGTAATTCATTAATATACGATTGCCATTAATAATATATTATAACACATTAATATATATATGTATATAATACATATTATAATAAATATATATAATAAATGTATTATAAATATATTATAATACATTAATAAACGATCACCAATTTTAACTAATACCCCGAGCGTCAATTTTTTTCTCTATTTAATTTGTCTCATTAAAAGGATGGAAGGGATACCGCTGGGTATTGCTTTTCCTCATGCCTGTCAAGCCTTTTTTTTTCTTTTTTAATTTTTTTCTCTTAATTTTTTTATTATTATTTTTTTATATCATATGATTGTCGATGGTTGTAATTGACAGGTGCGGATTAATAAATAAAAGTGCTAAAAAAAAAAAAAATTGCCACTGCGTTGTAACGCATTAAGCAAATGTGTTGGAGTTTATTCTATCTTCTTGAAGTCTTGATATTTTGCTTAACTTTTCAGCAGACAATCTGTAGGCCACCGCCTTTTTAGTCGTCTTCGAGGCTCACCAGGTAACAGGGAGGAAGATAGAGATAGAGCGAGTGGATTTGGATGATTGATAGTAGAAGATTGAAATGTTGTGTATGTAGGATTTTACTTTTGTTATGTTCATGTCTGTGTGTATGGTGCGGTTTGAAACAAACCAAGGAGTATTGACGAATTTACGAAGTATTTTGGATTGTGTGGTTTTAATTTTGTTTGTGTGTGTGTGTGTGTTTTGCGGAACCCCAAAGTTCTGTTCCGTATGTCCAAATAGGTCTTAGTATAGTGGTGTTAGTCGCTTGTTTAGAAAGTTGAGTGGAGATCTGTAGTCCAAAAGTTGTGACAGTTGTTTGTATCGTCTGGTCAGTTCTTGTTTTTAAATTTAGTGTGAATATTCCAGGTGAGTTTTTCGTCCAAGTATAGTCCGAAATACCGTACAGGTGTTTTTGAGGGAACTGGTTTATTGTCTATTGTCACAGCAGGACACGAGATCTTCCTCAGGGAGAAGCTAACATGAGTTGACTAAATAATAAAATACGCTCTTTTCCTATACCTAATTTTCCAGTCCTTTCTTTCTTACAGATTTATTTCTGTCTGCCAAGCCTCAGAACTTTCTTCAATAAGACCAGCCTTAGCAGGAGTTCCTCAGTGGTAAGTGGTCGCACCAATTTTATACACCATATACACAAATGATATTCCCTGCAATGATGAAACTATCCCAGCGGCTTACACAGACGACACATTACTTAACAAGACCTAAAAATCCTACATACACCTCACAGATCATATAACATCATCTAAGAAAACTAAACGATTGGTGCAAGTTTTACTACAAAATACGGATATTATACTCATTGCAGAAGTTAAAATTAAAACTAAAACCTAAACTGAAATCTCACTACTACTTTAGCCCATTTGGGTAAATTACAAAGTTTTCACTCAAAAACGCTCAGGTCTATGTCTAAAGCTCCATGGTAAGTCACAGACCTTACAATACGTAAAGACCTTCTTATGCCAACAGTTAACGATGACATACGGGCACACCACGGGCGGATCTACGGGGGGGGGCTTTCGGGCTGAAGCCCCCCCCCCAAAAATGGTAAAATGTAACTATGTTTTCTGGGAAATTTTTTTTTTTAAATACCTTTTAAAGTATTATTATTCGTTTAAGCACATTTAAAAGGACTTAAGGAACCACTTAAACACCATTTCATATAGGTAGTTAGTTTCTTTCTGTTTTTTTCAAAGAAATTATCGTTATTTTTATGAAAAAAAAGGTTTCGGGCTGAAGCCCCCCTCCCAAAAATTAAATCCTGGATCCGCTAGTGGGGCACACTATAAAATATTGTAGGCATATAATAACACACTCATGCATGATGTTTCCTCAATTATCGTGCACGATAACACTCTTAAGAGTCAAAAAAGAAGCCTGATGAGGGATTTCCGCTCTCAAATATAAATAATAAAATCAATATAGGATGGATATCGCTATGTACCCCTCTCTCTCGTGCTTATAAATGTTTTTATAATTATCTTACTTATTAATATTATTGTTTAATATCTTACCGACAGCATACTCGCTGGTTGTCAGTATTAAAATAAATAAAAATTGTTGTCCATGGATTTAATGTAGGTGATATTACTATTTTACTATGCATTGACGTTCTAAGTTAATTCCTAAGTCTTTTTCAGAGCTCCCCAAAAAATGATATAGGCCAGTTCTGTTTGTTAATCGGTAGGTCATGAACTGTTAAACCTGGTATGACATAATTTCTTTTGCGTTGAGAAGAAACTTCTCCTCACATTAAAAAATTAATATACAGGGCAATCTTACTAATCCGAGCTTCGGTTGGCCCCAACGCTCCAGTAATTTGAACTCGAAAAAAAAAAAGAAGTAAGAAATGGAATAAGGAAAGTTTCGCTGAGAAAAGAAAAATGGGGGGCAGAGATCAAGAAACAAATTTCTAACAAAAGACGCCTTCCTGCCTAGACGAACTTTTCTAGAATCTTCGTCGGCTTCTTTCATCAAAACAGAAGGGCAGTAAACCGTGGAGATGAGAAGTCTCCTTTCATGAGTATTGGATGGATTAGTGTATGCTATACCGTTTCAAAATATCCTCAAATCTCGAAGAGAAGAAGATTTATTGCATTTTTTTTATATAAGAAAAAAGAAAAAAAACCTCTTGTCTAACAAAATTAACTTTTTAAGTGGGTATACAAGAAAATATCCAGTCAATAGATGTAGAGTGTAATTATTGACTTTAAATCTTTTATCGTCGTAAACCAACAACTTCCTGTCCTACAGTTTCCTTTAACGATACTCCACTTATCCCTGTTGAGCAAATCCGATACCTAGGACTCCACCTGGACAAACGACTAACTTGGAAACCTCATACTAGACTGAAACGACAAGAAACCGCTCGACGTTTCTGATTACTTCAGCACTTACTAGACAAACGCTCTAAACTTCCCAATTATTACAAAAGTCTTATATACTTGACTATAATAAGACCTATTTGGACTTACGGAGTTGAGCTATGGGGATCCACTAAACCATCGAATTCCTCTCGCATCAAATCCTTACAATCCAAAATCCTTCGTAAAATCCTAAATGCTCCTTACTTTGTCACTAATAAAATTATCCATAAAGATCTTGATGTTCCTTATGTTTCAGATCTGGCCCAATCCAGATACCTATCCTTCCATAATAAACTTCAGAATCATCCCAACCCTCTCGTTTCTAACCATGCTTCCTCTTCAATTCCTGATAACCCTCCGAGGCGTCTGAAAAGATGGCCCCGTGATCTCCTAATGTAGTCGTATCATTAGAGTGCTACCATTGGGTAGTTACTCAGCAAGTGTATTCATGTCATTATATCAATTATGTCCAGATTTACTTGATGTATTTATGTAATACAGTTGTAAATGTCATAAAGGAAAAAAAAATCTTTTATTGTATGAACTTTTACCACCCTCTGTGATCAGAACTTCTCGCTAATCCGAATACTCGCTTCAGAAATTAGTGTACTCAATAATGGTGTAGAGATAGTTGACCGTAGTTATAATTTACTACTACATTTTATATTACGTTATTACATAATAGTATTTTGATTGAATTTTCAAACGATTTGACCTTGGTCTTCTGCAAAGCGTTCCATCTTGCACTGTCGGAAGTAGTACTAAGGTGGAAACGTTTTAAAATTCCATGAAAATACTTTAATGTAATATAGCATTATAGATCTCGTCAAAATTTTTCTTAAAAAATGCTGTATTTAATGTGGGTTTATTATATTTTATTTTGGGTGAAACCAGTGACGGAATTATACGATGCTACAATACTTCGATATAATATCGATATAAGTTAAAAGTTAATAAATTTCTTATGAGACCAATCGCATTTGGGATTTAGAAGAAATAAGGAAGCCGACCGATCCGCGAATACAGCTAATCAATAAAACTAATCCTTTGGAATTGCGTACGTGAAGAAAACATATAAGAATCTTGGACCACTGAGTGAAGCAGTAGAAACGAAAAATCAAGATATAAAGAAATCGACGCAAAGAAGTTGTCTTGGCCAGAATGAGTAACGGACATACATCTATAACGCATGCCTATCTTTAAAAGGCACTGTACCCTCAGACTTACAAGACCTGCGAGGTACGTCTCATCGTGGAACACATTCTACAATGAAAATCCGGTGTAAACCGTAAAACTAAAATATTTCACAACTGTAAATCCTTAATGTGCCTCTACACTCGTGAGGTCCGCCATCTCTCTCTCGATTCGACTGTCTTTTTTTTCTCCCAATCAGCTGTGTTCCACTGACTTAAAAATAATATCTACAATTAATACTTAAAAGTAAACTTATTATAAACAATTGCTTATTATTAAAACTAATATTAAATACCTCATTAACTAATACTTAATTATATATTAAACCCTCTTCGAGTTAATAAAAAAAAACATATTATTATTTATAAAAACTAAAAATTATTTTACGAACTAATTTTTTTTCCGTATTTTATTTTTCGTCACAGTTTGTCCAGTTGGAATCTTAGGTAGCCAGAAAAATATATATCTAAATCTGTAAAAATAAATCCGGATCGATGAATAGAAAAAAAAATATTTTATTTTTTTTATTTTTGATATTTATTAAATTATTATTCTAAGAAACTTCTGAATAGAGGAATAAATAAAACAAAATAATATAGAAAAGTATTTAATAAAATGAAATATCCCTAAACATCAGAGGCCCTACTCTATTTTTCATTTTATAGACCATAAAGTTGCCAGGCTTCGATTTATATCAGTTGGCTCCGACCCAATCCATTAGAGTAATTATTTTTAGAACGAGTATAAAAGGGATTTGTTAATTGCTATCCAATCGAATAGTCGGTTTTAAATCGCAATAAATCACATGAAAAGTCATAAATGTTTTTCGTTGGGCGTGCAGTTATTTATATATTTTTATTTAATTAAATAAATATAAAATAATCTTTATGGAATCACATCACATATAATTAAAAACTAGAAAAAAAATAAGTCTTAACATATTAATTATTCCTTTTATTTTCGTAATAGATTTAATAGTAATAACAAATACTGATAGTTAAACCGTGTTAATAATTTGCATAGCATCTTAACCAGAAAAAAAAAGACAAAATGATATGGAAAAAATCAGGTGTGTCCACTCACATGACTCTCCTACCTATTTCAGAAAATATTTTATATATTTGAATATGGCGATTAAAAAACAAAAAACATTTTTTTTTTAATTGGATTAATTTTCTTGAAAATTGATCAAAGAAAAGATGTAAGTACGACTTCTTTGATAAACTAAAGCAATGTAAACCAGATTTTGGTAAATTAGATAAATCTAAAACTGCAAATCGGAAATTTGACCCGATCGCAATACTTTCCTTACCTAATAAATGTAGGAAAGTAAAAGGTTGATTTAATTTATCATAAGATGGAGAATGTTTTTCCTTTGGCCCATTATCATGGTTTATTGGATATAATAAATAAAAATGCATCACAAATGAGGCGTTTGCTATCATAACCAGCTCATCCCAGTTTTGGAAATTGTACAGGAGAGACGAAAAACTTCTCACGTCCACAGTTCTATAGCTATAAATTTTGTTTTTTAATTTTTAATTGTAGGTATAACCGACTAGATTTGAGCTATACCCCTTCGTCAGGTTATGAAGGACCCTCTAAACTTTCAAAATATACAAAATATTCAGAAAAATATGGAATGAGCTGGTTTTGATAGCAAACTCCTCAAATATACAATTTTAAGACTTAGGAAACCAGTTATCGACGAATACATCCGTACTCTTTACTCCCGATTGATTTGTCCATCAGGAGGCTACTGAAAAGGAGATGGATGAGAGATCGCGTTTTCTCATTTAAGGAAGTAAGCAGTGACTAGGAAGTGGTGTTACTAGGTACTATCCTGCCTATATATGCTGATTGTATCTTTCATGACATTTCCGGATGATGGTCTAAAGGGAAGAAAGGATATGAATACTTTAAAGTATACTTCTATTGTTAATAATGATCCAATTTTTTTTTGCATACAATTGAGAAATATTTCAAATAATAATGAGTTTTAAACATCCATAAATTGTATACTTAAGTAGTTACAAATATATTGTCATGGCCTTCATAATTATTTTTCTAATATTTCTATGGGATATTCCTATTTCTCTCCTCAACAGGAGTAGAAATTCTTCGAAATGATAAATAAATCATTGGATTTAATGAACAATTGACGAAAATAGTAGCAGCAACAATAAAAAACCTTTAAGGAATAATATATAAAGAGTAATTGACCCACGTGAATATATCACGTATTATATTGATCAATGAAAAAAATAGCAATGCAAATGGAAATAAGTAAATGCAATGTACTATGAGAGGGATGAATCGATTTTCGTTCAGAGATGTTCAACTGATTTAAGAATTACTGTTGATTTATTTAAAGTGTGATTCTCTATGGTGAATTGTGGAATCCTCCACTATTCAGATATCTAGTACGACCAGGCTAACCGGATTAACATCTCCCTATATTGTCTTCGCTTACCGCCATGTAAGCCTATAGCGTTGGAATTGAAATTAGGTGAATGGAAGCAATGTCAATAATATATGTATATGAATTTTTATCACACATGTCTAAAACTGAACAAACAGAAACCCTAAAATGTTTTCTCCTACTTCAATTTATCCAATAGGTAATATTTATAATAGTTTAAAAAAACTTATATTTCCTGTACTTAAGTCTTGGATTATTACATCGCTGTTTATTTATTTCGCATAGTATGAATGAGCTCCTCTTTATCACTATTACTATTGTACTTAAATGTGACAGATATATCTCAATGAAGAAATTTCCTAAGTAAAAAAAAAAAAAAAAAGAAAGTGTCTTGGAAACTCATTCATACAAAAGAATTTGTTTTTTTGTAAACATTCTTTAGCTGAAATATGAACCCAAAAATTATAATATAAAGGATCATGAACGTTTTAAGGAAGGATTATTTCCAACTTCTTAATGAATTCACTGACACATCTTTTATTAAATTTTACTGGATTCTATTAAAATTCTCCTTGAATTTGACTGTAAATAAATCCTATTAATCTTCCTCAGTTGTCTAATTGTTTTGTAAAATCACAACCGATCGAGGTGTATTTCAGTTGCAGAAAATATTTTTAAGTGTTTCTTTAATTACTATAACCATTTCTTAAATATTAAAAAAAGAAAGAACAGAGCTAATAAGTTTGTTATTTTTCTGGAATATTAATTTATTTTTTTATCTTTTCTTTATTTTTATAAAGTTTGATGCATATTTTTGAATTTTTTTTTTATCTTTATGAATTTTTTTTATTTGTTCATATGGTAATGTTTAATTGGAGTTGTATTATTATTGTTATATTTCATAATTAATTTATTAATTATTATTTTATTGATCAATACGTTGATTTAAATTTATAATAATTATTATTTTGTTTTATGATGCGTCACAGCCTAACCTATTGTGTGCCTATTGAATTATTTAATATTTTGTCATTAGAGGATTTTTTTTTGTATTTTCAGTTTTTAAAATTTTGGATATTATCATTATTATTTTTCTCTTCATAACTTCATCTGCACCTGTCATGAAAGTGAAAATAAGCAGATTTGATAGGGTTATCAATGGTCTAAGTATGTTAGGGTCTGTATTTATTGTGAATGATTTGATTTTGAAAAAAAGACAATATATGATTTAAAAATCAGCTGTGTACCTTTTGGTATATTTTGCACTACTTTTATGTATGTTTAAACTCAGTCACTCAGTCTCTACTAGCATTAAATACCATTGAAGCAGCTTGGAGAGTAGCGCTGGGATCTCATAGATTCCTCCTATACCATCTAAGTATGGACGAAATGCTCGGTTGAGGGCATTTATACAGCAGAGTATAAATAATTTACATAGGTATGAATGTGCTCAGGATGTTTTATATTATTTTATTTTTGCTTAATCTTTATCTATTTGGACGGTTAAATGTTTATTTTTATTTGTCATGTACATATTTTATCATAACCATTTTTATGTTATTCATATTTACATTAATTATTTTTTTATTGCTGTGTATATCAGAATGAAAGCATAGGGTAATGGCCACTGCTCTTTAGTGTGGTACATTATGTTTCTTTTAAAAAAAATAGTGTAAAAAAGGAAAAGAAAGTAATAGTAAGTTATTTTGAATAATAACTATTAATTATACTTCAAGATATATTATTTTTACAAACTAGTTTAGTTGCTTATACATTTTAATTTTCTGTGTAAACTTCTTTAGTACACTTCAATCAGAAAAAAACCCTTAAAAACTTCTCCTAATTTCATTTTACTGCGTAAATTACCTAGGACTCCACTTAGAAAAGGTCTAACTTGGAATCCTCATACAAGACTCAAACGACAAGGAACCGCTCGAAGTTTCTGCTTACTTCAGTACTTACCAGACAAACGCTCTAAACCTCCAATTAATTACAAAAGACTTATATACATGACTATAATAGGGCCTATTTGGGCTTGAGCTAAGGGGCTCCACTAAACCATCGAATTCCTATCGTATCCAATCCTTACAATCCAAAATCCTTTGTATAATCCTCAATGCTTCATACTTTGTTACAAATAAAACCATCCATAATGACCTTAATGCTTGTTATGTTTCAGATCTTTTCTTTTTGTTTTGTCCTCCCCTTCCTCGCCTCTAAGGCTATACGGGGGATTTCCCGGGCCAGGGAGTGTGGGCGGGGATTTAAAAACTCCTCCGGGCGCCGGGACGCGAACTCGTGACTATTTTTTTATGTATCAGGTTGCCGGGCATCGGCGGTGCAGTGCACACGCGTTAGCACATTCGGCCACCCCGCCCACTTATGTTTCAGATCTGGCTAAATCCTTCCATAATAAACTTCAGAATCATCCCAACTCTCTCGTTTCTAACCTTGCTTCCTCTTCAATTCCTGATAACCCTCCGAGGAGTCAGAAAAGAAGATGGCCCCATGATCTCCTAACGTTGACATATCATTAGAACGCTACCATTGGGTAGTTCCTCAACAAGTGTTTTCACTTCATTTTATCCATATGTTCAAATTTACTAAACGTGTTTCTTTAATACAGTTGTAAATATCGTTAAGATATAAAATAAAATAAAAAACTTTAATAAAAGGATTCCATTATTTTTTTTTTTTGTACAGTTACTGATTGTTATATAAAAAGAAAATATTACCTTCACAAAAGTAATTTTTTACCCTGCGTTGATGTTCAAGAAGTGATCGGTTTGTTCATTGTTGGCGATTTGTCTCGACTTGAACCTAGTTTCCTCCCCTAACAAAAGAACAGATTCCCTTAAGCAAGAAGGTCCAATAGTTGTTTTACTTATTCAAGAAGGTTCCTCGAAAAGGGAGTCCGTTCTTTGTCAGCAGATTATTCTCTCAGCGGATAAAAGGAATGGAAGAGCAGAGGCAACTAAAAACGCCCTGTTTGTCTTCCAAACGAGCAGCTACTAACTTAACAATAGCTTCCTGTTTCTCGAAACAAATGAACAGTTTAATATATATATATATATATATATATATATATATATATATATATATATATATATATATATATATATATATATATATATATATTAGGGAAGAGAGAAGAAATACCTCTGATGGCTTGAGCAATTTAAATCTCATTTGCACTATTAGCCTAGAATACGTTGAAAGAGGATGGCATTATATATTTCTCCGCGTTATCTCGTGTTCTTCGTGGTAGGCAGCCATGGAAAAATGATTGTTAGATTACAACAGACATTAAATGTCGTTTTCTGTCTGAAGTTTATTCTGGGTCTACGTCAACGAATTTGCGCTCTATTACTACTAGCAACAACCTCAACATTGATTAAATTAAATATAATACATATTGATTAAATTTAGGAACAAACAATTTCGCTTCATTTGAAAAATATATTTAAATAATATTAATAATCAATGCACATATTTGATCACATAGCCCTACTGTATTTTATTTTCTAAATCAACATTTCAGCCCCTTTTCAAGGAAAGAAAACGTTTAACAAATAAAATAATCATAAATAAATAAAATAAACAATACAGCCTAATTATATTTGCTCATTAATTGTTTTCATTTGATAATTTATATTAAAAACCTATTTCAAACAATTACAATCAATAAGGACTGAATTAGCATTGTCAAACATAACTTAATTAGTCAACACTAAATTAATAATAGGTTTGCGAATACACAAAGATAATTTAATAATGTAAATTTTAATTTTGAAAAATATTAGTTTGAAATATAAAAAGGTTTAAAATAAACATAGCCTTATTAGGGAGATTTTAGTATTGACTAATTAATTTATATTTGACGAGGCTAATTCGGTCCTTATTGCTTTTAATTTTTCAAAACAGACATGTAATATAAAGTATTACCATATGATTATTATTTTATTCGTTAAAGGTTTTCTTCCTTTAAAATGGCCTTAGGGCTGAAACGTTGGAGTAGAAAATAAAATAAAGCAAGACTATGTGTATTTATTATTACTATTAATGTAAAGTTCTAACCTATAAGTTTGAATACACATGTTTATATAACATCTTTTATGATCATACTTAATATATAACTTATAATATTCTAATTAAAATATATAATAAAAATAAAGACAAAAAAAAATATTACATTCAGTCACAACCAGATTTATAATAATGAGCAGAGTTTATTCTCACTATAATTACAGGAAAAAAATTAAGTAATATAAAAAGAAATAATAACTCAATAATATTGTTAAAAAATATGTAAACGAATAATGATAAGTGAAGAAAAATAATATTTTAAACACTCGCCTACACGTATACACAATTTACAATCAGCAAGAGAAACCCCGAACAAGCCTTGTCGTCTATCATTGTAGGAAAAAGCAGAAATTCAAGAGATCCCAACGCTTTTCTTTCAACTGTGTAACTATTATTTAAAGCCAGTGGACGTTGAGCGAAAGTATATGCGTATTTTTGAAAATGTAATTATAATAGTATAGGATAATGATTAATTAATATTAGATTACAGTATAGTCCTAAAAATGGGGCTCGAGTCCCGAAACTTCGACATCTTTACAATCATGACAAATGTTTAAGGTTCAGAATGTATACAATATAAACTTTTTTTTTTTTAATAATCGCATGGAATATTTTATTTTGGCAATTCATTTATAATAAATTCTATGCAAATAAGGAGCTATTTCACAATTTCTTTCCACTATAGTTCGATTTAACAAAACAATCATGCTTAGTTTTCTCCAGAATTCCTAAAAAGACCATTCTACCCCAACACCTCCTTGGCCTAATCCACACCAAATGCCGTGCCAGATTATTGTGGCAACGTACCCGACATCCTACCGACCGGTGCTCCTATAATTATTACTGCAAAAAATTAAAACTGGAATTAGCCACCTTCAGATCACATTTCATCTCGCGACAATTCCCTTTGGAAAACCACAACCAAAATCTTAAATCCTCACCGCATTTCCCATCCCCTCCGACGAGATGATGGCTCCTGGGCAGCATCTGACGAAGATAAGGCTGAGGAGTTCGCCATTCACCTATCCAATACATTTATTTCACATCCGGAATCCCATCCTGCCCACACCGTAACAGTAGAAGAACTCCTTACATCACCAATCCCACTTTCCTTGTCCCCAAAACTTATTCATCCTTCCGAAGTGAAATTTCAATTAAAAAAACTAATCCCCCGTAAAGCTCTTGGACATGATCTCCTTACCCCTCAAATCCTTCGACAACTTCCATCCAAAGCAGTCATATTCCTTACATATATCTACAATTGTATCTTACGCACCACCCACTTCCCTCTGCTATGGAAACACTCCACTATTATCCTTTTCCCAAAACCAGGCGAACCTCCCAATATCTCAACATCCTATAGACCAATTAGCCTACTCCCAATCCTTTCAAAAATTTTTGAAAAGATCCTTTTGAAACGAATCCTACCCATTATAGAATCCCAAAATATTCCTTTCCATCAGTTTGGTTTTCGCTCTCAACATTCTACTGTTCAACAAGGACTCCGAGTTGTTGATCATATTTCCTCAGCTCTAGAAAACAAGGAATACTGTTCGGGTGCATTTCTGGACATTGCACAGGCATTTGACCGGGTATGGCACTCCGGACTGCTCTTCAAGCTTAAAATCCATTTACCTCAGTCCTTGTACCTAGTCCTCCGATCCTACCTCTCTGACCGCTCCTTCCAAGTTCGCTGTGGAACAGAATTTTCCAATATCTACTCCGTTAAAGCCGGTGTTCCTCAAGGCAGCGTCTTGGGTCCCGTGCTTTACATCCTCTTTACTGCTGACATCCCTGTTCATCCCGATACTTTTCTTGCAACATTCGCTGACGACACCGCAATCTTATCATCCAACTCTATCCCAACATAGCATCCTTAAATCTCCAAAACCACCTCACCTTGATTGAGCACTGGTGTAATAACTGCCGCATTAAAGTTAATGAATCTAAATGCCAACATATTACCTTTACACTCCGACGCAGTTCCTGTTCACCAGTACACTTTAATTCCATCCAGCTTCCTTACTCAGACACAGTCTGGTATCTTGGCTTTCATTTAGACCGAAGACTAACGTGGAATCCACATACTAGACTCAAAAGACAAGAACTCAACCGACGATACGGCCAGCTATACAGACTACTAAACAGAAAATCCAAACTTTCTATTGAAAACAAATTACTTATCTACAAGACAATACTGAAACCTATATGGACATACGGACTTGAACTGTGGGGGACAGCAAAAGCTTCTAACATCAAACGTATTCAATCCTTTCAATCTAAAGTCCTTCGAACAATAGTTGATGCTCCGTTCTATGTAAATAACAAAATCCTACACCATGACCTTAATATCCCATTTGTCCTAGACCTTATTCCAGAAAAATTCTTCAAATTTCACCAGAACCTTACCTATCATCCAAATCCCCTTGCACAATCTCTATCCAGCACCACCCATCCTTACAATCCTCCTCGAAGGTTGAAGCGGCAGTGGCCCAGAGACCTTCTGTAAATAAGCATCTATTGGAGTTTTGGCAATGGCCAGATCCTCCACTCAAGCCCGAGTGTGTATGATTAGGTTAGTTCTTTTGTTTATATACATTTATTTTATTGTATTTTATTTATTTTTATTTTATTTTATTGTATTTATTTTTATTTTATTGTATTTATTTTTATTTTATTTTATTGTATTTATTATTATTAAGTTTCTTTATTATTATTATTTTTTTTATTTATTGTAAATAGAGTGTGAGTGTGTTCTCTGAACACTATTACAAATGTCCTTGATGTGACAGAATGTGATATTTCTAAATAAACAAATATAAAAAAAAAAAGTTTTCTAATTCTTTATTAATGCACGTTTTGAGAAATCCTTGTCCCTCTCTTTATTATATAATATACCCCAAAATGGGTTATATTATAAAAGAGATTCCCTGAAACATACATTAATAAGAATAATTAACAGACGTTGTTGTTTTGTGTAATCGACCTATTGGCAAAAAATAAAGCGATAAAAGGTCAAAACTGGAAAATGGTCAAATAAAGAATTTTTATAAAAATAAATATATAAAAATTGTATGGATATTAAAAACCCCCCCCCAAAAAAAAAAACACCAACATACATAAGGTATCTTGTAGAAGTCTTTATTAATGTTTGGATGGCTTGGGTGTGTTGTATATTCTCTAGCAAATGTAGTGTTTTCTCCCAATTCTAATAAATTATTATCTCATTTTTATTTAAATGTAATAAAATCACTTTAATTTTATTGGAGCATAGTTGAAAAATATAAGCATAAAAGTCTGAACCCATAGATAAAAAATATAATAAAACCAATTCTTATAGAAAAATCAATTCAAAGGAGTAGTTGGTTTTGATTTTGTATGATATATAAATAAAGGTTTAAAAAAATAATTTCCATACCATGCTTATTCGTATTTCGTAAAAATAAAACAGTTCTTTTTAATGTTATAACATTATTTTAGATTATGACTTTAAAATATAAACAAAATTGTTGTTTTATTGTGTCTTTTCTTTGTTTTCATCTCAAATCCTCAGTTCTCTATTTAGGTAAATTTCTTAAACATAAAGTACTTATCATTCTCAGCAAAAACTGTGTTTTATATCCATAAAGTACGTTTTAAGGTATTACAATTTTGTAAATTATAAATTTCAAGTTTCCGTATTCTAAGTAATTTCGTAACTGATAATCTATAATCTGATACTCTGAGAAACCGGTTTCGAATCCATCTTATAAACCCTGGTAAAATCAGACTTGTAATAAAACAAAACCAGTGGAGCAAGTATAATCCGTTATTGATTACTTATTTCACAAGGCGAGTTTGAAACTTGGGCTCTTCTCAAAACTTGCGGTGCGAACAAGAAACCCGCAGCTGGTTACCCGGACATAATTCACTGAGGGAACGGAATTAATATTAATGGTATCTTTGTACTATTTTCAAAGCCTCATTTTTTATCATTAAAATTTTATAAATATTAAAAAAAATTAATCATAATAGACTATTTTACGAAATTTATTTATTTTTCTTTTAGTAAAAATACTTTATTATTTTATAATTTGATTGCATACTCAACGTTTCGTGGCTATTCCTCAGCATCAGGAGTTTTCTTTTTATTATTCTTAAATTTTTCATATGAGAGACTGACATGAATACCTCATACCAAGCTTAAAAGGCAAGAGCTTAACCGACGATTTGACCAGCTATACAGACTACAGAACAGAAACTCATCTTTCAATCGAAAATAAACTACTAATGTCTGAGACCATACTAAAACCGATCTGGACCTATATTTGGTCTTGAACTGTAGGGGACAGTTAAATCTTCGAACATCAAACGTGTCCAATCCTTTTAATCCAAAGTTCTTCGAACCGTAGTCAATGCTCCATATTACGTCACAAATAAAACCCTACAAAACGATGTCAACATCCCATTTGTCCATGACCTAATTCCATGCAGATTCTCAAAAATTCCATAAAAAACTTATCCACCATCATTATCCCTTAACACGATCCCTTCCATAAAACCCCCACGAAGATTGAAAAGGCAGTGGTCCCGCGACCTTTTATAAATACGTTATTGGAGTTCTGGCAGTGGTCAGCTTCTCAACTCACGTCCTAAGCGTATGAGGCTTTAGCGCTCTCACTCAGCCTCCACTGACATTCAAACAGTGATGCGGTTGGGAGAGAATAGTGTTGCCCAAATACGAGATCGAGAC